>JAMXBD010000390.1:600000-1055481 GCA_024138025.1 Combretum micranthum | reverse complement strand
TTTTGCCCAATGACAAGGATTTATATACTGTCTATAGTGATGCATCTAGAAATGGATTGGGATGTGTGTTAATGCAAAAATGGAAAAGTAATAGCATATGCTTCTAGAAATTGAAACCACATGAGATGAATTACCCCACTCATGATCTAGAATTAGCTGCTATTGTTTTTGCACTCAAAATTTGGCGTCATTATTTATATGGGCAGAAATGTGAAATATATACGAATCACAAGAGTTTGAAGTATATATTTACACAAAAAGAGTTGAATATGAGATAAAGACGATGTCTGGAGTTAATTAAAGATTATGATCTTACCATTAATTACCATCCGGGTAAAGTGAATGCTGTGGCGGATGCATTGAGCCGGAAAAGTTATGGAGAAGTGGCTTCAATACTAATGGAACAAAAAGAACTTATCAAGGAATTTGAGAGATTAAACTTGGAATTCTCAATACAAGGTTTGGAAGCTGAGTTAGGAAATTTAATTTTGGAACCTACTTTGCTTCAGAAAATTAAGGAAGCCCAGAAAGAAGATATTGAAATCCGAGAGATTAAACAAGGAATATCCCAGGGAAAGTACAAGGATTTTCATGTGGATGAAGAAGAGGTATTAAGAATGAATAAAAGATTGTGTGTGCCACATGATGAAAACTTGAGGAAGGAATTAATGCATGAAGCACATTATTCTGGATATTCTATACATCCAGGAGAAACAAAAACATATCAAGAGCTGAAAAGTGCGTATTGGTGGAATGGAATGAAGAAGGATATTGCAGAATTTGTTGCTAAATGTGATGTATGTCAAAGGATCAAAGCTGAACATCAAAAACCAGGAGGATTGTTGAAACCATTGCCAATACCCGAGTGGAAGTGGGATCAAATTTCTATGGATTTTGTATGCTCATTACCTAAAACAAATGCAGGTCATGATGCTGTTTGGGTTATTGTGGATAGACTCACAAAATCAGCTCATTTCTTGCCAATTAACATGACATATCCATTGGAGAAATTGGCACGAATATATTTGAAGGAGATTGTGAGACTACATGGTGTACCTACCGGTATAGTATCAGATAGAGATCCACGGTTTGTATTCAGATTTTGGCAAGGATTACAAAAAGCTTTGGGAACCCGGTTGAATTTTAGTACAGCTTATCATCCTCAAACTGATGGGCAAACTGAAAGGACTATTCAGACATTGGAGGATATGTTGAGAGCATGTATTACGGAGTTCAAAGGAAATTGGGACCAACATTTACCATTAGTGGAATTTGCATACAATAACAGCTACCATTCAAGTATAGGAATGCCACCTTATGAAGCTTTATATGGTAGAAAGTGTCGGTCACCATTATTTTGGGATAACTTGGAGAAAGTATTGGTTGGACCTGAACTGGTTCAGGAAACTATTGAAAAGATTTCAGTGATAAAGCAAAGAATGAAAACAGCACAAGATAGACAAAAGAGCTGGGCGGACTTGAAAAGAAGGGAATTGGAATTTAATGAAGGAGAACATGTATACTTAAAGATAAGTCCAATCAAAAGTCTTCATGGTAGACAAGCAAAAGGCAAGTTGAGTCCTAGATATATTGGACCATTTGAGATATTAGAACGAGTTGGGAATCTAGCATATCGTCTTGCATTGCCACCTAATTTGTCTGGTATACATAATGTTTTCCATGTATCGGTTCTAAGAAGTATGTACCGGATCCAATAAGATAGTGGAATTAGAACCAATTGATTTGAAGGAAAATTTGACTTATGAAAAGCATCCAGTTAAGATATTGGATCGGAAAGTGCAAGTTCTCAGGAATAAAGAAATCCACTATGTCAAGTATTATGGGATCCAAACAGAAGAGATTACGTGGAATTAGAAAGGAGATCAAGAAAAGCTATCCCATTTGTTTGAACTCAGGTACGCACTCAAGCTTTGAGGACAAAGCTTATTTTAAGGGGGGGAGAATGTAAACCGGGAATTTTTCACATTAGTACAAGACCTTATAATAGATTTCATAAACTAGATAATAGATTTAGATCCTAATCGAAGTCTAACAATAGATTAATATTTAGATTTTGGAATAGATGAAGAATTTAGTAACTGAATGAAGAAATTCTCTAACCCTAGTTAATACCAAAAACGAGATCTTGTATCTTGAATAAATAATTCAAGATATGATCTAAAATTTAGACCCGAAACCTAATATACAGATAGATTTAAATAGAAAATATGAATATCGGGATTAAATGACTGTTTTTTATCCCAATAATGATTCGAGATTAGAATAACGAGTAGTGATGAGTTTATATTTAGACTTAAACCCTAAATTCAAGATTTCTAGTTAAAATTTAAAAGCTACTAATAAGATTTCATGTTTGGTATCAAAACTAGAGATATATATATAGTTTAATTTCCGTATTAAGTCCAATACTGTATAAATGATTATTTACGCTTATAAACAGAATACGACGATCCAAAAATGAACCGTTAAGATTTTAAATACACAACGAAAATATAAACTGTCAAATAACTAAAAATCTAAACTCCAAACAAATAATCAGATCACGCTATTGTTCTAAACCGAGTTTTCTTAAGCTGTCGGAGCCTGAAACAAAAATTGACCAAACGAGCTTAAGAAATCCAAATCGCGGGAGATAAAATTATACGAATAAATAACTACGTATATATATAACCTAAATTTGTATTATTTGAAAATCTAAGTGGTTTGTATAACTTTATACACATATTTATGTACAAAAACTTCCAAATATTAGCTAATCTATACCCGTACAACTCGTTTAATTAACTCAAAACTAAATTAGAATAATAAACTTATATATATATGTTTTAGCTGCTGCTGTTTTCGGTGGAACGTACGGGAAAGAAGAGCCGGATTTTGGAACAATAATGCAACAATTTGTCAACTAAATCAACCCACAAGACCAACCAGCTAATGACAGCTCAATATACCATTAATTGAAGTGAAAATAACAGCCCAAATGAGAACAAATCGAAGAGAAAAATCGGCAGAAAAACGCAGCTGAAGTTTCCCCTTTTCCTCCTATATATATATGTGTATTTAATAACCTTAAAGAGTAAACAAACAAACCTCATTAATACTCAAACTCCTCAGCACGAAATAGACTCCCAAACACCAACCGAAATGAACTGGAAACAAAGAACAAATGGATCGAAATATTCGAGTTCGGATTAAAAGAAAAACAAAGCCAAAAACCCTTGAATACGAACTCAAAGGTAAGTTGATACGATTCAAAGGATTTTCGTTCAATTATTTGGATTGTAACTGACTTACAATCATCTTAGGAACTTAATAAACACAAACGCGAGCTTCGGATTACATCAAACGAGCTCCAACAAGGTAAAACTTCAAAACCCTAGTTTTACTTTCACAAAATCGAGATCTATATATTTATGTTTTTAAACGTGTTGAAAGTTGTTTTATATCCTTATATATGATATATAAACCCTTAGAAGTAGTTTAAGTATGTTTTTAACGTGTGAAAATCAAAGAAAAAGAATTGAACCGAGGAGGAAGATGATGAACAGTGCAACACTGCTTCAAGGCCGGCAGTGTAAACGCTGAACACCAACGGCTTACAAGGATAGGCCGGCGGCTTATAGGCAGCTTACCCTGATTAGAGGCTACGTAAAATAATTTTTCACGTAAGCCGGCTTCCTAAAGATCTACGCCGACGGCACAGGGCCGGCGTACGTTGAAAGCCGACAGCTTTCAACACCGGTACACTCGAAATGAAATAAGTTACAAAATCAGTTTTACACCGGCACCTGGGGATGAAGGCCGGCGGCTTTGAGCCGGCGTACGCCCAAACTTCTTTACCGAAAGCTTATTTTTGAAAATTAACAGAACATATATATATATATATATATCTTAAGCCTATTTAGTATATTATATATATATATATATGTACAACAATATAAGATTTATTACAAATGATTAGAATAACTAGATTAACATCTACTAACTTTTGAAACCCTAGAATTAAGAAAATATTTAGTATTAATTAAAGTTAGTATTAGTCTAATATTTGTTTTATCAAGATAAAATAGGTAAGAATGGAAATTGAAATAAGTTAATTTCTTGAGTAATGTGACTTCTAAAAATAACAAAACAATTATGCAATATAAAATAGGAGAAACATGACAACCCTAAGTATTATTAATTACCAAAATATCGAATCTAGGACACAAAGCACATATAGGAATTTAGCTAGATTGTATTAATGAATACTTTATCTTAAATAGGTGACTTTGACTCACTAGAGGATCTACCAGTGGATTACTACGATTGAGGCAGTATGAGCAGGTGAGTAATTCAGTCATATTGTACTGGTTGTGATTGTAAATAGTCAAATATGTCATGCAAGATAATCAAATGAATGTTTGTTGAAAGTATGATATGATCTGATTGTATGATTGTTAAAATATCATTATAAAAGCGATAATGCAATGATTGATGTTGTGAAATAGTGCAATGATGATTGTGTGTAATGTATGGTCACCCTGAAATTGATTAAGAATTATGGACTTAACAAAACAATATGAACATGCATTGCACGAATTGCATTATTGCATATATGGTTGTGACAGCCTGCTACGTATTAATATTTCGGATCTCTGTTTTTGTTTGGTTGATCTAATGTGAAAGTTCTTCCAAGGTTCTCTTTGGTCTGGCGGTCCTATGAGGAACTAAAAGGCACCGAAGAACATCGCCCGTAGAATCGCTTTGAAATGATTAATATTTAGGGAGTTTCTAAGGAAGTTTCAGGAGATGGTTAGTTTAATCAACTATATTAACAGTGATAACTTAAAATGAGAAATTGATGATGCTCCTGTGAACTTAGTCTCTCCTGGGCAGGTGGGTCATTAAGATTTGGTTCTTCAACCCATTAAAAAGAGGGCGTAAATCTTTTTCCTGTTTGGATTCTAGATCATCCAAACTTGTATCTGTGCATATGGTTGAGTGCTTGCATTGCATATGATTTGTTAATGACTTGTGTGATGTATGGTATGTCTGGTTATTCATTGAGCTGTGGTTTCGCTCATACTCCTACAGTCTTTTCAGGTTCACTTTACGACCCTGGTTAGTTACATCCAGGATATGGCTCCGGTAAGAGCTTTGAAGCTAGAAGTCTACAGATCTATTTTAGTTTGATGGTTATGTACTATTAGATTAGATTATTTAGTTGTGTACTACAAAGGAGCTATGTGGTTTGTAATAGTTTGTAATGTTTATTCACTAAGTCATTTCTCTCATATATTTGTTATTTCTTATCAAGCAACTAAAAAGATCATATAGTTTTGAAAACCTGTCATTCTCTGAAGGTAATCTAGTGATTGTATTCAAGTGTAACTTATTTACTACTACTAGGGTACCCTCGGGGCGTGACAAAAGACAATTGATACTTGTAACATTTTGGTGACAACAACACCAACACAACCTTGAGAACCTAAATCAGCATGTCCTAAAAAGAAAAACAAAGAAAATTGAAAAAGAATAAGAAGTTAAACTATCATAACATCTAGGATTAGTAGCAAATCAATAAATATGAGCTTTCCTTCTAAGGGATCTCAGTAAGTACAAACCAATAGCAAAAAGTCTGAAGAAAAGAATTAGAAAATCATGAAAATATCAAGTTTCTGATCAATGTATAGGAGGGTATATCTGTCACGCCCCAAGGAGTACCCTAAACATAACAGTCCGCCACACTCAATATTAAAGCTTAAGTATGACAACCTTAGCCACTCCCAAAATTTTTGATATTAAGTGTAAGCCGTGCTCTCACAATTTTAGAGGACCATACATGGAATTATGAAGCTTAAGAAGATATAATAACATATTAAGAAAAGAGGATTCATAATATTCATTTACTTACAAACTTAAGGACATTTCCCTTATTCACAAATCTATCACAAGAATATTGTACATCTTATCCGATACTAAACTTCATCTAGAATTTCCTTATCCAAAAAAAAATTACCTGACTGTAGGGTCCTCGTTGCCTCAACCACAGATAAGGGAACTGCAAAAGATATCTATGGAGGTATAAGCTAACAAGCTTAGTGAGAACTATTTCCATAAATAACTTCTTATAACAAAATTTCAAACAAGTTGTTTAATCAAACAAATGGAATGCAACATACACGTGGGCAAACAAGGAATATAGTTTTCCAGGAACTATATGTTGAATGGATTTGCGCCCTCCATTCGGGGTTTGGTGATACATAACCTCAAAACAAGTAGTTTTAGTTAAAAAGATTTATGCTTTCGACCAATGTCGCCAAGCATGTGAAGTCTACTTGAATTGAGCCTTGCTTTCGGATCTTCCGCCAAGCATTTCCTTAACGCCATCAAGCAATCGCTTTCGGACACTCCGCCAAGTGTTGCTTTCGGCCTAAGCTTACTATTCTTGTTTCCAGTGACTTGATTCGTATCATTTTGATTTCCACCAACTTGACTTGAGTCATTTCCATTCTCGTTTTAGTCCATGGTGCTTGAATCTCTCAGGTTAGTTCTTCTTTCTCTCAAACTCTTATGAAATGTCTGGTCTATCTCAAGATCAAATTCAAGATTTTTTGATGAAGAATTGCTTGTCATTAACTGCAAGAGATGATCAATGGATTAGAGTTTGTATTATGTATCCAAGAAGAAAAAGAAACAAATTGCAAAAGAAAATAAATGACTAAATTAGTAGCTAATTAGGCTTTCTTAATATTGCTAGATCCCTAGCACAAGCACCAAAACTTTGATGTGTGTTCATGATCACAAGTTAAAATTTATAATCCCGTTAATTTTGGATCCCAAGGCAGCACACCTATCTTGTAGTATGGAAATTAACTTGGATTTCATTCTAAGGATCTATGGGCAAGTACTAGTATTTCCTTTTCACTACTATCTAGCCTAGATTATCAAGGTAATTATGCTAATTCTAATGGTTAATTAAACTATAACTAATAAACCCTAATTAAAAGAATGTATGAGTGCTTTTCTTGATTATAAAATCAATTCACAACAATGCCCCTAATTTTGATCCACCCTAACTGTCATGCCCCATAGGGTAACAGTTTGTCGCATGCTTTATAAGACTTAGGAATTGCTACCACAACCATTTCAAAGTCTCGTATAGATGCAAGGCGTACCTTTACGACAATAGAATACATGAACCAATGGACATAAATAGTTTAAGTTGACATACTATAAGCATCAGAATATAAACCATGAGTCCACATAATTAATTACAAAAGTTCTAGAGGCATTCCCTCACAAAAGAATATTAAGTTTAAAAGTGGTCTTTTACAGTCATTCAATAAATATTAGGGTTTCCTATGGAAGTCTATACAAAATCGAACACAAACTTCTAATGGAAACTCCTAATTCTTATACCTGCTTGGTAGGATGCCTCGGCCTTAGCCATATATATGACAACTGCAATAAGAAAAGGCTGTGAAGGCGTAAGCTACCCTAGCTTAGTGAGTGAATACTTCCATAAAGACATTTATAACAAATCATTCAATCAAGTTATTTATTCAACCATATGGAATGCATCAACAACATGAACAAATAGACATATGATCAACGGTAAATCACATGTGAATGGATTTACACTCTCCATTCGAGGTTAGCATATTAACGAATATTACGGTACTACTGTTGAATTAATGTGCCGTTTATAGATCACGAATAACCAACTTCTGTTGTTTATGGATCACAATCAACCAACTCATTTATATCGTTTATGGATCACGATCAACTAACTTTTAGCCGTTTATGGATCACGGGTAACCAACATATGCTAATGCTCCATCCCCATCATGAAGTGATTATGTCCATGTTAATTTATCAAACCGAATAATTATTAATACCAATTTTTAGGTGATCAACCAATCTCGCAGACAATCAATCCTATGATACTCTAAATAAACATAAGTTAATCACCCAGTTCCAATATTCTTAATACAATTTCTCAACTCATCAACAAGCATACATATCCCCCATAATTCCCATCATGCAATTCCATTTTATCTTTTGCCTCATAATCTACTGCAACTAATTGCTACAAACACAATTAAGAAATGAAATTATGAAGTAATACTTACTCGGCCATTGGTCACCGGTCTCTCAGTAATAATAGCTCAGTAGTAACGAATAATCGGGATCCAAGTTACCTAAACAAAAGAAATACCCAAATGAGTATTTCAACTTATATCTAATCCATTTTATTTCATAAAAACTATTAAGTTTGTAATTCTCGTCATTAATGAAAATTCCAACTTAAACGGTAATAACTTGGTTATTTTAACTCGGAATTTTACAAATTATATACCGATTCCTATCTACTTTGAAAGATCCATCTAATTCTAATATAATATCTCAATTTTGAAAACTTTTAATCCTTGAAAAGTTCGGATCAGTTCTGTTCAATAGCCAAACATCCATTTTCGAAATTGTTTTAATGAAGAGTTATGATGTTTCTACTATCCATGCCAAATATGTATGCAATATTAACAATATACTATCATGAATGGTATGTTATGACCTTCCTATATGTATGTTCTTGATGATATTCTATTAGAGAACATTTTTAGAAACTTCTACTTTACTAGATGTATGAATACTTAACTTAACAAGACTAGTTTTGTGTTCTTGACAAATTACACTTGTTTTAGAGATTTTCCTTAATAAATTTATTTATTCTTGCCAAAATTAAGTCTTTATCATATCTATTCCTTAAGGTCTTCATTTTTCAACAAAAATCCTCATTTTACACTTTGTAAACAAGTCTTTAAATATGGACTATTCCTATATCCGAATTTTGTAAAAATGATTTTTAAGTGATTTCTTTAAGAAAATCTCATTTGATACCTTAAAATTTAAGGCTCCATTATTCCTATCCCCTAAGGACTTTATTTCCTTAGTAGAACTTCCATTTTGGGTTTGAAAAATAGGTCTTTACACACCATCTTTTCCTATTTATGAATTTCATGTTACTAACATAAGATCTAAATTTTCTATCTTATAAATATTTCTTGTTTGACAAATCTCTCTTAGTAGATCTACCATTAACCTATTAAAATCATCTCCTATTGATACCTATTCTATAAGCACTTCATTTTTCACATAAAATTCATGTTTTGGAGTTGAGAAATAGGTTTTCAAAATACAACTCTTTTTCCATCTGAATTTACAAAAGTTTATTTTGATGAAACAAAATTTGTTCTTGAGTTTTTTGGCTCATCTTCATAAATATCCTAACTTTTAGAAATAACAAAACATTCATTTTCATAAGACAAAAATCTTTATGGCCATTTATTCATCTTAAACACAATAAATGCATGAGATCTTAGATGTCATGTAAAAGATGGATGTTTGGAAGCTAGATCTACGTGTGATGATTATGTTAGATGCATAAAATGAAGTATACTACTATGATAACAATGTAGTAGCAAGATTCCTACATAAAATCATCACTACATGAACCTATATTATGATCATGATAAAAATAGGAGCTTAAAACATAAGATCCACAACTTGTGATGGCTTGATCATTATGTTCTAATGGTTTCACATCCCTAGCATGAAGCTCATGGGGATTTTTACAAATCCACACATGAATGATATTACCATTACATGTTTTTGTGGTGCTAGTGTTTAGATCTATACCTATTGATCTTTGTAAAACAAGAGGAGTTCACGACACACAAGAGGAAGAGAGGGAGAGTTTGTAAAATTTCAAAAAGTGAAATTAAGAAAGAGAATGAAAGGCATAAAAGAGTATTTATAGAGAGGGGTATTAGGGTTTTGTGTGTGTAAAATAAAAGAAGAAAAATAAAACGAATGAAAGGGAAATGGGAGGGGGTTATGTCGGCCATGGAGAGGAAAGGGGGAGAATTGAGTGTTGTGTAATTTTTTTAACCTAATTTGTGTACTAAAATGTGTTGGAAATGTAAATGTAAGGAATATGATGTAATTAGGTAAGGTCAGATTGCAAGGATGTAAGAGTAGGGGTATGGCTTGTGAATGTGATTAGGGTATAGGTTTGTACTTGTGAACAGTAATGAATAATAGATTAGACAATCAAATTACTGTTTAGTAAAGAAAATACAATAAAAGGCTATAACTGAAATTTTTATAAACCGAAAAATTATAATAAATATATTTTTGAATTCCTTATTAAATTCCGATCTTAAAAAGTATTCCAGAATATTTTTCTAATTTCGAGCCCCGAATCTTATTTTTCCGGAACGGATCCTGATCGAGTTTGAAACAGATAGTTTCCTAAAAACTGATCTTTTATGTTTCAATATATTCTTTAGAACTATAATCTAGATCAACTTGCTCTCAAAAGTTATATGGTTTTATTCTTGGTGAAGCCGGACTTAGGGTTTTTAGGTTTCTTTCTAACCCTAGCTATTATGGTTTAAGGTTTTGGTTTCAGATTCAGCTCTCATAGTCAAGCTTGGTTTACAAAGAAAGCCAAGGCTTACACTAATCCTTATCTCTTATATTAGGTTTAAATGATGAATTGTTAAATCTTGAATTGTAGGGTTTCTTGATTAAATCAACTACTCTATTTAAGTTAATTGATTCCTAATTCTGTATGAGATAATGAGAATCTCTTCCTTCACTAACTTCAATATAGAATTGCATGAAACTCATAAACCCTAAATAAAGATTGAATCTTTATAACAAAAATTCGAAGTCTCCCTATGTCTAGGTGAAACAAACAAATTCATCATTCATGGGTGATATGTCCTATTTATTGAAATTTCTCTCTAATTAACAAGAATCAGACAAGTAATAATTTTGGCCAGAAATTATCACAAGACAATTAAAATAACATGAATGAATTCAAGATAGAAACTTTCATCAATTAATGAAGATTTAGAACATGGGTTAAGGTTTGACAAAATCTAGGGTATACAAATCTACTCTTCCATAAGATAAACAAATAAAACAACAAATTTAGAAGAGTTTAAAGATCTCATGATTGATTGAAAGTCTTGAAACAATCGTTGTGAATCTCCGATGGTTGTGCCATCTTTCTTCCTTTGAAAAGCTCCCATTTTTGTGTATTTTAGGGTTAGAAATACAATGGAACTGATCGGTCTGCCTTTGATAACGGAAAAGAACATATTTATAGCCTTTTAGACATACATGACCCCGTGAATATGAGTAGTGTATACTGGAACTCCGCCAAAAATCTCCATAATTAAAATATAGACCACCCCGATGTACATGACTTGTGAATATGGGTAATGTATCTTTATTCCAAATGTTTTCTTCATTGCTTGATCCAAAAGTTATCCATCAGTTGTGTAATCTTGATATCTTCATGATAGCTCTGAAATTCCATCGAATCTTTACCCATTATATTATTAATATCCCTAAAATAAGCAATTAATTCAATAAGTATCCTTTTTCTTCAATAATTTAGATAAATATCATATAAAACATGGTCAATAGAGCACAATCATTAAGGGTCTTAAACACTTATCACTCTGATACCAATTAAAAATACACTAGCAATACTTGAGGAGGGGGGTGGGGGGAGAGGAGGTGAATTAAGTATTTGGGCAAAATTTCGAAATAATTAATTTTTAAATCAACATATTAAAAATAAAAGGATTTGCAGCGGATAAATAAACAATAAATAGAATATATAAAACAAAAGAGAGGGATAGAGAAAAATCAAGCCACAAATATAACATAGAGTTTGACTCTTTGCCTATTCTCCACGGTCTATCAAATGCCTCTTTCAAGATTTTCACCAATGCTTTAATTAATTTCAAAAGTTGGCTCATGACAAGTAATATTACATCTATAAGAAATAAAATATTTCCTTTCTCTCTTTAATTGCTTTTATATGAATAGCAATAAATATGAACTAAGCACTAGAGTAAATTTTCTCTCTTAATAATTTGCAAATATTATGTAGAAGAGAACAAAGAAAAAAATTTATTTAATCGCAGTTAATGAGCTTGTAAAATAATTTGATACTTCATTCCCATTTGTTCATCTCTAGAACTCTGCATATAAATAGTCTTTGAAATTCAAAAGTTCGTCAGATACAATGTTTATAACTTGCCAAACATTAAATGTAATCCAATAGTTCTTTTTCTTTCCACATCACCCCTTGACTTTAAGCCGTCATGCCTTCAATACGTTTCGAGCCTCACTATGTCGCACCTAGATTTTGCCCTCGATAGCTTCTTATATGTGCGCTTTGTCAAGCTTCAAAAAATATATTATCGAGCCCTAAACTCCAACAGGTTGAGCCCTAAACTTAACCCTCGACAGCACTATTCGCTTCTTTAGCTTTGTGGAGCCTTCTTTTGTACAGGTTGAGCCTCAACTTTTTGGCACGTTAAGCCCTAAAATCTAACATGTCGAGACCTAAGCTTAACCCTAAACTTAATAATATGTGCCGTCTTAAAATATAGATATTTTCGAGTTACAATGGTTAAATTAGGATTTTATTCTCTAGAGACTCACAATTTTACAACTAAAATATTAATATAATTCAAATATTTAATTTAAGGTTTAGATTCTTTAGTATTGATCAGTTTTTTATCTTTTTGTGTATTTTATAACTCTAATGATTTATCTTTAAACTATCTTTTTATAATCAACAGGTTATAGAAATTAATCATGTCACGCCCCAAGGGATACCCCAAACATAATAATCCGCCACACTCAATATTAAAGCTTAAGTGTGACAACCTTAGCCACTCCCAAAAGCTTTGATATTAAGTGTAAGGCGTGCTCTCACAAATTCAGAGGACCATATAAGGAATTATGAAGCTTAAGAAGATATAATAACATGTTAAGAAAAGATGATTCATAATATTCATTTACTTATAACAATGATCTTTACAAACTTAGGGACATTACCTTTATTCACTAATCTATTACAAGAATATTTGTACATCATTTCTAATACTAATCTTCATCTAAAATTTCTTTTATCCAAAAAGAAATTACCTGACTGCAAAGTCCTCGTGGCCTCAACCACAGATAAGGGAACTACAAAAGATATCTATGGGGGTATAAGCTGACAAGCTTAGTGAGAACTATTTCTATAAATAACTTCTTGTAACAAAATTTAAAACAAGTTGTTTAAGCAATCAAATGAAATGCAACATACATGTGGGCAAACAAGGCATATAGTTTTCCGAGAACTATATGTTGAATGGATTTGTGCCCTCCATTCGGGGTTTGATGATACATAACCTCAAAACAAGTAGTTTTAGTTAAAAAGATTTATGCTTCCGACCAATGTCGCCAAGCATGTGAAGTCTACTTGAATCAAGCCTTGCTTTCGGATCTTCCGCCAAGCATTTCCTTAACGCCGCCAAGCAATCGCTTTCAGACACTCCGCCAAGTGTTGCTTTCGACATGAGCTTACTATCCTTCTCACCCAAGGATAATAACCCAAATGCAATGTGACTCACTTCGTGGTATGCATGAATCCATTTATTTATGATATCATAATATTATTATTATCAAATTTAAGGCGATCAAAGAATTTCATACAAAGCAAGTGTTATACTAAAACAAACATTTAAATCAATTTCGGCCTCGATATTCTTAAGATTCTTTCAAAGAATTATTTTACATACATATCCATTTGTCTTTTCCTAGCTTTAATGCAACTAAATTACAATCACAACAAGTATAGCATTTAAAGGAAATAAACTCACGAGGCCATGTCGTCTATTCTTCTATACGGATGAGTCGTTCACACACTCCACTCAATCGAAATAATCTTCGGGATATAGGTATCCTTCCTCGGAGTCACCTAGCCAAAGAAAATACCCAAATGAGTATTTCTTGATGATTTTCTTGAATTTTGACAATACAATGTCAAAAGAACATTAAGGTTTGTATAAAAGAAAGTTCCAACTTAAAATGGCCATAACTTGGTCATTTTAACTCGGAATCGCACATATAATATACCGATTTCTACCTACTCAAAAAGATCTATTCATTTCTAAAACTATTTTTTTTTTCAAACTAAACCATTTAGGCCCCGAAACAGTGGTGATGAAATTCACCACGAATTTTCTAACTCAAAAACAACTTTGGTTCAATCATTCTAAAATTTATTTGATAAATACTTAGTTATCTATATAGTTGAAAAATCCTTTTTTTCTAGCTACATAGCTCATATTCATTCATGCTCAAGTGTTTATTGTCCAATCATGTTTCTTGAGTAAGGAAATATTAATTAGAAGTTTAGAAAACTATAGTTTACAAGAAATTCATTTTGTGATTGGTTTTGAAATGAATACTTTGATTCTTTTGGTTTTCAAAGAATTACTTTATTTTTTACTTATTACTTTTCTAGATGACTTTTTGAAAAACAATTTTTCTTCTTTTCTAAATTCTTGTGTTGGTCTTATGTATGTTCTACACAATCCTTCTTTGATTATTGTAGACACCTTATTTTGATATTTATTTTGTCAAAATAAGTACTAATCTTAGTATACACATAATTAAATTAATTGAATTTTTACAAATTATAAATGTTAAAGCTAGGAATGAAAATTAGAAAAAATAAATCAATTTAACAGAAATAAATATAATGGATGTAATATGGATAATTAATATAGTATAATATAATTTCAAAATTCATAAAAAAAAAAGTTGCTGTTCATTGTCTCCTACCTCCAGCCGCCGGATGGGGTGTTTTCGAGTCCATTTTTGACCCGTTTTCAGATCCGTTTTTTACAAAATAAATATTTATTTTGAAACTAGACACGGAGTACTTCATTTTGATATATAATTTGCATATTTTCATAAACCACAACCATTTCAAATCCGGACTTGAAGTTTGAAAAAAAATCGTTTTTACACTTTCGAAAAAAGCTCAAAAATCTAATTTTTTCGCTCACAACATGTTTGTTTGTTAATTTTATAACGTTAGTGATATCTAATCAAGATTTACAACTGTTTTAGTCCGATTTTTTTGGATCAAAATAAAAATAAAATGAAACCCTAGCTCTATAAATTAAAAAAAAAATGAAAACAAGGGACGGAAAAAGCAAAGAAAAGAAAAATCAAACAAGCATTTGATATTGAGGAAGTCGAGAATTTCCATTCACATAAGTTGATTACTGTCAAAAACCGCTAAACAATCGTCATCGGAGTAACCACGAATTCCGTTTATGCTTCGACCGACCACGTCCAGAAGCTGCACCGTCTTCGGTTGATAGCCACTCGAATTCCGACTCGATCCAGCCGATGCATCATTCCCTGCGCGCATTCATCATTCCAAAATCGTTTCTTGCGGATTGTCGAAGGTCCAGCCTGTCGCGCATTCCATTGCCCTGTTCTCCAATTCGTGCGAGACTCCGGCTCCTCCCCACACGCGCGATTCTGCAGGTAAGATTCTAATAATAATAATAGTAACTATATTATGATATTAAAAAATAGGAAATTAAAAATAAGAAAAATGAAAATAATTAGTATATGATTATATTTTCAAAATCTGTTATGAATATATTGTGTTCTTATTTAAAAAAAATATTTTCAAAATATGTAAAATTAGTATTAGTTTGAATCATGATAGTATAGTCATTACAATTATTTTTTTTTTCTTATCAATGAATGTTTGTTTCATAAACTTGTACTAAAAAATATTGAATTGTAATTTGGGGTTTTTTTTACCATAATATAGTTTTTTTTTTAATGTTCTATCTTTAATTTGGTGATAATCTTGTCTTGTGACAAAAATTGAATTTTATGATTTTTGTCCAATTGATGATCTTGCTTTAATGATACAAATATGAAAGTCTTGATTTGAGTAAAATTTGTAATTGATTTATAACATCTCATTATACCATGATTTTTGAAAGTTCGAATTTTGTGAATATTTGATATCGTCGTTGTGTATCTAGATGTTTTCATAATGCTACAAATTGAATTTTTTATATATTGTTATTATGTTAATGAATACAATCACATGAACTCATATTGTTAGCGTTTATACCGTATTCTTGATATGAATGATGAATAGATATGTTATTTTGCTATGATTGTTATATAAAATTCTTGAATAAAAATATGATACACTATGTATGATAATTTCAATTTGATTTATGATATTTTGTAATATAATCCCTGTAATTATTTGATTCATCATAATGCATATATTGATAGGCAATTAATATAAATTTGATTTCTGCCATGATAGCTTATTGATATAAATTTGATTTTTACTACAATATTTTGTTAATGTGAATTTGATTTCCATCATGATATATTCTATTAACACCGTTTTGATGTAAATTCTATTTTTTCCGATGAGATATTCAATAAGTAATTTGATGATATATAAATCTTGATTATGCCATGATATTGTTTTGTTAAAATTAGCTTGTTAAATATTGATATTCCTTATAATATTTTTATCCTTGATGATATGTAGGATCAATTGATATGCATGATATGTGATTACGATTTCTTGTTCAAAATTTTTGTCACATAGAAAAGTTCAAATTTTTTTTATAAAAAAAAAAACCTAAAATTGATAGATTTAGAATCCATATTGAAAACTTGCAAAAGGTGACCTACGCACAAAGCCAAATTCGGAGCTGAGGGGCTTCGATCTTGGTTTGGATCGCATTCCAACTGGCTTGACCTGCATGTTATAGATTAAAAAAAAAGTTTAGATAATTTAGTGTGGATGTTGCATGTCTGTCTGATCGGTATGTTAGTTAATATATGTTTATATTCAATGTCTTGGTCATATAATTATTTCATAATTCGCTATTACCGATGTGTTCATGATGCATGCTTCATAGTTTATGCCTGCATTAGATTATGCATTTCATTATATATATTTATGGATGATCATAATTTTTGTATTTTGGTTACGATAGTTTACTGTTAAATACAATCGCATGTTGTTCCATTTAAAAGTTATGGCTTTTTCATGAATTTATACATTTCATGTCGTAGGCATTTAGGAACCGCATTTCATGAAAAGTTATTTTTGTCACTTAGAGGAGTTTTTATAAATAAAAATCATATAATTAGCATTTTTCAAAATTAGGATTTGGCAATTAGATTTTTTTTAAATTGTACCTTTGAATTTAGGCATCTAGAATTTTTCATAAATAAAAATTAATTGGATAAAAAACGTAAACCTGACAAATTTTGAAGATTAAAATCTATCCAACACATTAAAGTTTTATAAAAGAACTACGTGTGTCTAATCTCGATTAGCGGGTACGTGGCACCTAAATGGGCGACTTAAAATATGTTAAAAAATTATTTTTGTGAATTTGTTTGATTTGTTAGTTTAGTTTAGAATATTTGAATATTGATAGAATTTGATAAGATTTGATTAATTTGAATATTTCGAGTTTTTTTAGATTATATATGATTATTGATGGAATTTGATTAGTATTTTTGTGCATATTAGAGATATGTTTAGTTAATTAGTTCCTGCTAAATAGTTTAGATTTTGAAATTAGGGTTCAAAAGAAAGCAATTTAAATATGAAAATTTAAAGTGGTAACCGTTTAGGTTTTAATAAGTTAGCCCCTGAACTCAAGTTAATTTCTAGTTCTCGTTTTCAAAAATGATTTTTTCGCAGATCAGTAGCAAAACTAAAATCAACCTACCCATTGGTTTTGGTTTATTTTTCCTCTCAACTTTAGTCGAGTGGCGACTCCAAAATATTTTTAAAAAATTCAAAATTTCCTTTAATTCTTAGTCGATGATTCGTATTGAATGGGTTAGGGTTTAGTACGAATCAGATTAAAGGAAATCAAATCGAAAAATCGAAAACCAGGCTCAACAATTATTTATTTAAAAAGATATAAACTTGAAAATCTTTATTTCTTGCTTCCTAAGGTTTTTGCTATGTTATATTTTTATAAAAATCATTTTGTATAAAAAATTATTTTCTTTTGAAAAACAAAGTGGGATAATAAATGATTTAAAAGCTTTTCATAACAAAAATAGTTTCTAAAATTTGTAGTGGGTCCTTTTGTAATTTTTGAAAAGAATGACTTTATTTTTGTTAAATCATAGATTTTATACTTCACATAAATTTATCTCTAAGTGGTAAAATCTCCTTTTGTCAATTATTTTTAGAACTTGAAATTTTTGGACAATAATCTAAATAAACATGATTTGTGAGAAATAATAGCAAACAAACAAAAATAACATAAATAATAAAGTCAAATATTGGGAGTCTTAGCTTTTTCAAGGCTTTCAGGACTAAGAAGTAGACTAGTCCCAAAACAAAAATAAAATAAAAGAAAGAAAAAGTTGTTTTGACTTGATGAGGACAAGTCTAAGACTAGAGACTAGTCTTAAAATAACAATGAATGAATAAATAAATTGCAATGGAATAAATAAATAAATTGCATTGCATAGAATAAATAAATTGCAAGTGAGCTTATATGCTCTAAAGAATATGTATATATATATATAATAATAATACTTAGAAATAGTAACAATAATATGAACAAAAATGTTATATAAACATAAGTAGATTTTTATGGACAAGAACAATACATGAACATAATGTAGCTTCCATAACATTTAGTCTTTGGAAACTCACACTATGGTCATGTAAAGTTACATGACATGAGAAGAAGAAAATAATAGGAGATGGTTACCTAAAGAAGACTTTGGTAGTGTTAGGTGGTTATGGGTTTTTGTTGTAGGTAGAAGTTGTTTTGGAATTAATTTGAGAGAGTTTTGGGAGGATATTTGGAGAGAGTTTTGAGAGGAGAATTTGATAGAGTTTTAGTAAGAAATTTGTGGGTAGTAATTGTGTGAAAGAAGTGAAAGAGGAGGGGGTATTTATAGGAAAATGATTTTTGTGAAAGAAGTGAAGGAGTGATTTTTGTGTGATTAAAATAAAAGAAAATTGAAACAATTTGTGGATGATGCATTGGGGGGGGGGGTGTTGCCAGCCATGAGTGAAGGGAGAGAGAGTGTACTTTATTTTTTGTATTTCATGGATTAAATGAAGTAATAAGTAAAGTAGATGTGAAATAAAGTTATGGGAAAGGTAAAAAGTAAATGTTATAGGTTATGGCGTGTATAAGAGTAGGTGTAAGAAAAAAGTAGAGATAAAAGAATAGTGTAGAATAGTAATGAATAGTGCAATGTAAAGTAGATATGACTGATAAAGTATCGGTAGTAAGAAAATATGCGTATAAATGCGACATCAGTTATTTTTACTTGCCGAAAAATTACAAAATTGATATTTTTGAAAACCTTATATTTTATGAGTCTAACTGTATATTCGGAATATTTTTACTATTCCGGGCTCCAAGATAGGTTTTTTAAGAACTGTGTCCAATCGGGTCCGAAACGAGTTGCGGTTTTACTAATCGAATCTTTTTACGCTTCCTTGGGTAATTACGCACTATTTTATATTCTAAACTCCTACTTACTCTTACCGAGATGCTTAATTGGGATTGCCAGACTTAAGCTATTACGTCTAACTAGGGTTTTGTTGACCTTTAGAGTTCCGACTTCTGATTTAGGGTTTTAGGCTAAACCGATTCCAAAAATTTGGGGGTTTACAAATCATCTTTTATTGTAATTTAAATTTAAAGTCAACTTACAATTATTTATTGAATTATTAATTCTTGTCATAGATATTATCTTTTACTGTATAGGTATTATTTATCTTGATTATTAGAATAGTAAATTTTCTAGTGCTATTTTATAGTTTTAAAATATTAAGGATAATTTGAAAATCTTTATATAATTATTAGAATTTTATTTGTCTAAGTATTGAACTTAAGGAAACTAATTTTGAATTTTACAATAATGATCAATTTATCATCGATCATTATTTGTTTAAAGTTATGGAAGTCATAATTTGCATTTTGAAATTTTATTAGCAAGAATTCTAATTTTTCTAACTATAATCAAATTTGTTTATACTTTAATAATTTTAGTAATTTTAAATCGTAAAAAATTAGAAGTGATTTTTACTACTTTTTATTATAGTTCTTTACGATCTTATATTATATTTTTAGTAATTGTTATAATCAGATTATGTAAAATTAAGGTGATTACTAAGATTATGGGAATCAAGTTAAGAGTCCTATTATAAGATCAAGAGCAAGGGGATTGTAGGGTTTAACACAGAGGATTCCGACGAATCGGCCTTATGAAGATGAGTTTGATTTCTTTTATGGCTTTGAAGTTTATCAGATAGGATGTAATATGTCACTTTATGTGGAACATGAAGATAATTGTGAAGGAAGTGGAAGAGCTACACATCAAGGCCATATCAAAGAAGCTGACTTTGCAGAGCTGAAGATCATGCCCGTGACAAAGCTAGTGATATGTTTTGAAGATGAGTTCGCGAAGATCACACCTATGATGAAGCTTATATTAAGCACTGTGATGGAGATCTGGAGATCATGGTCTTGAAGATGCTCGTGATCCAACAGATTACACCCCATTGCATGCTCGTGATCAACATGAAGGCAACTAATCATATATGATCATGGCCCGCATTCCAGCCGTGATGGAGGTCGTTTTGATGCCAACAATCAAATTTATTTTAGATATTTCTTTATTTTTATTAGGTCTCTTTTGTGAGATTTTGTTTATAAATTACTATTTTACCCCTAATTAGGCTATAAGTATATAAATGGCTTAATTTGTAAATATTAAGATGTCTTGAATTAGTTGAATGAAATTTTCTCTTCTTGAGAGTATTCTTTTCAACCCCTAACTCCTATCAATCTTTGATTGTGACGAGTTGCAAACATGAGCGGATAATTATGAGTCATATCAATTATTTGCAAGTGTTAGAACCTACTTTATCATTCTTGATGAGTCACATCGAGGATTGTAAGGAACCTATCTTTATCTTAGAAAACCCTAATATGTGTGTTAGGTATGGGGGATTTTTTTTATTGAAACACTAGTAATTAAGTTCCTAAGCATATCACTAAACATGATAATCTAGCATACATAACATTAAAGCTTAAGAATGACTACCTTAGTCATACGAAAGCTTTGATATCATGTATAAGGAGTAGTTTTACAACATAAAGGGGATGCTGGTGGAGTTATGCGATTTAAGATGATAACAATATAATAGCATTCAAGAATTACTAAACATAAAATTAGATAACTCAAAATCAAAGTCTTACATCTTAAAGGGCCATACCCGCATCAAAGTCGCATACCCCTGTCAAAGTCTTAAATATTACATCCCATAAGGGTCTCTAAAAATACACATGAAGTATTTATAAATAGGAAACTATCACTACATTAATCTCCACTTCAAAAGTCTTCATAAGTCATCAACTTATCAAGCAAAACCGTCCCTTTGGATAAAGCCACAAGTACTTTTGAGACAACAAGAATCTATAAGGGTATAAGCATAACTTGCTTAGTAAAAAACCCCGTAATAACATACCCATAAACAAGTAAGATAAAAAAAAGTTTGTAGATCAAACATATAAAATGCAACATCTTATGATTAACAAATACATATGATTATCTAAAAATCATATGTAGAATGGATTTATACCTTTCATATCAAAGGTTAGGGGATGCTTTGAGAAAGGTCTATACGACCACCAAAACATTAGAAATTCTCTGGGTTCTAACTAACCACTACTACTAGTCCTCGTTCTTCTTGCTTAAAGCAATCGATCTAGCATGGCTCTTCCATGAGATCGTATTCCTCAAACAACTTAGTTCCTCATGCTGGAGCAGGACACCTTACCCATTCGGTCCCACGCGTAGGAGTAGTAGTGAAAATGTATGTGACTTGACATTGTGCTATGCATGATCACTTTATTAACTTCAACAATTTCCATTTAAGGAGATCATCAAAATAAACACAAACACAACAACTTGATAAAGGAAACAAAGTACATTATTCAACTATGGCAAGGTTTTAATATTCTTAGCATCTGTTTATCAAGCATTCATGATCCACAAGCATATTCTCATAATGCTCACAAGTGAATCCATTTTTATTTTTTTCCCCATATTTTCTAGTGCTTTACTTTACAAATCCAAGCAAGATATGTAAAGCAATGGGAAAAACTCACTCATTCAGGGTATTTCTTGATGGAATTCCTGGTTACTAAGAATTCCTTATTATTAAGTTTTAACCTTAAAACGGTCATAACTAACTCATTTTAACTTCAAATGTCTCATACGAGTAGTTAATTTCCCCTTACTTTAAATGCTTTATCCATTTTTAAGGTTATTTAACATTTAAGATCATTTAAGTCTCAAAATCATCGTGGTCAGATTATATCCGGATTGCTACATAACTTCATTTTGTCATTTTTCACAAGTTTCATTCTTTATAAACTCTATAAGTTAAGTATTTATTATTCCTATACTCTAACATAATTAGTACATAATGATTATTGATAATACATGCATGATCCTAATAATGTTGCTTAAAATAGATTTTTTTATTAAGATAGTCTTGTAAAGAAGTTAGGAAACTTAGGTTGATGGAAAATAAACTTTGATAACTTGCAATAAAATTTTCTTTCTTAAAACTTTACAAATGAGTGATCCACTAGAAAATGGGGTATACTTTGTCTCATTTCTTTCAAGAATTTTAGCCTACATGTGCATTTTATAAACAAAGTTTATTTTATTTTCAAAGAAATTGGACCATCTGTGATTGTAAGAGAAGAAATTCAAGTTTGATATTTTCTCAAATTCCTTTCCTAGGTCTCGACAGTTTTAGAAAAACTAGGTATAAGGTTTGTTCTTGGTTCTATCATTCATAAACATTAAAATCATGTTAATTTAAGAAATAGTTTATTATTTTTATTAGTAATTATTTGTCAAAATATTATGCCTTGATTTATGTGTAGGTGATCAGATACATAAACCATTATAAGAAAAATGGCTTGGAACGATTAAGGTTTTGAGAAAATCAATTGTTTTTAGAATATGGCTTTATGCTCATTTTAATTTTTAGGGTTTCTACTTTTTGTTTAACTTACCTGATATTCTAGGGTTCCAGATTCTGTTATGAATGAGTCTAGGGTTTCTAGGGTTTAGAGTTGACTGGGTTTGACTTTAAGGCCTTGGTTCCAATACCGATTATAAGATTTACATTTAAGATTACCCTCGAATCTAGGGGCTTACAAGGACGACCAAGCGAGGGTCATGGTCGTCCGGACGAGGCTTCGTACGATGAGGTTTGTTGTTAAGGTATAGGCCCAGCGAAGTGCGGCTCAGCCCATTTGTAAGTTAGGCTTGGCTTTGGTGGCCCATAGTATAGACCATCAACAAATCATGAATGGAGAAACTCAAGGATATCCAATTACTCTAGGAATAAAATAATTCAAGAAGGGTCAATTGATATAAGTATAAAGTTTATTTTCTAACCTCAACAATTATGAATTCAACATGTTTATAGTATAAAAAAGGTGACCACCATCTAGTTAATATTTCTTCTTCAATTCTATCTCCTTGGATCATCAATTCAAGAGCTATTAATCACGTGACTAGGTCATCTACCATATTTTTATTATGTCTCTCATGCAAGTTAAAAAAAGAAAGAAAATAGCTAATGATTCTTTTCCTTTACAATTGGAGAAGGACCTACTTAGATCTTTTTCCTTGATGTGCATACCATATTCTCTATGTCTCTTAGCTGTTTTGCAATCTTGCTTCAATAAATAAACTCATACATGATTTAAAATATTGACTTAACTTCTTTATTTCACATTATGAGTTTTGGGTTCCAATTCGGGGAGGACAAGAGGAAATGGTAAATTTATTAGTGGACTCTACATCCTGGAAAAGGGACTAACTTTAAGAAACAATCAAAGTACTTGTCTTAAATCCATTTCCCTTATTTATAATGAAGAAATAATGAGATGATGTCATATATTAAGTCATCCAAATTTTCAAAACATAAAACTTTTGTTTCAATTTTTTTTTCCTAAATAAAGAGGCAACTTCTTTAAGGTACAATTTTTGTGAACTTGTTAAGCATTATACTCATTGTTTTCCCTCAAATATATAAACACACAAAACCTCTTACTTTAGTTCATGGTGATGTATAAGGACCCTTAAACATTGTTACGCCATTTGGAAAGCATTGATTTATCATATTATAGATAATTACTCATGTGTAAAATATGTTTAATTACTTAGAGAATAATCAAAAGTCCCAAAAGTGTTCGAAAACTTTTACCTAGGAAGATCTTTTGCAACAAAAGGGGTTGTTCATCAAATTTCTAATTAGAAAGCTCCAAAATAAAATGTTGTAGCTAAAAGAAAAATAGATAACTTTTAGAAGTAGCTTGACAGTTACATTTAACAAAAAAAAAATGCCAAATATATTTAGAGGAAAACAATTTTGTGATAGGGATCAAGATGAGATTAATCAAGATTTGAGGGCAAATCTTCATGAGCCCAAAGGAGATAATAGGAATCATGAGTCACTTAGGCTAATAACCAAAGCTAAAGATAAGGGCTTAATGAACTTGTTCAAAGATTCCTTACAAATGATCTAAATGATGATGAATTGAGCTTTCATAGAAGATATTTGATGCACTTTCAAGTGGGAACTTATTTGTTGTGTTTAAGCATTGAGAAATCATCGTCAAAGGAGATCATGCCTATCACGCCCCGAGGGTACCCTAGTAGAAGTAGACAAGTCTCACTTGAATACTATCACTAGATTACCTTCAGAGAATGACAGGTTTTCAAAACAACATGATCTTTTAGTTGCTTGATAAGAAATGATAAACACATGTAAGAAATAAAATAGTGAATAACTGCTATCTTAATCATAAGCATTACAGAACTATTACAAACCAAGTAGTCTTCTTGTTGTTCACAATTGATACAGTAGCATTAACTAATCTATTCTAAGAAAACATAACCATTATTCCCAAGTATAACCATAGACTTCCAGCTCCTAAGCTCTTCCCAGAGCTATGTTCTTGAAGTGACTAACCAGGGTCGAAGTGTAAACCTGAAAAGACTGTTGGAGTATGAGCGAAACCACGGCTCAGTGAATAACCAGACATATTATACATCACACAAGTTATTAGCAAATCATATATAATGCAAGCACTCAATCATATGCACAAATACAAGCTTGGATGATCTAGAATCCAAACAGGGAAAAAGATTTACGCCCTCTTTTTCAGGGTTGAAGAACAATTACCTTATGACCCACCTGTCCAGGAGAGACTAAGTTTACAGGAAAATCAACGATTTCTCGTTTTAAGGTTATTACTTTAAATATAATCGATTTAATTGACCATTTCCTGTATTCATCCTTAGAAACTCCCTAAGTATTAATCATTTCAAAGTGATACTACGGGCGGCGTTCTTCATTACCACTTAGTTCTCGTAAAACTAATGAAATAAAGAAAACCTTGGAAGAACTAATACTTTAGAAAAACCGAGCGTTAACAGAGAACCGAAATATTAATACGTAGGCTGTCACCCATTTGTATATGCAATAATGCAGTATGCAATGTATGACCATATTATTTATTAAGTCAATAGTTCTTATTCAATTTCATGGTGATCATACATTACACACAAACATCATCATATTACTTCACAACATCAAATCATTGTATTATCACTTTTGTAATGATAGATTAATAATCATACAATCAGATCACAACATACTTCCAACAAAACATTCATTTGATTGTCTTTGTATTATATGTTCAACTATTTACAAGCACAAACAGTATAATATGATTGAATTACTCACCTGCTCATATTGACTTAATCGTAATAATTGGTTGGAAGATCTTCTAGGGTATCAAAGTCACCTATTAAGATGAATAAAGTATTCATCAATATAATATAGATTATATAGCTAAATTTCTATACGTGGCTAGTGTCCTAAACTTGATATTTATCAAGTTTTGTAGTGGTTAATACTAATTTTATGTTATTCTATTCCAAACTCAATATAACAAATGATATTTATTTATTATTACTTAGTGTCGTCGTGTTTCTCCTAATTTATTTCGTATAATTATTTTGTTATTTTTAGAAGTCACATTATTTGTAAATTTAGCTTATTTCGTTTTCCATTCTTACCTATTTTATCTATTTAGAACAAATATTTGATTATTTATAAATTTTATTAACACTTAATATTTTTTTTCTAATTCTAGGGTTTTAAGAATTATCAAATATTACATAAATTTATTCTAAATGTTTGTATTTAGTTATCTACTTAATAAATTCTACATTATCATATATATAATATATGTTCAATAGTGCTTGTTGTATATATATATATATATATTTTTTTTTTTTCTGTTCATAACAAACAAGCTTATCGTAGAAGAAATCTGGGTCTACACCGGCTCCAACACCACCGGCTTTGAAACCCGGGTGACGGTGTTCATTTGTTTTGCATATTATTTCATATCGGTTGCACCGGCTTTGAAAGTCGTCAGCTTTCAACGTACGCCGGACTATACGCTGCCGGCGTAAGATTCCAAATAGCCGGTGTTTGTTCATTTTTATGTGAAAATAATTATTACGTAACTTCTGTTCAGTGTAAGCCGCCTCTACACCGCCGACCTATCCTTGTAAGCCACCAGCGTTGGACGTCTACGCTGCCGGCTTATGGATAGTGTTAGCACTATTCATCATCTTCCTCGATGAACCAATTCGCATTTCTTAAATTTTCCACGTCAAAAACATTCCTAAACCATTCTTAAGTGTTTCTATATCTTATATATTGACATACAACAATTCCTAACGCGTCTACAAACATATAATCTTAAATTTCGAATCTAGTAGAGTATAACTAGGGTTTTGAAGTATTACCTCGGTTAAGCCGATCCGATGGAATTCGAAGCTTGTTTTTGTGTTGATTATGTTCCTATGATTATCAGAAGACAGTTCTAATCCTTAGATCTAAAAGAAAACCATTCGAATTACATCAACTTACCTTTGAACTCGTTTCAAGTGTTTTTCGTACCAGTTTTTCTTCCAATTCGAACTAGGATGATTCGAGCGATTTGATTTCTATTTTTAGGTCGTTTTGGCTGCCACTTAGAAGTAGTTTCGTTCTGAAAGGTTTGAGAGAAGGTTGAAGTTGTTTGTTTATTCATTAATGAACTTAAACATATATATATATATATATATAGAAAGAAGAAGGAGAAGCTTGTGGCTGCATTTCTTCGGTTGTTTGATCCGAATTTCCTCCACAGTTAGCACTGTTTAATCAGCTGTTTTCATGGTCATAAATGACAGGTTGAGTTGGCAATCTTTGATTGGAGTAAGAGTTGATTTTGTTGACAAATTGGGTGCATTATTGAAGCAATTTCGGCTCTTCTTCTTCAATGTCCTCTAAGTCATTTGAAGCAACTTGCCGAAAATCTCCACCAAATATATATATATATATATTAATATTAGTTAATTATTTAACTTAGTTTTAGGATAGTTTACTAAGTTATACGGGTATAAATTAGCTAATATTTGAGAGTTTTTGTACAAAAATATGTTTATAGGGTTCTACAAAATACTTAAATTATCAAACGATACAATTTTAAGTTTTAAATTTACATGATTAATTATTTGTAGAATTTTATTTTCCGCGATTAAGGTTTCCTACACTCATTAGGTCAATTTTTGTTTTAGGCTCCAATAGCGTAAGAAAACACTAATTAGAACAATAGTGTGATTCAATTATTTATTTGAAGTTTAGATCTTAAGTTATACATCAGTTTATGTTTTCATTGTGTATTTATAATCTTAACAGTTCATCTTTAGATTATCGTTTCTTATCTATAAGCGTAGTTAATTAATTACTTAATATCACACTTGATGTAGAGGCTAAACTATATATATATCTTTAGTTTTTGAATAATATAATGAAATCTTATTAGTAGCGTTTAATACTATTTAGGAATCTTGAATTTAGGGTTTAAATCCACACATAAGCTCAGTACTACTCATTGTTCGAATCTCAAATCATTGTTGAGTTCAAAAGCAATCATTTAATCTCTATATTTATATTTTTTTATTTAATCTATTTGTATAACAAGTTTCGGGTTTCAAATTTAGATTTCCTTTTAATCATATCTTGAATTATCCGCTCAAGATACGAAATCTCATTTTTAGTATCAATTAGGGTTAAAGAAGTTCTTTATTCGATTTTTAAATCCTTATCTAATCAAATTCAATGCATTGATCTATCCTTAGGTTTTTATTAGGATCTAAGTTTACTAACTAGTTCAAACATTCTACTTTAGAGTCGTATACTAATGTAGAAAATTTCTGGGGTTTACAATGCCCTCTGAAATGCTCATGATCTAGGCCGTGATGAAGAATACAGCCGTGATCCAGCCTGTTACTAATTTTGAGTTCAAATGTTATTTCCCAGTGGAGATTATAATCCCTATAACTCCTGTGAACCATATTGCAATTAAGAATATAGCTGTATTGGAGACCGTGAGAATGTCATATCACATGAATCAAGGATTCAAGGGGATAATGGGTGTGTTCACGCCTGTGATGCTAACCATTATCTAGTTAATAATGCTCATGATGCTTGAATTGGAAGAGAAGATTTTTTATCCATGAGGATCACAGCCCATGTCACAGTCATGATCAACAGGGCGATCTTAGACCTATTTTGCACGTTTTTAAAATGCTACTTTCATATTTTATTAATTTGTCTTTTATTCTTCCATATTTTCTCTTACCTAGCTTGTGGTTCTATATAAGGGTTATTAGATATGTGTTTAGAGGATTTTGTTGCTTGTTTACCCTTGGCAGCTTTGAACGTCCTTCAAGACAAATTTACCTTCTTGAATAAGATTGAATGTTTTGTTCAAGATTGTTTCTTGTTATTTCTTGTCATCATGTGTAATATCAATTGATTAGAGAAATTAGTTCGATTTTATCTTTGGTGCATCATATCCAAGGATTAATCGTTCATGCCCTTTAATTTTTCGTTTCACCATTCACAAAACCTAGAAGTATTCTATAAACCCTAAATCGCAATTGAAAGCACTAGATCAGTAGATCACTTGGATTATCTAATCCGTATCATTTTATCTACAACTTACCTTATTTGTAGGATACCATCAAAAGTTCTAAACTTTAAAACCCTACTATAGGTGTTTTCAAGTTGTTTTTCCTAACCCTAGGTTAATTTCTAATACCCCTCTAAAAATCTTTTGTTATGTTTCTTTTGCCCATAATTACCATAATGGGAATCTAGATTGTAGAGCAAAGTAATGCAATTTCATCGGACATTCTCTATCACAAAAGGGTTGTTAATGTTTTGATATTAATTCCCTAAAATTCTTACCACTATAGATGCTACATTTGTTGAATCTTCATTTTTATTCTCCACATGAAGATGAGACTTGAGAAAGGATTCATATTAAAAAAATTTCACATTAGGAGTTCTCTAGCATTAAAAAAACACTTATAACCCTTTTGTGATGGAGGCTATCCCACAAAAACGCATTCTTTGCCATATAATATTTCAAGATAAATCCGGTCAAATTTTCAATAGAAAGGAAAGAATAGGTCAATTTTACTCATGGTACCTAAACTTTTTCGATTATAACAAAATTATACCTAAATAAAATTTCATTACAACAAAAATACCTAAATTTTTTAAAAGTTTCACTCATGTTACCTATAAATGGAATCTATGTATTTTTTTTCATCTAAGTGCTGACATGCAAATTAAATTAATAAAAATATTTTTTATCCATGTTCACTATTTTTTATTTTTTATTTTTATTTTTACATTTGTCCTTCTCTTTCTCTCTCTCCTCCTCCTAACCCTAACCCCATATTAAAAAAATTATGAAAAATTATCAGCTTCTCTAACTTTAAAACCTGATAAAATATTTCTATGCCCTTGTTTTTTTTTTTTTTTCAAACACCTAGAGATTCTTTAGTTTAACTTTTAAAGAAAAGCAAATGATGTGAACAAATTTCTTCTCCTACACACTAGATTATGGTACGGACAAATAACTTCAGTTATTATCTAATGTTTTCTAATATCCTACTGTTTTAAGTTTTTGCAAAATTATAATCTTTGCAAAGAACAATGTGGTTTTATGCATTACATCTGGATTGAATCCTTGTACGGTTTCAATAGATGAGTACATGAGATTACTAGAATAAGGAAAAAGCAAACGGGTAGACTAAACTGATGCTTTGTTGATTGTCTACATCTTCCACATTTGTGGAATATTTGTTAGTAATGTTATTCATTTTTTGCTTTTTCTGAAATGGTTTGATTAAACTAATATTCTTTTTCAATTGTGATTTACTAAAGGGTTTATTAAAGACTATAATAATGGTGTTACTGCTATAATGAAGATGCTTTTAAAAATATTATTAAAAATTTTGTTGTTGAACTTGAGAGTTCAACGAGAATTTGATGAGATAATTTAATACATAATCAACTATTTATTTATTATAAACTACACTTAATTAGTTATATATGTAAGCCCTTATATTTTTTTATAGTTTATTTAATTTTCAAGAGGCTTGAAACCAAATAAAAGCCCTAATAACCAATGTGTTAGAGAAAATTTAAATCCAGCAATCCCGCGCTCTTAACCCTAGAACAATAAAATTGAGATATTTGTGGATTATTGTTTGTAATAATATAGCAGAGCATAAAAAGATCAGATTCGCCAAAATTAAGTTCATTTCGGACCCAAATGGGATTAGTTTTAGAAATTAGAGTCCGGATAAGAAAAATGGTAAAAATATTTCGATAATACCATTAGACTGGTAGTAAAATAAGGATTCATAAAATAATAGTTTTAGAATTTTTCAATAACTAAAAATATCAAATATAGCCTTTTTACACATATTTTCTTTAACCGGTAATTTAATTATCTTGTTTACTATTCATTACTATTCACTATTATTCATCTATCTCTACTTTTCCTTTCTATCTACTCTTACAACCTATACACCTGTTTTCTTATAATTTTCATTTCCAATACAACTTCACGTATTTCATATCTTACTTTTCATTAACAAAAATACAAGAAAATAAAATTTTCTCTCCCTCTTCCCCATGTAAGTAATGTCGGCCACCCCTCTCTTCTCTCTATTTTTTTATTTTCAATTTATTTTAATACCACAATTTACCCTCCACTTTTCCCTATAAATACCACCTCTCCGTTTACTTCTTTCACACCTTTCATTCACTACCAAAACTATCCCAAAATCTCTCCAAAATCCTCTTTACAAAAGTTCTCTTTACAACTATCTTCTTCTTCTTCCAAAACCAATAGGTAAAAATTTCAAGCTTGTCTTTGTATTCATATAACTTAGTATGAACATAATGTATGTTTTCTAAACCCATGGAGGTTAAGAAAGCAACAATATTTTAATGCTTTGTTCTTGTTCATACATAAATTCTATGCTTATTTGGACATATTTGCTATATATTTCTTGTGAATTGATGAATAAAAGGATACTTATTTGTGAAATATTCATTTTAGGGCTTTAGGAGCATATTTGGAAGATCCTATGATGATTCAAGTGAAATTAAGGCAAATTTGACAAGTTTTGATCAAGAACTAAATTTTTGTACATGCATTACCTTGTGCATGGCCATGCTGGAGGCAGAGAACAAGTCAGTAGGCTTTTTTAGCCCCTCCCTTAGCATAGCTAGGGAAGACAGTAGGGAATAACCCAAAGAACAAGAAAATGCAAAAATGGACATTCTGAGTTCTGCCTCCCCTTTTGCACAGCCATGCAAACTAGTTATGTACGTTATAACTTTGTGAAGACACTAAAACAAGAAGTTTTAACCCTTGATTGAGCACAATCGTACAGGGCAGGCTATCGGCCTGTTTTCATCCTAAAACTATAAATAGCCACCTTGTTTTCTTCCCTAAGCCTTAGTCATGTTTCATATTCTTTTCATTAAGTACCACCTTTTTAAGCATCTTGGTACCCCTTATACACGAAATACTAAAAACACAAACCCTTTTCATTTTGATTTTATTTCCATTCATTGTGACATTTTTCCTTAGCCTACTTTGCCATAATCACTAGTCGTTTCTATCATATTTTCTTTTAATATCAACTTATCAGCATGCCTGTAAGCCCTTGAAAATTTCAACCAATAATTCTAAAGATGAACTTAGGAAATAAAACCCTGAACGTCACTCCGAGTTAAAACCGAACTTCGACGAGTCCCAAATTCCAAAAGAATCCAGAAATTCTGAGTTATGAGAAAAATAAGAAACCTCAGAAACAAAATAGCAACCCAATATACTTCCATTCTAAAACCTTTAGGTACGACAAATTTCATATTTAACTCCGACTTATAAATTCGGATAAATTATAGCCCTAAAATAAACTGCTAAGGAGTGAATAGTGATTGGCTTCGGGAATAAAACTCAATCCAAAAAATTCCGAGGACGTGGGGAAATATTCGATACTTACGAAGTCGACCTTAAAATAAAACTCACTAATCAGACAAGTCATATAAGTGTGAAATATCAGTTTCTATTTTGGCAATGGTGTAAACCGGAAGGTTAACTAGGAAACCTAAGTCTCCAAACACTCCCAAGAAACTCAGTAACCTGGGTCCGGCAAACTCGTATTCATAAACCAAGAAGTTGGAACAAGAGAAAGGGTGTAATCGGTTCATATCAAGTCTTGGATGCTCAGGAAAGATGAGATCAACGGACTTTCGACCTATCCTAATATGTTCAGATGCCAGTTTCGAAGAGCGTGCCCTGGGATTCGAAATGTAAAAATTATGTTTTTAATCCCGTTAGACTCATACTTCTAAAGGATCTCTAAGTTGTTAGTCTTACAAATTCTCAAATAGCTAGAATTATCTGATTTTACAAATCTATTCGTATTCCGTTGCTACCGATAATTGGTGAGTCTTCCGGTACGATTTAATATTATTAGTTACCTAAATTGTTATTATTATTATTATTTTTATAGGATATACTTTAGTTCTCCTAGTGATCGGATAGTACTTGGGCGAACTTTGGAAACCGGAGAACAAAGCCCTATATCGATCCGATTCCAGCTTAATGAGAGGAGCCTAGAAACCCTAGATCCGGCTTTCCTTCGATTTCATAATAAAAGAAATTTTATAAAGTAAATGAATTTGAATTATTGTTCTAAAGTACATTTTAAACCTTTGAAAGTTTTAAATTCGGGAATTTTTCAATTCCGGGCCTTCCCGAGCTCAATTACGGAAAAGCGTGCCCCGGACCACGGATTCAGAAAAATGTCCTGGGATATTCATTAGAACCGTAATTTTATAAGGATTCCAAAAATATCAATTTCATAAATTTTCGAGCTATAAAAATTACAGTTATAGCTTTTCCCGTGTTTTCGTTACAACCGGTAAAGTAAATGTCTTGTCTACTATTCACAAGTACAACCTACACTACACACTACCCGTACCCTATTCTTACATCCTTACAACTACTTATTTCAATTTTCTTTTCCAAGAAATTTTGTCTCTAAATTAATTATCACATTTATTACATTTTCATTTACTAAATTACAAAAGTTAAAATTTTCAAAACACACACACACCCACACAAGGGATGGCCGGCGCCCCTCCCTCCTATTTCCCTCTCAATTGAGTTATTTTACTTCTTTTTAATTAACTAAACCCTAATTCATTTAGTATATATACTAAATGTTCTCTCTCTCTCTTCATTTTCCTTCTTATTTTTCAAATTATAAAAGAACAAAAGTCCTCTCTTTCTCTCCAAGTGTGCCGTGAGTCCCTCTCCCCCATTCCCTTACAATTTCAACTTTGTTTCTTCTTCTTTCCTCCTTCAAGACTCCTTTGGTATGTATATCTAGGCTTTGTACATCCTAAATCTTGTTATGGCAAGATCATTCTTGTGTGTTTTCTCATCTAAATCCCAATGAGCATGAGTAAGGGACATGAAAACACTACTACAAGAATCTCAAGCCATCTCAAGAAGTGGATCTAGCCTTTAAATGAGTTTTGTTTGAAATATCAACTTGTTCATGCATGTAAAGTAGTGATCTTGCACATATATTGTTGTTCATGCCATGAGATCCATGATTTGTGCATCGTACTTAGTAGATCTAAAGTTTAGATACCCACCTTGTCATTTACATGTATGATCATAGAGTTATTTTTATTTTCATGCATTGATGATCACAAAAATGTAGTCTTGTATATGCATTGAGATGTTAGATAGTGGGTAATCATATATAGAAAGCAAGAATGTTGGAAAAAGAAAGGTTTTGTTAAATATGAGATGTTGGAAATTCGGATGAAATGGAAACCCTAGTTTGAAAGCCACCAAAATCATTTTTAAACTCATGTTTCATAAGAAAAATGAAGGGTATGTGTAATAGGAATATTGAAGGGATGATTTTTATAAGTTTAGATGAGTTTAGGCATGATAGGAATGTAAAACAAGTAGTGGAGTTAGAATGAGAAATGTTGGAATGTTGATCAATGGTTAAAATTCGTAACTTAGGTTCATGCCTACAAGAACACTTGGTATTTAAGTCTAAATTGGATGTATTATAAGCTAAATGAAGTCCTTAGATAATATACATATTGGAGCTTCAATTTTTAATGCATTAAACAAGTTTTCCCTTAAGAAAAATGCAAGAAAATGAAATTTAGAAAATTCGGATTTTTACAAAAAGCTAGTTCAAAGACATGTTTACCAAATGAAAAATGGGAATTTTTATGCATGAATGGAGGCCATGATTAATATAGACCTTGAGAACTTATTTTTAGTTAAATAATAAGTGGATTACAAGATTAAAAGTCAAGGAAACCCTAAGGAGTATAATGTGGAAAAATAGCTTCTTAGAAATAATCTTTATGGGAATTTCTCAACACTTAAGAGTTCACATGAGTTTATTATCACAAAAGTTATTATGACCATGCATATATTGAGTTCATTACATGGCATACACATTAGTAGTTCATTCCTATATCATTCATGCATGAATCACCAACTAGGAACATTTCTTATCCAAAGCAAAGCACATTTTCGAAATTTGATCAATTGCGGAACAGAACTGATCCCACTGTTCCGTGGCCTTACTATTTTCAAAACTTGAAAATAATACTTGAAATAGATAGATCTTTTGAAGTAGATAGAGATCGATATAAAATTTGCGAAATTCCGAGTTAAAATGACCGAGTTATGGCCGTTTTAAGTTGGAACTTCCGCAAATAGCGAGAATTCCGATTTTGTGAAGTATAGATACATAGTTTGAATTAGTTTAATGATGAGATTCTCATTAGGCTATCTTTATTTGGTAGGTGAACCCGGGTACGACAATACCATATCACCCGACCATCGTCACTAAGAGACCAAGCATACCATGGCCGAGTGAGTTCCCCTTCCGATTTCAATTATTGCTTGTGATTGTAATAATAGTCGCACTAGTTGTTAGGTGAAGATAAAAAGGAAAATTATGTATGATGGGGTTATATGGGATTTATATATTGTCTGTTGTTGATGTGTGAAATGAACCTTAAGAAATATCGAAACCGCGTGTTAAGCTATAGATTGATTGTCTAGCGTGTTATACTGATTGTCTGCGAATAAGTGTTGGCCACCTGAAAGAATCGAATTAATGAATATTTGACTCAACTGAAATTGGATTCATTCATAACACGATGGGGATGGAGCATTAGCATTGGTTGGTTAATCGTGATCCATAAAACGAATACTTGTTGGTTAATCGTGATCCATAAAACGAAATATTATCAGTTGACCGTGAGCTTAAATAGCGTCGTACCGCAGGATTCGTAAATCTGCTAACCCGAGATGGAGGGCGCAAGTCCATCCACATATGATTTCCGGCTGGTCATATGTTTGCTAAACTCACTTGTTGATGCATTTCACTTGGTTGCTTAATTACTTGGTTGAACGTGTTGTGTTAATTGTAATTCGGAAGTTCCACTCACTAAGCTAGTGTAGCTTATACCCCTATAGTTTCCTGTTGCAGTATGAGTACCTTTGGCTTTCTCCGAGGACCCGTGGACACCAGGTATGGCTCTTAGATACTAAGGAGCTTTTGATGAGGCCGGGGCCTAAAGATTAGAAATGGGCTCTAATCCTGTTTTCCGAACTGGTATTCAAAGGTTAATGCAAGGAAATTGTGGGCTTGAGATGTGGTCGTTGATGTTATCGGCGGTATGCCCCCTAGATCATGTAATAGAGTAATTATCTGTAAGACGGTTATGGTTTACATTTTTGCTGTTGTGTGTGTCTCTTTAAGCTACTACGAAGCAAAGTATGGTCTATAAGCGTTGAGAGCGAGCCTTACACGCGATGTTTAAACTCATGGGAAGACTAAATTGTCTTACTTGAGATTAAATGTTGAGTGTGGCGGACTGTCACATGTAGGGCACACTTTGGGGCGTGACAATGCTAATACCCTTAGACAATAAAACTATGAAACCTAAAATCCAAATGTCTAAACCCTCAATCCATAGCCTTTGACTTTATTTATTTATTTTGTATATTTTCATTCAACACAACTTTTTTCAGCATTCTAGTATCATTTAGAACCCTTGTCATTTAGAGCATATATTCATTAATTACCACATTTTCCATATCCCGATACCATTTAAACACTAAAATTAACATCTAAAACCCTAAAATCCTAATCCCAAAACCTCATATTTTTTAACTCAATGCCCTTTATCTTAGTCCTTTTGATGTTCTTTTCATTAAGTACCACATTTTTCAGCATCGAGGTACCCCTTATATCTTTAGCACTAAAACCTTAAACAATAACTTTTTGAACATATCCTTTTTTCATTACCACTTTTTAAACATCCTAGTTCCTAAGAAAAAAAAAAGCCATTTTGGTCATATTTTCATTTATTACCATCTCTAATAGCATGTTGGTACTGATAAAGTCATATTTTACTCAACTTTTCATTGAACAAATTATGCTTAACTATTATAGATTTTATAGAAATCTAATGGAAATAGTACTTAAGTGTGCATATTTTGATATTTTAGGTCATTGAGGACTTATACAACAAATACTTGCGACTTAGAGGAGAATTATGCAATTTTTGAGACAAAATCAATCAAGGTTGGCTCCAAACAAAGCTATACTGCTAGCCTTCTTCATCAGACAGTCAACGCATGCTCTACAAAAAACAAGGCTGCAAGCGTTCAATAGAAGAATTACAACGAACGCTGGTAAATCAAGATCCAATGCCACTGGCTTTATGATGATGTTGGTTATGTACAGAATTGAAATTTTAAGCACTGGTTCAAACATTGCCAGCGTACAAGACAAATTTCATCAGCCTTCATATTTTTGTACATATGCCAACTGCTGGGAGAGATACGCTACCGGTGTACATGCCTGTGTATACATACACCACTCCAACACTGCCCAAACTCTGGTAGTAATCATGCTTTGGAAATAATTTGCAAACATTGAAGGTTGGCTACTAGACAACATACGTCGCCGGAGTTGAAGCCGATGTTGATCCTTAGCTGCTCTTGGACATCAATTTTGCAAAGGAATGCCGACTAGATCCAAATCAAAGCCGCCGGTGTACATTGCCGGTATATGTGTCCTATGTCCTTCCATATATATTCATCTCTTTTTATATCATTTGTACGTAGTGAACCCTAAGCACGAAATTCGAGAGATTTTTCCTTGTTCCTAGATCCAGATTAGGGCTTAGATCAGTAGTTAGCTTTTCTTTTTGATTTAAATAAGGATACCACACTGGGATTAAGTGGAAAACATCATTTGTGTATGGATTTTGGCATGGATTTCCTCATCAAGGTGATTTCATTCCTTTTGTTTTAATTTATATATTGGATTTTATTTAAAGCTTTGTCCTATGTGATTTAATTAGGGTTTTTAGTTGTTAATCTGGATTTTTGGATTATTGTTTATTTGTTGTTGATTGAATCTTTGTTTGTATTCAAATTGTTAATGTTTATTCACCGCACATGTGTTTTGGATTGAACCTAGAATTCATGTTAGATTAGGATTGCAATTGGAAAATTTTTCTCTGATCAATTCTGTGATAAGCTAATTGGGATTCATAATCACACAGGGATATAGGTTTTAATTCGATTAGGTTTAGTAACATTTTATAAATTAGTCAGTTGATCACTTTCCCAGAAATAGCGAACATCGATTGGTTGATTTAGGATAAGTGCTCACTTTGAAAATTTTGGTTTTTATCTGTGCTTAATTGATTGATAATACTAAACCATTAGCAATTTAGATTTGCAAGCATTTCTTGGTCAATAGTAGACATTTAATTTATTTTCAGATCTGATTGGCTCTAAACCTAGTTCTATTCGAGGTGTGGAAATCCAAGATTTATATGTAGTTTAGTTCTATATAAGAAAATCCAAAAAGAGAAATAAATTTGATTTGCCTAGCTATGATTTGGACTAATACGATTGATAGCTAGTCCTCATTCCCTGCGGACATGACTCGATATTCATCGAAATATTATTATTGCACACACACATTCGGTACACTGGCCGGGTAAATATCTGCACATTTAAAGGAATTTAAAATAGACTAAAAAGAGTTAAGAAAAAAAAGACATATAGAAAAAGCATGATCGGTTTTTTGTGTCGTTGCTGGGAAGTGGATGGTGCTACTTTCAATTTGTGGGACTTTTGTAGACTAGGCTTTTTATTTGAAAAACCTAAAAAAATTTGCAAAACTTAAAAAAATCATATACTTTCTTCTTTATCTGTAAATACTAGTTTTTGATTTATTTGTACATTTTTACTAGCTATTTTTTTTCCTTTTTAGGTGCTCGAAGTTTTTGTTGAAGGATATGATGGATAATCATCAAACACCAGTTTTCCCATTTTGCTGTCCTAAAGAGCTTATATCATAATTATATTCATTTAGGCAGTATGAGGGAGAGCCTTTGTCAAATGCTTGGGGATGATTCTACCATTTGATGAGTCAATGCCCTTATCATAATTCACCTACTTTGACTCACCTTAATTTTTTCTTTAATGGCATAGGTGATCATGATAAGATGATGATAGATTTAGCTACTAGAGGGAACTTATCATTCATTTCAACACAATTGGCATTTATAAAGATTGATGGATTTTTAGGAAGCCAATACACTAATCCACATAATTCTTCTCCAATAGTATTTTCATGGTATGGTGAATCACATGATAGTTCTCAATGTCAAGGTGATAGGCTAAAAATTGATTGCAGTATATCAAATCAAGAATATCACCACACTTGTGAGAGTCTAAGGCAAATAAAATGTTGTTAATTCTTTTCCTATCCCCGCAGTTCCAGTTCTAGGTAAAGAGAAAACTTTTGAAGAAATTGTGAGAGATTTAGAACAGAAGTGGGAAGAAAAGTATGAGATGCAACAAGTGGTTATTGAGAAGTTAGAGACTAAGGTAGCAAGTTTAACTGAATTGGTTTCATCTATTTTTAAACTTGTAATACAAGTGAAGATTAGAAGCAGTCTAGTAATGAAAAAGAAAAAGACACTACTTAACAATCAAAGGCAACATGAAGAGAAAGAAGAAAAAGTTGTGTCAAGTGAAGAAAAATTGGAAAGCAATTCTTTAGTGGCAAGTAAGGTTAAAGCAAAAGAAGACAAGCCAGCTTGGGAATTAGCTATTGAGAAGCTTGCAAACCTGATTGTAGAGGGGTTTGAGAAGTTAGGAAAGTAGATTGACAGTTTTGAGAAGCCCCCTACCCCAATTGAGCTAGTAAAGGAGATCAAAGCAGAAACAAGCAAGTCTGTTGAGAAAAAGAGCCTCAAGCTTCTACATCACAGCAATTGGACAAGATGGTATAATAAGAGCACACTCCTATTATTACTAAGCTTACTGTCAACTCAGATGTACCATCAATTCCTTCTCCAGGACGATCAAGAAAGAGGAAAAATGATGAGGAGTATGAAAAATTCCTAGAGATGTTTAAGAAGTTGTAAGTCAGTATTCCCTTAGCTGATATCTTGGAAGAGTCAACTCAATATAGAAGATTTTTAAAAGAAGTTATGAGCAAGAAAAGGAAGATGAATGGGAGAGAGATGGTCATGTTAACTTAGGCATGTACTGAAGCTTTGAAGGATACACTGCATTCAATCCAGGGAAATTCATTTTGGATTGCACCATAAGAGATAGTCAGTTCAGGAATGTAATTTGTGATTGAGGTGTAAGCATCAATTTGGTACCTTTCTTTGTGGCTAAGAAGTTAGCATTAGGGGATGTAATTAATCAGACTGAGATGACAATACAATTAGGTGATCACTCTATTAAAAGGCCAAGAGGGCTGATTAAGGATTTGCTTTTAAAAGTGAACAAGTTCATATTTCTTGTGGACTTTGTAGTTTTGGATATGGAAGAAGATTTAACAATTCCCTTCATACTTAGTCGCCCATTCATGGCCATTGCTGGAGCTGTGATTGATGTTTAAAATAGCAAAATGGTGTTGAGTGTTGGGAATAAAGAATTACATCTAAATATCATGAAGAGATGGAAAAAGAATTCTAAATCCACCAAAGCTGACACAGCACCTGAAAGTTCAAGAGTATAACATGGGAAGAAAAGGAAGGATGACAAAAAGACTAGTGATTTTGATCCTCCTTAAAGAAGAAAGTTTGAATGTCAGGCTGAGACTATAAAACAAGCACTAAGTGGGAAGCAACCCATTGATATCTTTTCTCTATACATATTTCTTTTTGTTTTTGTTTTTCTTTTTCTTTTTATGCTTGTCACGCCCCAAAGGATACCCTAAACGTAACAGCCCGCCACACTCAATACTAAAGCTTAAGCATGACAACCTTAGTCATTCCCAAAAGCTTCGATATTAAGTATAAGGCGTGCTCTTATAAATTTAGAGGACTATACTTTGAAATATGAAGCTTAAGAAGATACAATAACAAATTAAGAAAGGGAAATCATAATATTCATTCATTCATAATAATTGTCTTATAAGTCTTAGGGGCATTTCCCCCGCCAAAATAACTGTAATCTATTACAAGAAATTTTCTATGAAGTCCACATCTAAACTAATGCTAAACTTCATCTAAAAATTCCTTAACAAAAAAAAGGGAATATTTCTGGCTGCAAGGTCCACATAGCCTCAAACACAAATAGCTAAATTGCAAAAGATATCTATAGGGGTATAAGCTAATAGGCTTAGTGAGAATTATTTCCATAAGCAAATTCTTGTGTAGCAAAATTCAAACAAGTTATTTAAGCATTTAAGTGAAATGCAACATACACATGAGCAAGTAAGGCATATAATTTTCCAGGAACTATATGTTGAATGGATTTACGCCCTCCATTCGGGGTTTGGTGATAAGTAATCTCAAAACGAGTAGTTTTAGTTAAGTTATGCTTTCGATCATTACCGCCAAGCATATTAAGTCTACTCGGGTTGAGCCATGCTTTCGGATTACTGCCAAGCATTGGTTTAATTCCATATCACTAAGCAATCGCTTTCAATCATAACCACCAAGTGTTGTTTTCGACCGTGCTACTATCCTTTTCATCCAAAGATAATAATCCCATACAATGTGACTCACTTCGTGGTATGCATGAATCAATTTATTTAAGGTTTCATAGCATCATTATTATCAATTTTGAGGTGATCATAGAATCTCAGACATATCAAGTTTTATACTAAAACAAACGATTACTTACAATCAATTCTCATCTCAATATTCTTAGAATTCTTTCAACAATTTTACATACATATCAATTTGTATTTCCTCAATTCTAGTGCAACTAAACTACAGGCACAATCAAGTAAAGTAATTAAGGAAATAAACTCACGTTGCCATAGCGATACTTCTTCTAAATGGATGAGTCGATCAAAAAATCCACTTAGTCCAAATAATCCTTGGGATACGGGTATTCTTCATCGGGATCACCTAGTCAAGAAAAATATCCGAAATGAGCATTTCTTGATTACTTTCTTGAAATTTGACAAAACTATATCATAAGAACGTCAAAGTTCATGTAGAGGATAATTCCAACTTAAAATAGCCATAACTTGGTCATTTTAACTCGGAATTGTGCATTTGAAAAGATCTATCCATTTCTAAAACTATTTTCATCAAACTAGGTCATTTGAGCTCCGAATCAGTGGCGATCAAATTCACCATGAATTTTCCCATCCCTAAAGCATTTGTTTCAAACATCAAATCATCCAAAAATTACTTTGATAAATACATAGTTATCTATATGGTTGAGAAATTCCTTTTTATAGATATATAGCTCATATTTCATCCATGCTCAAGTGTTTGTTTTCCAACCAAATTTCTTTAGTAAAAATAATGCTAGTTAAAAGTTTAGAAAACCATAGTTTACAAGAAATTCTTTTTGTAAATCCTTTCAAATGAATATTTTGATTCTTTTGTTTTCAAAGAATATTTTATGTTTATCTTACCATTTTCCTTAATGACTTTTTAATAAAAATAAATTTCTCTATTTTTCCTTTTCAAAACTTTCAATATTAGTGTCATTTTTCCTATTAGTTTTCTATACAATTTTTCTTTGACCATTACTTGGAAAATCTTTGGTTTAATAACTCTCATTTTCCTTTTTATAGGGTTTCCTTTATATTATGTTTTTATGGAAAACATTTTAGTATCAAAAGTCATCTTCTTTTGGAAAACAGTTTAATATAGAAATGATTAAAAAAAAAAAAGCTTTTCAAAATGAAGGTAGCTTCAAAATTATAGCGAGTTATTCCTAAATTTTTGAAAAAAATAGATTTACTTTTATTAAATCATAACTTCTAAATTTCATATAGAACCATTCTTAGGTGATAAAATCTCCTTTTTGCAAAAAGCATATTTGAAGCTTTCAAGTTTAAACGACAATATTTATGTGCATGATCATGAGAATAATAGCAAGCAAATGTAATATAATGAATAATAATTAAAGTCAAGTATTGGGAGTCTTAGCCTCTTCAAGGCTCCCGAGACTAAAAAATAGACTAGTCCCAAAAAGAAAAGAAAATTGTTTTGACTTGATGAAGATAAGTCTAAGACTAGAGACTAGTCTTAAAACAATATGAAATAAATAAATTGCAAAGAAAGAAAATAAATAAATTGCTTTTCATGAAAATAAATAAATTACAAGTGAGCTTATATGCTCTAAAGAATATATATATATATATATGTAAATAAATAATTTTATTTAGTTAGATATAATAACAACAATAATATGAGCAAAGTAAAATAACAACATAAAAAAATATAAATATATATTCATGAACAAGAACAATACATGAACATAATGTAGCTTTCATAACATTAAGTTTAGGAAACCCACACCATGGTCATATAAAGTTACATGACATGGTAGAAAGAAATATAGAAAGAAGTTTTTTTTTTTTTTTTTTACCTAAAGAGGATTTGGAGTAGTACATTTGAATGGGTTTTGTGTATGTAGGAGGAAGTTTGAGAGTATTTTGAGAGAGTTTTGACAGTGTATTTGGATAGAGTTTTAAGAGAAGAATTTAGGAGAGTTTTAGTAGTGAATTTGTGAATATATGAAGTGTGAAAAAAATGAAAGAGGAGGGGGGTATTTACGAGAAAATGAGGAGATATTTTTTAGTGATTTAAATAAAGAAAAATTGGAAAAAAAAAAGAAAGGGGGAAGAATAGGGGGTGCCGGCTAAGTAGGGGAGAGAGGGTAAGAGATGTGATCTTTTGTATTTTTGTTAATTAAATGTAATAATGTGTAAGGTAGATATGATATAAAGTTATAGGAAAGGTAAAAAGTAAAGATAACAGGTGTATAGAGTATAAGAGTAGGTGTTAGAAAAAGTAGAGATAAATAAATAGTGTATGATAGTAATGAATAGTGTAATTTAAAGTAGATGTGACTCATAAAGTACTGGTAGTAAGAAAATACGTGTATAAATGCGATATTGATATTTTTACTTATCGAAAAATTATAAAACTAATATTTCTGAAAACTTTATATTTTTACGAATCTAACGGTATATCAAAAATATTTTTAATATTCAAAGCCCCGGGACATGTTTTTCGAAAGCTATATTCATTTGGGTTCAAAACGAATTGCGGTTTTTCTAATATGATATTTTAAAGCTTTCTTATGTCATTACGAACTATTCTACACACTAATCTCTTACTTGCTCTCTTAGGGTTACAAGCACGGGATTGCCGAACTTAAATTGTTACTCTAACTAGGGTTTTGTTGAATTTAGTTCTTGTTGACGTTTTGATTATGGTTGTAAGCTTAACCGATCGTAATTGGGGGTTTATAATACTACTCTGATAAGTATGCCTTATTGTGCAGATAAGAGAAAAATCAGGAGTTAAAGAGCATAATTGTAGATAACAAGAGAATGAACTTTCAAGATGGACATAATTGGAGAAAGCTTCTCTTTTGCTATATTGATTGGAACTTAACTAGCATTGGATTTTTCAAAAACTAGGGAAGTACTGTTATTCCTTTTCTCCTTTATATTTATTTCTTTCCTTTTTTGAGTTGAATAAGGAACAGTGAGACATTGTTCAATTTAAGTGTGGAGAAAAGGATGATGAGATATGAAGAATGGAGTTAAGTATGATTATTGATGTCTGAATTGCTGAATTGATTAAATATCTATGACATCTGAACTTGAATTGTTTTGTATCCCACAATTTAAACTCATTTTTTGTCCTAAAGTATTATATGGCAATTTTAGGCCAAATTTTTTTATGAAATGTGGAGATTGTATAGAAAGTTGTTAATAGCATCTGTAAGAATGTGAAATTGACTTGCTAAGTTTCTTACTGACTTACTGTTGTGATTAGAATATTTAGTTAAAATTAAATAGTGAAATCTTTAAGGAACAAATTTGCCTTGCATTTAGCTTTGGAATTGAAAGTTTGAGAGTAGGCCAAGTCCTTATGTGAAAAATAAATAGGTTTACTTCTAAGAAAAATTTAGCTTATATATACTCTTTTGAATTGTTTTGGTAACTTTTTAACACTTAGTGAAAGAGTTAGAAGAAATTCTTTACTTAGTTATCCTTTAAAAAAAAAAATCTTAAATTTGTGTTTCATTCAAAAGAAAAGAAAAAACAAGCATGACCTTTACTCCATTGACTCAGGTAATTGAGTCAAGAATATCTGAACTTGAATATTAAAGTGAGCAAGAGTTCATAGGGGTCTTTTAAAACCTGGTCACCTGGGTGATGAGCCTAGGATGTGCCGACTCAATGAACTCACTATAACGAGAATGGAGAAAAGGCAAAAGTTCAATTCTTGAACTTTGAAAAAAAAAGCAAAGAAAAAGAATAAGTGCTTGTGTAAAAAGAAAGAGAAAATGACTGCAAAAGCTCCAAATGAAATAAGACTTATAATAAAGAAGGAGAAATTCTAGGAAAACAATAGATACCATATGCTTTCTTTCACTCTGTGTTCTTAGGAGTATATGCCTGCTAAATATCCAGTGAAGTTTAAATAGGTGTTTTTTCTTACTGGACTATGTATTTACTTTTAGACAGAAGAATCTTTTGTTAAAAACTGGGATTAAAGTTTGTTTTGTCTATATTAGCTACTCAATTTTGATTTTAATAATCTAATTACATGCACCCAGTTTGGTTAAAGCAATAGGCACTAGCAATACAAGTCATGAATAATGATCAAGACATGATGCTTGAATTGTGAAAGTGAAATTTTGTACTCTCTATGACAGATTTCTAATTTATTTTATTTGAGGACAAGCAAAATTTCAAGTGTGAGAGAGTTGATAAAGTCATATTTTACTCAACTTTTCATTGAACAAATTATGCTTAACTATTATAGATATTATAGAAATCTAATAGAAATGGTACTTAAGTGTGTTTATTTTGATATTTTAGGTCATTGAGGACTTATGCAACAAATACGTGCAATTTATAGGAGAATTATGCAATTTTGGAGACAAAATCAATCAAGGCCGGCTCTAAACAAAGATACATTGCCAGCTTCCTAATGTGCCTAGGGTAGAAATTACTAGACAATCAATCGCTTTCAAAACCAAACAATCAATCTCACAAATCAGACTCACTCAATTCTAACTCATAGTCAAATCAAACAACGAAAAAACAAAGGATAGTTGTCTAAACCCTTACCATATATGACTCACCAGCAAAGGAATATCCTTAGTATGATCTCACTGATATGACTTACAGTAAGAATCGATACCATCACTCGCCACAATCGTTTAGATTTATAAGAGTAAAAGAAGGTCAGAGGAAACCTCAATTTCATTTATAAAATATCAAAAACCGAAGAGTCTATTACATGAAAGGGTATATATATATATATAGAAAACCCCAAAGAAAAATAAGAAAACTAAAAGTCACACAAAATAATTCAAAGTTGGTACAAAAGCTGGAATAAAGCTGCCAACTTTGACAGAGAGGCCATCGGCCTTCAATTAAATGCCGCCGATGTTAAAGGTGTTCCAAATGCCTCGAGATGCCTATGCCTTAAGTCACGTCTGTGTAATAAATGATCAAGCATAGCTCGTCAATATTGATAATTACACCACCGGCTCTTAGACTTAGGTCGCTGGCCTTAGGCTCAAAGTCTCCAGCCTTAGAGACGGCTTACTTGTACTGTTGTGCCAGTCTTCATCTGCTCATAGTTTTGAAGTACTGACACGTGTAGTTCATTGGAGTCATAATATATGGATGGAACAAATCAGCTTCTTCTGACTCCAAATTATCTCACATAACTCACATGGTAAGATTTTGTAATCGTTGAGATCGGCCTCTAGTGATCTACCTTGTAACTTGATTGACTTGATTCCCATCATCTCGTCGGGCCTATGAAGATTTGCTCTCAAATCTAATGGGTCTTCATGAAGATCCTCTGGACCATATAGAGAAAGTCTGAGACATTGAATGTAGCAGAAACACCATAGTCTCCTAATAATTCAAATCTGTAGGCTTTGTTACTAATCTTCTTTAGTATCTTAAATGGTCTATCTGCTCTGGGAGATAACTTCCGAGACTTCTTGTTTGGGTACCTGTCTTTGCTAAGATGAGTCCATACTAGATCTCCTGAATTTAATGACCTAGCCTTCTGATGCTTACTCCCTTGAATCACTTGCCGCTCTTGAGTCTTTTTAAGATGCTTAGCTGCCTTCTAATGAATCTTCTGACTTTGGTGAGATTGTTCCACTCCACTCAAGCTCTCTTCCTTTGCTACTAGTTTAGCTATCAAATCCATAAGTAGAGATGGATTGAAGTCATACACAACTTCAAAGGGAGACTTACCGATTGAACTATGAGTCGACCTATTATAAGCAAACTCAACAATAGGGAGACACAAGTCCCAATCAATAAGATTCTTACCAACCATTGCCCTGAGTAAACTTCCAAGCGTACGGTTAACAACCTCCGTCTGGCCATCTGTTTGTGAATGACAAGAGGTGTTGTGCATGAGCTTTGTACCAAGTTGCTTCCAAAGTATCCTCCAAAAGAAACTGAGGAACTTAGTATCTCTGTCTGAAACGATAATATTAGGTACACCATGCAATCGAACGATTTCCTGCACAAAAAGGTTAGTAATATAAAGAACATCATCTGTCTTGTGACAAAGCACAAAGTGTTCCATCTTGTTAAATTTGTCCATAACCACCATGACAAAATCCTTCCCCTTCTGCGTCCTAGGAAGTCCCAAGACAAAATCCGTACTCAAATCAATCCATGGTTGTATTGGTACAAGTAATGGCATGTATTCAACATAAGAATCCTTCCTTCCCTTGGCCTTCTTACACGCTGCACACTGCTCTAGCACACTATAAACATCTTTCATCATATTCGGCCAGTAAAAATGCTCCTTTAAAAACTCCAAGGTCCTCTTCTCACCAAATTGCCCTAATAAACCTCCAGCATGGGCCTCTCTCACCAATAACTCCTTAATAGAACCAGTAAGAATACAAAGTTTGCCCACCTTATAGAGAAATCCATCCACAACATAAAATCCATCAATCACTTTACCCCCAGAACATCGCTCCATAATCAACTTAAAATAATCATCAGCAAAATACTGATCTTTCACCAGCTTAAACCGAAGTAACTTAAACTGTAGAGTAGTAATAAGTGCATACCTATGAGATAGAGCGTTTGCAACGACATTGGTATTACCCTTCTCATATTTAATCACATAAGCAAAGATTTCTAAGAACTCCACCCACTTCGCTCGTCACCTTGATAGTTGTTGCTGTCCTCTAAAATGCTTCAAGGACTCATGGTCTACGTAAAATAATGAACTCTTTTGGAAGAAGGTAATGCTGCCAAGACATCAAAGCACGCACTAAGGAGTAAAACTCCTTATCATAAATAGAATAATTAAGCGGTGCCCCACTCAATTTCTCATTGAAATAGGCGATAGGATGCTTGTCCTGCATTAAAACTGCTTCTCGACCCTAGATGCATCACACTCCAATTCAAAGGTCTTATCAAAGTCAGAAACAGCCAACACTAGAGCATTCATCAATCAACTCTTAATCTCCTCAAAACTCCTCTAACTCGCTCTCCCCACATAAACGCCACATTCTTTTTAGTCAGTTCAGTCAACGAGCTCACAATACTACTGAAGTTCCTAACAAACCTCCTGTAGAATGAAGCTAGCCCATGAAAACTCTGCACACTAGCTACTGACTATGGGATAGGCCATTCTACTATAGCCTTGATATTTTCCTCATCAACCCGTACACCTGAACCAGAAACTGCAAATCCTAGAAAATTCACCTCTTGTTGACAGAAAGAACATTTCTTAAGATTGTCATACAATTTCTGATCTTGCAATACTGAAAAGACTGGTCACTGGTGATTTACATGGCTATCCAAATCACAGCTATATATCAAAATGTCATCGAAATAAACAACTACAAACCTGCCCAAGAAGTCTTCCATAACATGATTCATCATACGCATGAATGTGTTCGGTGCATTGGTCAGGCCAGAAGGCATAACCATCCACTCATATAAGTTGTGACGTGTCTTAAAAGCGGTTTTCCATTAGTCTCCAACCCTCATACATATCTAGTGATAACAACTCTTAGGGTCTACTTCAGAAAATATCTGGGCCCCATTGAGTTCATCCAGTATATCATTAAGCTTGGGAATAGGATGTTTGTACTTAATGGTAATTTTATTGATAGCTCTACTGTCGATGCACATGCACCACATACAATCCTTCTTCGAAACTAGAAGGGCAGGAACAGCACAAGGACCAGTACTATCTCTGACAAAACCACGCTCCACCAACTCAACCACCTGTCTCTTCAATTCCTTGGCCTCATTAGGATTCATTTGACAGACAGGCTTATTTGGCAAAACTGCTCCAGGCTGCAAATCAATAGCATGCTCGATACCCCTCATGGGTGGTAATCCTGTAGGTAATTCCTCAGGGAAGATATCAACAAACTCCTCCAACAATTGCTCCACAACAGAGGGTACCTGCTCCTGACCTTCAACCTCCAACAAATACCTAACCTGCAACAAATACAAAGGACTCTTATCCTGGATAATCTCCTTAATCTCATTCTACCCCACAAATGATGCTTTCTTCTTAGTGACCCCATTAAGTTGTTTTTGTGCCTCTTGTACCTCAACTGGTGTCATAAGATTCAATACAATCCGCTTTCCATCTTTCTGGAATACATATGTGTTTCTAAATCCATCATGTAATACCTTCCTATCAAACAAACATGGTCTTCCAAGTAGTATATGAGAAGCACACATGGGTAATATATCACAAACGATTTCATCGTGATACTTCTCTCCAATGCTAAAAGGAACTACAGCTCTTTAAGTCACATGTAAATTTCCCTGCTCATTCAACCAATGCAATTTCTACGTTTTAGGACGTTAAATTATAACCAAATTCAACTTCTCAACAAGAGACGCATCCACCACATTGGTGCAACTTCCCCCATCTATAATGAGAGCACAAAGATTACCCTTGATCCTACAAGAGATATGAAACATATTCTCTCTATGTTCTTCCTCAGTAGAAGGAACAGCAGTGATCACTCGTCTCAGTACATTTATGGACAAATACTGACCATCCCCTCTATCGCCAAACACCTCGGCATCTGCATCCCTATAATATTCATCCAGAACTGCCAACAAATCTCTAGATTCACCTACTTCCTCTTCCTCCTCCTTATCATCATCACTCTTAACTTCCATAATAGCCATCACCCATCGGTTTGGACATTGGGATGCAATATGTCCCATGCCTAAGCATTTGAAACATTTAATCTGGCCGGTTTTACCACTAGATGAACTGACTACTTCTCTCCCCTTATCAGCACCATACACTGCTTTCCCCTTGTCAACAACATTTTTCTCTCCTTTCGCATCCACAGCAGCATTATTTCTATCAGCACTCTTACCAAACCCTCTGTGTCATGCCCCAAAGATTACCTTAAATGTGACAGTCCGCCACACTCAATATTAAAGCTTAAGTATGACAACCTAAGTCATTCCCAAAACCTTTTATATTAAGTGTAAGGCGTGCTTTCACAACTTTTAGAGAACCATACATGGAATTATGAAGCTTAAGAAGGTATAATAACAAATTAAGAAGAGAGGATTCATAATATTCAATTACTTATAACAACGATCTTTACAACTTAGGGTCATTTCCCTTTGATTACTAATCTATTACAAGGATATTTGTACATCAATACTAATACTACACTTCATCTAAAATTTCCTTTAACCAAAAGAAATTACCTGATCACAGGGTTCTCGTGGCCTTAACCATAATAGGGAACTGCAAAAGATATCTATGGGGGTATAAGCTAACAGACTTAGTGAGAATTATTTCCATAAATAACTTCTTGTAACAAAGTTTCAAACAAGTTAATTAAACAAACAAATGGGATGCAACATACACGTGGACAAACAAGGCATATAGTTTCCGGGAACTATATGTTGAATATATTTGCACCCTCCATTCGGGGTTTGGTGATACATAACCTCAAAACAAGTAGTTTTAATAAAAAGTTTTATGCTTTCGATCAATATCGCCAAGCACATGAAGTCTACTTGAATTGAGCCTTGCTTTCGGATCTTTCGTCAAGAATTTCCTTTTTCCATAACGCCACCAAGCAATCGTTTTCGAATCCTCCGCTAAGTGTTACTTTCGACATGAGCTTACTATCCTTCTCACCCAAGGATAATAACCCAAAATGCAATGTGACTCACTTCGTGGTATGCATGAATCCATTTATTTATGATATCATAACATTATTATTATCAAGTTTAAGGTGATCAAAGCATTTCATGCAAAGCAAGTGTTATACTAAAACAATCATTTTAAGTCAATTCCGACCTCGATATTCTTAGGATTCTTTCAAAGAATTAATTAACATACATATCCATTTTCCTTTTCCTAACTCTAATGCAACTAAATTACAAGCACAACAAGTATAGCATTTAAAGGAAATAAACTCACGATGCCATGTCGACTATTCCTCTACATGGATGAGTCATTCACACACTCCACTCAATCGAAATAATCTTCGGGATATAGGTATCCTTCCTCGGAGTCACCTAGTCAAAGAAAATACCCACAATGACTATTTCTTGATGATTTTCTTGAATTTTGACAAAAAAATGTCAAAAGAACGTTAAAGTTTGTATAAATGAATGTTCCAACTTAAAATGGCCATAACTTGGTCATTTTAACTCGGAATCGCGCATATAATATACCGATTTCTACCTACTCGAAAAGATCTACCCATTTCAAAAATTATTTTTAAAAACAAGGTCATATAGACTCCGAAACAGTGGCGATAAAATTCACCACGGATTTTCCAATGCAAAAACAACTTTGGTTTAATCAATCAAAATTTGTTTGATAAATACTTAGTTATCTATATATTTGAAAAATTCTCTTTTTATGGTTACTTAGCTCATATTTATTCATTCTCAAGTGTTTGTTGTCCATGCATTTTGCTCAAGTAAAATTATGTCGGTTTTGGAGTTTTTAGAAAATATATAGTTTACAAGAATTCATGTTTGTAAACCCCTCGATATGAATATTTTTTTTCTTTTATTTTTCAAAAATGTTTTATGTTGGCTTATATATATTTCCAAGTAACTTTTTGAAAATAAATTTTCTAAGTTTTATATTAATACTATTTTTCCTATTTATTTTTCCTATTCAAATTTCTTTGTCTATTTGTTTGCAAAGATCTTTGTTTGAAAATTCCTCATCCTTTCATTATGCTATCTTTTTCATAAAAACCATTTTTGTACCAATAACTATTTTCTTTTGAAAAACAAAGTGGAATATTAAAGGTTTTAAGAAGCTTTTCATGACAAAAACTAGTTTCAAAAATTTTAGTGAGTTCTTTTTGTTAACTTGAAAAGAGATAACTTTATTTTTGTTTTATACTTTTACATAAACTTATTTTTAAGAGTCAAAATCTCCTTTGTGTCAATTATTTTTAAAACTTGAAACTTTGGACAACCATTTAAATGAACATGAATTATGAGAAAATAATAGCAAGCAAAATAACATAACATAAATAATAAAGTCAAGTATTAGGAGTCTTAGCTTTTTCAAGGCTCCCGGGACTAAGAAGTAGACTAAGCCTAAAATAAAATAAAATGAAAGAAAGAAAAATTTGTTTTGACTTGATGAGGACAAGTCTAAGACTAGAGACTAGTCTTAAAATAACAAGGAATAAATAAATAAATAAATAAATTGCATAAAATAAATAAATTGCAAGTGAGTTTATATGCTCTAAAGAATATGTATATATATATATAGATAATAATACTTAGATATAGTAATAATAATATGAACAAAGTAATAACATAAACATAAATAGATTTTCATGAACAAGAACAATACATGAACATAATGTAGCTTCCATAACATTTAGTCTTTGGAAACTCACACTATGGTCATGTAAAGTTACATGACATGAGAAGAAAGAAAATAATATGGAATTGTTACCTAAAGAAGACTTTGGTATTGTTATGTGGTTATGGGTTTTAGTTGTTGGTAGAAGTTGTTTTGGAATAAATTTGAGAGAGTTTTGAGAGGATAATTTGAGAGAGTTTTGAGAAGAGATTTTGGGAGAGTTTTTGTAAGAATTTGTGGTAGTAATTGTGTGAAAGAAGTGAAAGAGGAGGGGGGTATTTATAGGAAAATGTGGAGTGATTTTTGTATGATTAAAATAAATAAAAATTGAAACAAATTTGAGGAAGAGGGACAAGGGGGGGCGCTGACCACATGCATAGAAGGGGGAAAGAGATTTTATTTTGTTGCTTTTTGTTAATTAAAAGAAGTAATATGTAAGGTAGATGTGAAATAAAGTTATGGGAAAGGTAAAAAGTAAAGGTTATAGGTTATGGAGTGTGTAAGAGTAGGTGCAAGAAAAAGTAGAGATAAAAGAATAGTGTAGAATAGTAATGAATAGTGTAATGTAAAGTAGATATGACTAATAAAGTACTGGTAGTAAGAAAATACGTGTATAAATGCGATATCTGTTATTTTTACTTATCGAAAAATTACAAAATTGATATTTTTGAAAACCTTATATTGTTACGAGTCTAATGGTGTATTCGGAGTATTTTTACTATTCCGAGGTCCTGGACATGTTTTTCAAGAATCATGTCCGATTGGGTTCGAGACGAGTTGCGATTTTACTAATCTGATCTTTTTATGTTGCCTTAGATAATTCCGCACTATTCTTCATTCTAAACTTCTACTTATCTTCACCGAGTTTCTTATTCGGGAGTTCCGGACTTAAGCTATTTCATCTAACTAGGGTTTTGTTGACCATTAGGACTCCGGTTAACTTCCGGTTTAGGGTTTTAGGCTTAAACCGATTCCAAAAATTTAGGTATTTACACTCTATAACGCCCTAAACGAAGGCATTACAACCCGCCACGTATCCCCTCTTATATGGGACACGCAAAGGCTCTATTATCCACAATAACACAATCATCACCCGTAAATACTCATAGGGTATCTCATAAGATACGAAACCTGTTAAAACTAAAAACTCATACTTCATAAAACATAAACTCCTTGTTCAAACATAAAATCTAACTTGACTTCATAGTCAACAAATTCAATAGAAACTAAATACTGTTTACATTAAAATCTTTCCATGTAAAACCAATAAAAACATCCAACTACAAAACCAAATGATCAAAACATGTCTTTTCTTAGAAATTTGATATATAAAAACCTAACTCTCGGTTAGGTAGTCGGGTCCACTATCACCATCCCCGCTATCAAAGAATAAGTCATATCCAGAAAGATCATACACTATATCTTCTTCATCTATACCTGAAATTTAAAAGAATGAGCGGCAACGCCCAATATGATAACTCCAATCCAAAAACAAATGCATATGCACATACAATAAATAGGTAATTCATGCAACTTAAAGTAATGCAAACAGTCATATTATTATCTTTCTTAAGTCAACAAAATAACACAGTTCAGTATTAGGTATACTATATTCCTGAACTCGGAGTTATTCAGACCCCATTGAAAATCATACAACTTTTTAAAAATAATAATCATATACATATATGGATGAGTAGGTACTCCTCAAACACCTCGAATCCAGAATACCTAATTCTACCAGAATCATATCAAGGTACGAGTCTACTAGGGACAACCTCACACCAAGATCATCAGGGTGTCTCACCAGTATCACTGTCTACCAGATCTTTACTAGTCAAAGCCAAGCACAATCAACCATACAATTATTAACCCGAATAACGATTAGGTTTATTAAGAAATTCTATTCCTACAAGCATTCAATCAATACTAAACTTACAGGCAAAAATAGCAAGTAAAGATTGGTTGTACCTTTCTCAGTTTTAGGAACTCCAATATGAATCTCCTAAAAAAATCCTTTATCGACAACACTCAACCACAACCAAATCTCCCGAATCTCCACAATACTTCAATTGATATTAACAATACAACAACAAACCTAAATCTCCAAATTCGTGTCAACAACATATATATATATAACAAATAAGAACACGATATATATAATTCCTAATATACTATAACTCCCAAAATCCTAACCTAACAAAGAAAGTCACCAAGTTGAATCGTCAGACCCGATAAATCTTCCACAACAATCTATAAAACTTGATAATCCTTCAAAGCCCTAATATTATATGACAATAAGAACATATAATGATCATCTAATCATACATTATTCAACTCCATCAAAGAAAAGACGAAACTTACTGATTTAGATCACCAAAATCCAACTCACATCCACAAATTCGGATCCTAACCAAATCTAGGGTTTCCTTCATGCAAACAAATCACAAAATCCTTAGAATTTGCATGAAATTTGTATAAATCTAATATGAGAACATTATACTTACTTGTTTTAATCATGTAGACACCCAATTTTTGCCCAATTAATTAAGGCTTAAATTTATAAAGTTAATTAAACAGAATCTTCATTTTTGTTTAATTAAACTCATTTTTCCAAAAGCCTTAATTAAGTATTGATGAAGTTGGCTAAGTGATCAAGGCACAGGCCAAATAGCCTGTTGGTTAAATACATTGACCCAAACACACACTCAAGCTCAAGGACACAGGTTCAAACCCTAGCAAAGGCAAATTTTTGCCTTTTTATCATCTTATTTTTTGCCTTTTCATCTTTCTCAAAGTGACTTTTTGCCTTACTTTGCATCAATTTTTAACTGACAAAACATCATTAATTGTTGAAATTGATGATGCCATTGCAAAGTAGTTATGGAATATGAAAGATTAGTGCACAATTCATGTGTAAAAACAACCCAAAAGTCACAAAAAATTCGTGCTAAAAAAAATTGAAAAAAATGCAATTTGTGAGACTTCAATTGTCCATTAATGAGAATTGATGAAATTGGACAATTAATCTACCCACATTGAATGATTTGATGAAGAATATGAAAGATTAATCATCAATTCATCAGTTTGAAACAAATTAATCACGAATTTTCGAATTAAATTCGTGAAAATAAAGAGTCAAAAATCGATTCGTTTTCGAAACTGTACGAAACGCAAAATTGAGCTTGCAACCTATAAATAGGGGGTCCTAGATCAAAAGGCACAAGTCAATTGCAACAAACACACACACAATAGGATCAATTCGAAGTTTTCGAATTTAGGATGTAGAATTCGAATTTTTCAAATTCGAAGTGATTGGATCATGTTTGATCCAAATTGAGTGTTTTAGGAATGTTAGAAACTTGATTTTGATGTTTTAGTATGCTTAGATTTGCTCGAATTGATCAAATTAATCTCTGCAAATTTTTTTTTTAATTTTTTTACCGACGCCGCCGTACGATCACCACCGGAGCCGCCCCTTGCCGCCGTTCTGAGTGCACGCCACCACCACCAAGAGCACCGCCGTCGCACCAGGAGTTGGGCCGACAAACTCCCAGCCACCGAAGACCACCGGAGCCGCTGGAATCCGCCCCGAAAGGTCGTGTAATCGTCTTCTTCGCCCGATCGGGTCGGATCCGACCCGAAATTTGACCCGAAAATCCGAAGTCCAAACCGCCCTTGGTCAACGGTCAACGGTCAGCCCCGATCAGACGGCTCAAATTCAATCAAGCAGATCAGACGGTCCATATTTGATCAAGCCAATCAGACGGCTCAGATTCAATCAAGTAGATCAGACAGTCCAGATTTGATCAAGCAGATCAGCGGCTCAGATTCAATCAAGCAGATCAGACGGTCCAGATTTGATCAAGCAGATCAGCGGCTCAGATTCAATCAAGCAGATCAGACGGTCCAGATTTGATCAAGCAGATCAGCGACCTAGATTTCATCAAGCAGATCAGGCGGTCCAGATTTGATCAAGCAGATCAGACGGCCCAGATTTCATCAAAACAGATCAGACGGCCCAGATTTCGTCAAGCAAATTAACGCCCCAAATCGAGTCAACAAAATCAAACGATCAGGATCAGTCAGCACGATCAACGATCCAGATCTCCTCCGCTTCATCCAACGGTCCAGGTCAATCCGTATTATTTTATTATTATTTTATTATATAATTAATTTCGAAAAAATAGTAAAAAATTCATAAAAATTCATAAAAAAATTCATAAAAATTCAGAAAAATCCAAAAAATCAAAATAATTATTTTTCATATAAATTTATTTTTTTTTTATATTTTTGAATATTTTTAATATGTATTTATACATAAATTGCTTTCAGAAATGCATATTTAATGCATGAAAAATAATTTTAATATATTCTGAATATGTTGTGAATTTATGTGATGATTAAAAAAATAAAAAATAAAAATAAAAATAATAATAATAAATAAACAAAATAAATAAAAATGATAAAATCGGATTTTTAAAACCAAAATTTTTTAAAAAAATGATTTTTTGGGCTTAGAAAAATATATTTTCATAAAAAAAATCAATTAATTAGATCATAGGATCATCAAAAAATGATTTTCATAAAAATTTAAAATTTAATGAATTTAAAGTGAGAAAAGTTCAAAAATATAAAATTGACCAACAAATTAAAGTTCTTTTTAAAAGAACTACGTTTTGTCTGATCTCGATTAGCGAGTACGTAGGCACCTCCGGGGCGACAATAAAAAATGAAAAAATATTTTTGTTTATCATTTTGGTTATTTTTCTGAATTTTTTAACAAAAAAAATATAAAAATATAAAAAAAACATAAAAAAATAATGTGACTTGTAAATGTAAATATTTTTATTTGAATTTTTGAGCGTATAAAGGATAAATTATAAATTTAAAATTCCAAAAGTGGTAACCATTTGGTTTTAATAGGTTAGCTCCCGAATCCATGATATCTGGTTTAAAATTTTTTTGATTTTTCAAATCAAATTTTCGCAGACTAGTAGCTAAGTTAGGATCAACCGACCCATTGATCCTAGCTTTTTATTTTTTCACGATTTATATCGGGTGGCGACTCTAACAAGTTTTCAAAAAATTAAAATTTCTCTTAACCCCTAGTCGAGGATTCATGTCAAATGGGTTCGGGTTTAATGTGAATCGGGTTAGGAGAAATGAACCAGATTAGTGGGAAAATCCAGGCTCGACAAATCACAACACTCACTTCTTATCCAACCGAGTCACATCAAATCCAAGATCTAAATCTTTCCCACGTTTTTCCTTCAAGAACACAACAAAACCCTAAGCAAACTCATACAAATTCGTATTTGATCCAAGAGAAAATGTTAAAATCACTTACTTTTGATCAAAACACTCTCTGGATGATTCTCTAAGCCTAGATCTCTAGGAACACTCCAAAACTCTCTTATACGAAGGAGAAAATGATCAAAGAATGATCTGTCGAAATTGTCTTTCGCGTCTTGTATTTATATAACTTTGGTCATACGCCGGCCCTACGCCAACGACGTACGTATAGATCTTGCCGGTGTACACTCTACGCTGGCAAAATTTACATGAGCGCTGGCAGCATTCATCGGGGCTTTGAATTCCAGAACTTCTATTCCTACTACACACATCGGCAAACCCATACCCTACGCCGGCAGAGTTCCCAACCGGTATTAAGAGAAACCCTAGTGAACACCGGCGGCATTCCTCCCAGTGTTAGGAAAAACACTACTGTTCCCATCCTACATCGTCTCTACGCCGGCGGCGTAGATTCTCAAGAGGCAGCGTACAATCTATCAAAAATTGCAGAAATCCAAACTTCAACATTTGTTCTACAATCAAACTTAAACCTTTATAATTTACTTATTTTGACCTTAAACATATCCTATATTATCTCATGATTCATAATTCATTATATTTTTATCTTTATTTCTGTATTTTACACCCTCCTTTGTCTACAGTCCTACTATCAAAATTATGAGATATGGCTGAAGAACCATACTTCCTATTAGTTGATTTGTAAGGATTGCTATGTCACTACTCCTCAACTTTCAGTGCTAACTGGATGGCTTCCTCAAGAGTGTTATAGTTGCAACTCAACTATGCAAGAAATTTCATACTTTAGGCTCATGACAAACCTTGCTATCGTCTGCTCAAGAGGGTCAACAGTGCCACAGTGAATCATTAGAGTCTCAAACTCCTACACATATCCATCTACCGTTTTTCCTCCTTGCCACAATGTTTGAAGGTGCATAAAAAGCCCATGCCTGTAATCTTTAGGAACAAATATCCTCCTCAAGATTCTTGTCATGTCCTGCCATGTTCTAATATTAGCTTCACCATCCCTCCTTCGACTAACAATAAGATTTTTCCACCACAAAGCAGCATAACCTGTAAATTCAACAGTCACTAATCGAACTCTAGTATGACCATCAATATCATAACATTCAAATAGACCTTCCACTTTATCCTCCTAATCCAAATAGTCATCAGCAGATCCACTTCTAGCAAATTTTGGCATCTACAATTTCACATACTCCAACCTTCTTGGTAGTCGAAACTTATGATTATAATAATAATCATCATCAAAATTATCTCCTCTCTCTTCTCGATAAATCAATCACCTCTATATCTTCTCCCTCTATTAACTCCTCCTCCTACTTCTTCCATATTAACTCCTTCAACAACAACTGAAGGAACTACCTATTGGTTAACAAATGGTGGTGGTGCCTGTTGATTAACCCTCGGTGGTTGGCTTGCTGTTAACTATCCCACCTGTGTGGCAAGATTAGCCATCATAGTTCGCAATTCCTATATTTGATCTTCTACGGATCCCCCATCACCTGTAGTACGACCACCCTTTCCTCCAACAACTTGACTATTAACATTATTCCCATTCATACTGTCATTCAACATGATTGCAAATCCTAATTTCACCAAACTTCAAACACAAGATCAACTCTAATATCAAACCTTAATTTTGAAAGCCTCTTCAAAACCTCACAATAGCCCACCAATAAGCCACATTAGATAGGATAATTTAAAATTCCCTAACAAAGATCGGAGCTTTCCACTTATCAAACACCCTTCATCGCAAATTGTGCTTTGATACAAAAATTATGATGTGCCTAGGGTAGAAACTACTAGACAATCAATTGCTTTCAAAACCAAACAATCAATCACATAAATCAGACTCACTTAGTTCTAACTCACAATCAAATCAAACAACGAAATAATAAAGGATAACTGTCTAGACCCTTACCAGAAATGACTCACCAGCAAAGGAATGGCCCTAGTATGATCTCACAGATATGACTCACGGTAAGAATCGATACCGTCACTTACCATAATCGCTTAGATTGATAAGAGTAAAAGAAGGTAAGAGGAAACCTCAATTTCGTTTATAAAATATCAAAAACCGAAGAGTCTATTACATGAAAGGGTATATATATAGAAAACCCTAAAGAAAAATAAGAAAACTAAAAGTCACACGAAATAATTCAAAGTTGGTACAAAAGCTGGAATAAAGCCGCCGGCTTTGATAGACAGGCCACCGGCCTTTAATTAAACGTCATCAGCATTGAAGGTGTTCTAAATGCCTCGAGACGTCCATGCCCTAAGTCATGCCTATGTAGTGAATGATCAAGCGTAGGCCACTAATATTGATAATTACGCCGCTAGCTCCTAGACTTGGGCCGCCGGCCTTGGAGGCTGCTTACTTGCATTGCCGCACCAGTCTTTGTCTACTCGTCCTTCTAAAGTACTGACATGTGTAATTCATTGAAGTCACAATATATGGATGGAACATCAATCAAATCAGCTTCTTCTTACTCTAAATTATCCAACAGAACGCATATGGTAAGATTCGGACTCTAGCGATCGCCCTGTAACCTTATTGACCTTATTCGCATCACTTCTTCATCAAACGTACTACATCAACTCGACAAACAACAAGACTGCCAATGTTCAACAGAAGAAACTTCATCAGCCTTTGCAATTTAAAATGAACGTAGGCAAATCAAGATTCAACGCCACCAGATTTATGCCGATGTTGCTTGTGTATAGAATCGAAATTTTAAGCACTGGTTTAAACATTGCCAACGTACAAGACAAGTTTCATCGGCCTTTGTATCTTTGTATGTACGTTGGCTACTGGGAGGGTTACGCTATTGGCATATATGTCGGTGTAACATACATTACTCCAAAATTGTTCAAACGCTGGCAGTGATCATGCTTCGGAAATAATTTGTAAACATTGAAGGCCAGCTATTGGATAAAATACACCATGGTGTTGATCCTTAGCTGCTCTCGGACATCAATTTTGTAAAGGAACATTAGCTAGATTTAAATCAAGGCAACCAGTGTACATTATCGGTGTACGTGTCCTATGTCCTTTCATATATATTCATCTCTTGTTATATCATTTATACGTGGTGAACCCTAAGCGCAAAATTTGAGAGATTTTTCCTTGTTTTCAGATCCAGATTTGGGCTTAGATTAGTAGTTAGCTTTTCTTCTTTATTCAAATAAGGATTCCATACTGGGATTAAGTGGAAAACATCATTTGTGTATGGAATTTGGCATGGAATTCCTTATCAAGGTGATTTCATTCCTTTTGTTTTAATTCATATATTAATTTTTTGTTTAAAGTTTTCTCCTATGTGATTTGATTAGGGTTTTTAGTTATTGATCTAGATTTTTGGATTGTCGTTTATATGTTCTTGATTGAATCCTTGTTTGTATCCAAATTGTTAATGTTAATTCACCGAGCATGTGTTTTAGATTGAATCTAGAAGTCATGTTAGATTATTATTGCAATTGGAAAATTCTTTTCTAATCAATTATGTGATTAGCTAATTGGGATTCAAAATCACATAGGGATGTGGGTTTTAATTCGATTAAGGTTTGGTAATATTGTATAAATTAGTCAATTGATCACTTTCCTAGGAATAGCGAACATCGATTAGTTAATTTAAGATAAGTGCTCACTTTGGAAAAAGTGGTTTTTATCTGTGCTTAATTGATTGATAATATGAACCCATTAGCAATTTGGATTTGCAAGCATTTTTTAATCAATAACAGACATTCAATTTAAGGTATGGAAATCCAAGATTTATTTGTAGTTTAGTTCCATATAAGAAAATCCAAAAAGAGAAACAAATTTGGTTTATCTAGTTATAATTTGGACTAATACAGTTAATAGCTAATCCTCACTCCCTATGGACATGACTCAATATTCACCAAAATATTATTATTACACATGCACTAGGTACACCGGTCAGTAAATATCTACGCATTTAAAGGAATTTAAAAAGAGTTTTTTTTTTTTAAATACATTAAAAAGCATGATTAGGTACCCAACCCCAACACAACCACACCCACCCCAACAACCCCCCTCCCCCCCCAACCAACCACCCACCCACAAAAAAAAAAAAAAAAAACATTAAAGCAATGAACCTTAATGTACAAGTGCTTAAACCATCAAACCATATCCTTGTCTTTTTCAGCATATTTCATTCATCAAACTTCATTAAGCATCCTTGTGCTCTTGAAACCCTTATCAGTTTGAGCATATATTCATTAAGTTCAAAATTTTTCTAAACCCCAATATCTCTTATGATACAAATAGGAGAATCTAAGTAATTTGAGGATCTAGTACTTAATTGCGATCTAGGGTTAAGTATTTTTTAGGTTTTTATGATTTTATGAAAACTAGAAAATAAAAATATATGATCAACTAAATCCTTGGATATGACATACCAAAGATATAATAAAACTGGTTATTCTAATCAATTGATAGTACACATAATGTCAAGAAACAACAAAGAATAATCTTGAAAAAAAAAAACCCAATCTTATTCAAGAAGGTAATTCTATACAAAGGACAATACAATATCTACCGAGTAAAAAAACAAGCATAAAGTTTCTAAACATATCACTAATAACTTTTTTATAATCTCACAAGCTGGGTAAGGGTAATCATGGAAAAATAAAAGACAAACAATTAAAATAGGAAACAAAGCTCTAAAAGCGTAGAAAACAGGGGGTGGGTATCACCTTATTGATCAGAGCCGTGACACATGCCATGATTCCCTCTAATCATAACTCTTCTTTTCTAAACAACTTATCACAACGTTATAAGCTGATCACGATCTCCATCACGAGTGTGACTAGATCCATTATCTTCTCTGGTCTTCAAATTCTCTGATGATGACTTTGCCATGGCTTTTATCACGGTTATATTTTCCATCACAGCATGGATCCCAAGCATGATAGCAGGTGTGATCTCTACTGGTGTGCAACACCTAAGTTCATACTCTAACACAACTGTTGACATAGTCGTTATGGCAGGCGTAACCTCGTTAAATGATGAGTTTCCAATGCTCAAGCATATCAAATCAAATCCTACTCCAAAGTATATGGTATATCCTTTGAGATAACCTAATTCATCATCGTTCAAATTATTTGCAAGGATCCTTTGAGCTAAATTCAACAAGCCCTTAACTCTAGCCTATGTTATTATCCATGTGATGCATAATTCCTATCATCATAATCTTGAACCCCTAAACCAAAACCTAATAATCTTAAACTTTAAACACTAAGCCCTAAATATGTTTGATGTTATTTTTGTTGAGTATCACCTTTCTAAGCATCTTGGTAATAAACTCTTGTCATTTTTACTATATTTTTATTCATTGCCACCCTTTTCATTAGCCTGGTTCCCCATTAAACCCAAACCCTAGTCAAATCCGACATATTTCTTTTAGTATCACCTTTATCAACATGTTAATACCCTTAAGATCGAAAAAATATTAACACTTAAATCTAAATGCTAAAACCTTGAAACCACATCCCTTGATTTTTTATTCAGCATATTTCCATTCAACATACCTTTTTTTTTGTCATTCTTATATCATTTGATCACTAATACAAAATAGAAATAAGCTTATTTTATTCTATATAAGCTTTATTTTAGCCAAATAAAGCTTGAATTAGCTCAGAAATCTATTTTTGAGCACAAAATAAGGCAAAAAGCGGAATAAACTAGTTCAATGATCCTTGTTCTGAGTATACCAAGCCAAATCTCTCTACAACATCTCTTATTAGATTCGATCCTCTAAGCCTTGTCACAGCCTAGAAGACTAGCTTGTGGCACTAAATCGGGCCAAAAGTCTAATTACCAAAGTAACCCTCTACAACGTGTAATATAAAATTCAGCATCTTAGTAACATATGACCCCTACCTTGCTATCCTTGATATAATAACTATAGGTTAAATTAAGTAAAATTCCAAATCAATTGGTCTGCTCTCATGCATGCTATACGACAAATAATAGATCGTCATTCTGAACCAGACCTATGTTTTCCTTAAGACCTATGATACTTCTTGACCAAAACCAATATGCTACCTCAAAGCTTGATTTTGCAAGTGGGACGCTTGGGAAGAGTGCAGGTCATAATTATTCATGATTGCTAATTGTTGCCGGTATTCACCATATGAAACTTGTGCCAAAACAACGCAAGATAGTATCTATAGCTAAATGGATTTTGATCACAGCTTTGATAAGAAATGCTCAAGAAGCACTTATTTTGCAATTAATATGCTTATAAAGGACAAGATAATTTTCATCACCCTTGTCTATGTCCTAGATTGCACCGTTTGTATGCTAAATAAGTGCTTAAAGACGTTCATTAGCAAGGGTTATTTTTGGTTTTTAATATTTTTTGTGTTTTCCTAGCTTCCAAAAGTGGCAACTTCTCCACATTAATAAACATTTAAAATGACAACAATGTTGTACCATGCGATGGAAATAGGTTGGAAATTGCACTCAGTACTCCATAAAACAAATTCTATTTTAGGATCTCAGCTTCTATGATACTAGTAAAACAGATTGTGCCCTCACTTCACAACAAAGGAGCTTGCATTGGATGAAGAACCACATCGAGAAGTGAAAGCAAATTTGCATTTTTTTTTCATGACGATCCCTGAATCACAAATTTATTTCATGTGAACTTGAATATTTCATTTGATGACACTTCTGTTTCATATCTTCAATAAAGAGAAACTAAAATATAGTATGAGCTATTATAAATTAGTAAGGATACAATTAATTTGGAATAAACAGAAAACAAGTCATTATCTTTCACTAAATGCAGAAATTGGACAATTCTCCCTTTGTTCTGGTTAACCTAGTCAAGTAAAATCTTATATCTATAAGTAATTGTATATGGTCAGAAATTGGATTTTATTAACAAGAACATGCTGTACTTGATGATATATCATATAAAGCACTTCTTTTTACTTTTTGGGCACTAATCTTTAACGTCAAATGTATTTTTTTTTTTTAACAGTTTTGATAATAGTTTCTTGAGAAGCGCTTGGCAATTGTAATGCTAAATGAGGGAAACCGTAATCTATGATAAATACTTGCTTAAAGACACTTATTAGCAAGACGGGTTTTCTCATTGATGAAGGCTATTTTTAGCATAAAAATAAATGTCTGTTGGTTTTCCTAGCTTCATAAAATGCCCTCTCATAGAGCACTTCCTTCACGATCACACCAACGGTGTACTATTTGATGGAAATGGGTAGGAAAGCGCACTTGCAATCTAACTCCATAAGACAAATAATACAACAGGATATCAGCTTCTACAAGACTAGTAAAACAAACAGTACCCTCGTTCACGCTAAAAGAGCTCGCAATGGAAAGAAAAAACCACAGCAAAGGAGTGAAAGTAACAACATTTAGTACATATTAAACTTAGAAGTAACTACCTGCCTTCCTAAAAGCCATATATAAATACACCACAAACACAGCAAGAGTTTTCATCGGAACCCATAAAAACAAAGATCATTCTAAAGATTAAGAGCCACCCACTTGGTCTTTAATCTAATTAAAAAAAAGCTGCAAAAAGATGGGTGCTGATGTAATCTCCACCAAACCCAAGAGGAGCATGTTGAAAAAAATAAAAGCCAGTACATTGGCAGGACTGGGAAACCTCATCAAGCTTCTTCCAACTGGGACAGTCTTCTTTTTCCGCTTCCTCAACCCTCTAACCACCAATTATGGCCACTGCAAGGACGACAGTAACGAAAGCATGACCATGAGTTTGATTGCTTCCTGTGGCATTTCTTGCTTTTTCTCCTGCTTCACTGACAGCTACGTTGGCGTAGACGGTCGGATTCATTACGGAATCGTTACTCCCACTGGCATTTTTCCTGGGACAGCTGCGGGAATGGCTGATTTGTCACAGTATAAGCTTCGCATTTCAGACTTTGTCCATGCTATATTTTCAGTCTTGGTGTTTGGTGCTCTGGCTTTCACGGATGATAACACAGTGGGATGTTTCTATGAAAAATATCGGAAGGACAGGAAAACAATGCTCATGGTTGTGCCTGCTCTCGTTGGGCTCATCTCAAGTTTTGTTTTTTCGATATTCCCTAACAAGCGCCATGGTATCGGGTACCCCTCAGATGAGTACCCTGAGATCCCTGAAGATTGAAGGGTAAGGGTCAGGGACACAGACAATTGCTGGTTAATGAGTACTACTGAATTCCCATGGAGTTGTATTTCTTTTTCTAGTGTTTGATGGTTTATTATAAAAGTCATGGCTTGTAATTCTTGTATTTTCAGTTTGTCAGATGAATCAGCCTAGAAGCATTTATACCAACTGAGAGATTTTCTATATATGTTATAAAATGTAAGGATTATGTCCTGTCTCCACGACACAATAAATTCAGCAAGAAAACAGATCAATCATTTGAAATGTCTAATGGATTGCACATCATTTTGGCACAAAGATGAAATCAAGCGTCATGATAATTGCAATAATGGCAGTTACTTTCCTTTTATTTCTTGCATCACCAAACTTGTACAAACATTTCCTTTTCCTAAATTTTCTCTCTTCAATTGTGTCCTTTACTACATCATTTTTTTCTCATTATAACAAGAAGGGAATTCGAACTTAATATCTCTTACTTAATAAATCAAGGAAGATGTCACTAAGCTACAGGACTATTAGTGTATCCTTTACTTGATTAACACAAAAAATTTCTCCTCGCTTACTTGTTTCACGGATCGTTTAGCTACACCAAATCTATTATCATCACAAGATCTTTTATGAGCTTTATAGCTTTCTAATCATAGAAGTTGACTTAGGTATATCGGTTTTTGTTTTGGGCAACTAAAATCCAAGTTTGTGGCAGTTTTGAGGTCTTAAATCTTCATAATAGCTAGAACAAGTTAGGTGCTGCACATTTGAGTAAGCTCAGACGATAAGCTAACTTATAATAAGAAAATTATTGTGTTTTTAAAGTGGGTATGCAATTTACCACGTAAAGAGGTGTATAGGCTTAACTTAGAGATGAGCTAAGTTGTTGGAAATCTTGTATGGATAATGAATATGATATTTGGGAATCATGTATAAATGATTTGAAAGATTATGATGATGTGGGCATAAGTTTTAGTGTAGATGTTGTTGAACTATAAAATCAATGCGAATTGTGTAACATGGATTATGTTTGTGGCATGAAATTGTAGGGAATGAAAAGTTTCTTTTAAATTTGAAATTTATGGCTTGAATGGAACTTAGAGTATTTAAGTAACATGTGTAAACGTGCAATTGGACCTTTGGAGATGGAAATTCTTACTATTTAAGTTGTAACCTGGTAAATGTGAATTACCTTACTAGGATAAATGATGGTGGCCTATTCTAGATGAGTTAGAATGTAAATTTGATCAATTAAATGTGATTGATGCTAAGGAGGAACTATTGTAGACATGTATGGCTTAATATGTAGAATTAATAAATTAGAAATTAAGTGGACATTTTAATTACATATGCATTTTGGAGTTTTAAGAAGAATATTAAAGAATTACCAAGGTTTTACGGTGACTTAAAACCATTTTGGGTATTTTGGTGTTTAATTTTGCCTTTGCTATCCAAAAACATCATTCATTAGGTGCACCTATGTAGAATGGTCAAAATTGGGTTTAATCATGTTCTTTTGGCCTCTTAGAAACACTAAAGTTTGCTCAAAACTCATTTCCCTTTTATAATTTAGACCCTTGGAAGTTTTCCTGTAAATTTGGTGGTGCACAACCTATGCACAAGCTCATGCACTTGGTTTTCTACCTCTCTAACGAAGAATCGTTTCAACTCTAATAGTGCATGACCAATGCATAAGTGAACTTAGCCGTCTCCTTCTCTTGAATTCAATCCTTCCAACTCTAGTAGTGCATGACCTTGTGCACAAGCTTGTGTATCCGATCATGTACCTCCCTAACATTTAGAATTCCTCTCCTTTAATATTGCACGATCCTTACATAGGTTGTGTGATAAGTCATTTATACTCGATTCAATTTATAGGAATTCATACTTTATCTGATTCATTATTAGATAAATTCCTATAAATTTGTGTTATTATTGTGTAAATATTGTTTTTCAGCTTCTAAGATCAAGAAAAGAAGGAATAGAGTGATTTGAACTAGATTTGAGCAAAACAATAAGAATAGTTGAAGACAGGATCCAATTGCACCTTTAAGGAATAAATTGAGGGCAAGAATACAAGGCAAAAGTACAAAACCTAAGCTCACTCTTACATTAACAAACTTATCTTATAAAGTTTACCCTGAAAAATGTGTATATAATTAGAACTAACCTTAGCTTAGTTTTTATGTTCACAATGTTTTGCTGAGTTTTTCTTTAGCTATATTATAGATTAAAAGTAGGTAAGATAGATGCTAACTATCACGCCCCAAAGGGTATCCTATCCGTGACAGTCCACCACATATGATGGTAAAGCTTATGAATGGCTTCCTTTAGTCATGCATAAGTTTTGACACCATATGCAAGGTATACTCTCATAGCAGATAATTCAAAAAGATAATAATAAATAGCAGACAAGAAACATTTATACTTAGACTTACATAACTTAAAGATTTAAGATTTATATCATTATAGGGGTATTCCCTCGTTTAAGTCTCCAAAATATCTCTATATTTTCATGATCTATCCTAAAGCAAATAAAACATAAAGCTAAGAGATTTTAAAGGAAATCTAATCTATAATCTTCAAGTAGAATTCCTTTAAAAGCTCCCAAAAGCTAACTCTCACCTAAGTAGAAGGGGACCTTAGGTACAAGAATAAGTGAACCTGTAGGAGCAAAAATCTATTGGGGTGTAAGTACAACCAGCTTAGTAAGATACTTCCCTATGCAAAATATACTCATAACAAAATAATAACAAACATATGAGATGCAACATCTATATGATCAAACAATTACATACGATTAGCTAGAAATCATATGCAGAATGGATTTATGTTATCTATGTCAAGGGTTAAGGAATGCTTTGAATGGGTTTGTTTGACCTTTAGGAAAATTTGCACGCGACTTTGGGTTTCAATTAACCATACCACTAGTCATTGGGTTTCTTTACCCAAAGTGATCAATTTGGCATGTCTACTGTATGAGTCCGTATTCGTTTAACAATTGAGTTCCTAATGAAGTAGTTTAGTATCTTACCTTTCCGGTCTTATGCAAAGGAGTAATAGCAAAATGTGAATGTGACTCACCAAATGACATGCATGATCAATTTATTATTTCATTCTCAATTAATTTATTAACAAATTTAGGGGTGATCGTCGAGATATACACAAACAAAACAACAAGAAATTAAAAGCAAAGTATTAATCAACAATTCAAGTTCCGATATACTTAGCTTTCTTTTAACAAATACCACAAATATAATCATATCCCATGACATTACCCACATGCATATTCCATTTTTATCTTCTTCTTTTTTCCTTTTTTTGGTGCTCTATTTTACAAGCACAAACATGAATACGTAAAATAGGCAGATAACTCACTCAGGCATTTTGTGAACTTCAGTCGAAACAATCCTTAGGAAATGGTACATCAAATTCTTCATCACCTAAACCAAAGAAATACCAAAAATGAGCATTTCATATAGGTTCTACTTAAATTTCTAATCTTGTTTACTATATTCGCATTATTTTTTCAAGTTATGAAAGTTCCAACTTAAAATAGCTAAATTTGCTCATTTTAATTTGGAATTTCGCATATGGGTAGTCATTTTCTACCTACTTTGAATGATCTATTCATTTCTAAGGTTATTTTTAACATTTAGGATCATGTAAGTCTCAGAATTCCATAGAACAGATTGTGTCTAGAAGTTCCAAACTTTGATCCTTTTCAATTTTAAAAATTTTACTTCATTTGGACTCTCTAAGGCAAGTACAAAATATCTTCACTTTTAGAAATCATATAGAAGTAATAATAGTTCATAATACATGTATGATCCTAGTGATATTGCTTCATATAGAATTTTTATTAAAACAAAATCTCCTATGGAAAGTGGAAAAGTTGAACTTTATGGAAACAACTTTTGGACTTGTAACAAAGTCTCTTTTATGAAAATTTTTCAAACATAAAGTTAAAGAAAATCATGGTTCAATATTTATTTTGAAACTTTGAATATCTCATACTTATTTCAAAAATTCATTTAACAATTTATTTTGCAAAACATGAGTTGTACTTGTTTTTGAAGAAAATGCACCAAGTTGCATTTCTTAAAAATTCCTTTTAAGTCTTGGCATTTTAAATAATTTAGGTGAATGTATTTTTCTAACTCTTTATTCTTAATGAAAAGATTTACCATGTATTAGAAATAAGATTTTAGGAAAATATTTTGCATAACAAAGAATTATCAACATTTATATTTTTGGAAAAATTCATTTTGACATAGAATAATATCACTTATGATCATATATGTGCATGAACTTAGAAATTTATAATATGAACACATAACTAAAATTATATATATGGTAACATTCAAGAGCATATAAGAGTATAAAGTAAATTAGCAAATCCATAAGGTTTGTAAGACAAAACATGAGGGTCCTAACTTGTTATCAAACCTCTCCGAGACTTGAAATACTCTGGACACCATTTGAAATAAATAAAAATAAGTGTAATGAAATAAAATAAAGTGAGAGTCTTGGACTTTAAACAAGGCTCCTCGAGACTTGAAATTTCCCATTCTCCTTCGGACTTGAATATAGATAAGTCCAAGACTAGAAATTGATTAGTCTTATAAAAACATAAAATAAGTAAATTGCTTGAAATAAATAAATGCATGAAATAAATAAAATTAGGTTAGTGAGCATTAGACTTTAAATAATATGAATACTTAGATACATACCTAAACATATAAAAAATTTAGATTAGGAATGTAAACAAAAATGGATATGGCACAAACATGAATTTAAGCATTACATTATGACATGAACTCAATGTGTTGTCTTGTGTTTCCATTCCCTAGCATTTACATCATGGGAATGTTTATGGAAAACATTAGATGACATACACATACACATATCACATGCATAATATATAAAGGTATTTAGGATAATTACCTAAGAAGAAAATGGAAAGTGTACGGGACATAGAGATAGAGGGAAATGCCATGAGAGAGAGAAGAGAAGGAGAGTGTTTGAGAGAAAAAATTTTTAGAGGAAATATTGGTAAAGTTTGGTTATGGTGAAGAAAAAGTGTGAAAGAACCGAAGGAGGGAGGTGGTATTTATAGAAAAATGTGAAGAGAAATTAAAGAAAAAAATAAATGGAATAGAAAAAGAAAATAGAGAGAAAGGGGGGCACACTGGCCACATAAGTGTGTGTGTGTGTGGTTTTAGGGGTAGGGGGTGTGGGGCGTGTGTTGGAGAGAGAGAGAGAGAGAATTTTAATAAATTTGATCAAGAAAAGTAAAAGAGAAATTAAGTTATAAAGTATAGTAAAAGATTCATGGAAAAAGGAAATGTAAGAGATAGGTTATGTAAGACGTAAAAGTAGGTGCAAGAAATAGTAGAGTAAGATAAATAGTAGTGAATAATAATGAATAGCAGACGAGACAAATAAATTACCGATAGAGATAAAAATATACATATAAAAGCTATATTTGATGTTTTTATGACCCGATAAAGTTGTATCTGATGTTTTATAAATATCTTAATATATTTCTTGTATAAATTATTTTTGAAATATTTTGCCTCATTTTGTGCATTGGGGGTTGGATATGGAAACTGATCCGTAAAGGCTTCAAACCATTGAAGTTTTGTCAAATTTGATTGTTTTAAGGTATATACCATATATCTTATTCATAATTCGAGTTCATCCGATTTTTCTAATTTATTCAATATTTTAGGGTTTTAGAAACTATCTGATTGAGTTTAGGAGTTCTAAGGTTCAAGGTTGACTTAGTTTGACTTTAGGGTACCGGTTGCAATTCCAGCTCTAAGACTTACTTATAGAACTACCGTAGAATCTAGGAGTTTACACTAATGATCGCCAAGGTATACAACGTAGTATTTTCTATATTATTTTGGTAGGTGCGCCTGCTTAAATGATAGTTGTAAACCCCTAGATTTTAGATTAGTTTTATATACATTTAAACCTGGTTTCAAAAATTCAAAATCTAGAAGTCATAATAGATCCACCGATAGATCAGACTAAACCGTTGTTAGAGCCCTAAAATATGAGATAAAAATTTTAAAAAAAAAGAGATAAACGCAAATTATGGTTTGTAAAAATTATATAAACCTTAAAAAGATCAAATAGCCCAAAAATTCGATCATTTTGGGCCTTTATAGGATCAATTTCCATATCCGATTGCGAATGCGTAAAACGAGATAAAATATTCCAACAACTAATTCATACTAGAAAAATATTAAGGTATCCATAAAATATTAGATAAAAATTTTTTGGCTCATAAAAATATCAGTTATGGTTCATATATGTATATTTTATCTCTACCGGTAACTTAACTAATATTTTATTATTATTATTATTTGTCATCATTTGCTCCTAATTTTGCAGCAAGATATAGCTGCCACAAGAATTTTCATGAAGAATCCCTACAAGCTAGCCTATAACCTATACCTATATAATGCCATCCCTTAATCAACTTTTTATTTTTTCATGTTTGAACTTTTTTTTTTTTTTTTTTTTGTTCCCTTCTCATGGAAGCTTCAAGATTCATGTCAACTACATACCCCATGGCTGCATTTTTTTTTTTTTATTATTTTACACACTTAAACTCTCTTAAGCTTCCTCTATAAATAGCCCTACATGTCTTCATTCTTACACCATACAACTCCTTCAATTTTTCCATCTTTTCTCTTTTCTTTTCTCCCTCTCTTCTCCTTGTTGGGCGTGATTTCTCAACTGCTGCCCCTCCCATATTTTCATTTCAAAAATATCTCTTTTGCTTCATCTTATGAGGTATACACATCTTCCAAAACGCTTTAGTAATTTTAGTTATGATTTCATGCTTCTTTTCTTGACAAATACCTTTCTATTTTGCTCAAAACTTTGAAGAATCATGCTAGAATTAAACCATATCATGCCAATCATATAATCTTGCCAATATCTTGTTTATTTTGTTACACATTGTCATCTAATCTATATTTATAAATATAGTTATGAATATATTTATATCTATAATAACACAAAAGCTTACTAACTTAACATTTATTTATATTTCTATTTTTTTCTTGCTTTTATTATTTATGCTTAAGACTTATCTATCTTCAAGTCATTAAAAAGGCTAATCCATCTCCAGTCTTAAACTTATCCACATTCAAGTCCTGGGAGCCTTGTTATAGTATAAGACTCCCAAATCTTTCTTTTGTTGGTTTGATTATTATTCGAATCCTAGGAGCTTTGTTATAGTCTAAGACTCTCAAATCTTTGTTTATTTTTGTTATTTATGGGACTGAAATCATTTCAAGTCTCGAAAAGCCTTGATTTTGGAGCTAAGAGTCCCATCTTCTTATTTTGCTTATATTATTCTCCTTATTTTATTATTTCTAATACTTATGTTCTTATTGTTTTCATGCTCATATCATGCCCATATTGATGTTGCCTTAACTCTTAAAAATTCAACAAAATCCCATTTTGGCAAAGATTATGTCTTAAAAAATTATTTTTAGAACATAGAAGACATGTGAAATGGAAATTTTGAAAACCAAATTATCACCCAATTTCTCTTAAAATGTTGAAATTATAAGTTAAATGGAAAAAAAAAACTAAAAACTCGACTTTTCTCATAAAAAAGTACTTAAAGACAATTTTTTAGGATAATAAAAATGAGAATAAACCATAGAAAAGCTAAAATACTAAATAAGGGAAAACTTGATTTTTATACCTAAAAATTTGTTTAGTGGTACTATTGTCAAGTAATAAGAATTTTTCTAACCAACTTCACTTTCTCATGCATTAAACTAGTAAGTTAGATAAATGATGATTTATGAAAGTCATTTAGAACCCACATTATTCATATTTTTTCAAATAGATAATAAAGCTTATTTTTAAGAAAAATTTAAACTATGAGGAACAAGTTTTATTATGAACTCATCAAGTTTATGGGAGTACAAGGATCCTAATTAAACCATCAAGAACATTTTTGCAAGATATGAACTCAAGCAACATCACTATGAATATGCATGAATTATGAATCATTATTATATATACTACTATGATATGATATATGTACAAGTATAATTTATCCAAGGAATTTTTCAACATACAAAAGTGATTATTTTCAAACTTGGGATATAGATGTGGAAGTTGTAACCGTCTTAAGAATAGAACTTTCATAAAATTCCTTTTCTACCTATAATAAGCTGTTAGACTATAAGTTTGAGCACAGATTAGTATGAAATACTCATTTTAGGTATCTCCTTTTGATAAGTGATGAAGGATGAGACTTGTTGTTTCTTGAAGACTATTTTGATTGAAAATTTTCCACAATGGCTGAGTGAGTTTTCCTTGCTTTACGTATCTATGCTTGTGCTTGTAGAATAGAGTATTAGAAGTTACGAAAAAGGTAAAAATAGATTACTTAAGGAAATAGGGAATTAATGCATGTGATTCGTTGGTTTATTAAATGAATAATAAGTATATCGAAATACTATTTAGTTGCTAAATGTCTTGCATGATTGGTTTCTATTGATTATATGTTTTGATAATTGTTTGGTCACCATGCAAAGTAATTTAACTCAGTTTGGAAAATTATAAAAAGGAATCATGCATGGCATATGGTTGCCTAACTAACTTGTTTGTTTTGGTTGATATGAATACATCATTGCGAGATTATCTCACTAAGCTAGTGTAAGCTTACCTACTTATAGATTTTTGTTACAGATGGAGTACAATGAATATTTATGGTTGGATCCGAGACTACGATACTGTTGGGTAAGAGCAAGAGCTTTTGAAGTAATTGTAGTAAGGAACTCTTAATAGGATTCCTTTGGGTTGTCTGCATCAAGGAGAAATTATGTAATTTTGGTGGACATGAACTTCTTTATCTATTTTTGGATGTAAAAACAATATGGATGTACGATTTTGCACTAGTTATTTCTAATTTCTTGCTTGCTATATTGATGCCATCACATTAAATTGCATAACTCCTATGGTAACTCTTATGGTAAAAGTATGCCTTGTGCATAATATCGAAGCTTTTGCGCAACTAAGATTGTTACTCCTAAGTTAATATCGTGTACGGTAGACTATCACGTTTAGAGTATCCTTCAAGACATGATAGTAGTTGTGTGACCAAGGTTAAACAAAACATATTAGCATTATTTTATAAACTTTTAAAGGCAACTTTGTGTCCATTGTGTATCCGGTAGTGTAGTGTATCTCCTCTGGTAGTGCACAACCTCTACACAAGCTCATTAACTTTATAACTTCTCAAACTTTGGCAACCTTCATCCAAATTGCATGAAACTTGATTCACTTATTTCTTTAAGCTCAAATAACCTTCTAAAGACCTGAAATCACAAATCCAACAAATTAAATAGCAAATTAATGGAATCATTATCGTACCAAGGAATTGTTAACCTAAAGCATGAGAACTAAAGTCTAATTGACTCAAATGTATTGAATTGTGAGTATGATCACAACTTTAGGAGAATGTAGTAGATTAGGTACTTAGGCCCCATAGAATACATAGTAAGGCTTAGCCTTGTAAGATAGTTGATATGGGCATTCCCAAGATCAAATGGTTAGCTAGAGCAAGTTTGAAGTTACAATGACTTATGTGGGGTAAAAGGACCTTATATAAAGCGTTGCATTGGACCATGCTTATAGATGGCAAGACATGAGTAGATGAACCAGATGAAACTTTTTTTTTTTCCTTTCTAACAAAATTCTAGAGGCTTGTCAATCCCCACTTATGCATGATTTGGGAACTCTTCCATTCGCTATTGTTTGGTAGGAGTCATGAGTACTCCTACATGTGTTAGTATTAATGGGATGCTAGAAATACTTTCTTATTGGTCTCTTAGTTATTATAATATACCTATGGTTGCATTAAAATATGTGCTTGTGACATGTGTGTATGTTCTTATTTTCCATGTACAGGGCTTCGCCACACATTATTTTAACATTTTAGCTACCAATGATGATCTTTATACGGATTTATATTACAACTCACTAGGTTATGCATTTAACGACTTGGAGAATAGATCGATTTAGATGGCGACTCACCCAGATGTTAATATGAGATTTTGGAGAAAACTTATTTGATACTTTATATTTTGTTGGATGACTGTAAATATTAACTTTAAAAAACTTTACTCTTTTCTGAGCTTAGGGCAAAACACTTATGTTTCTGGTTGAGCCTTGCTCCCCTTTATGTTATTCTTAAGTGGGCATGTTTCAAATGTGTTTTCTTTGATAACCTTCTATTTAACAGATTAACTTTACAGGTACTTAAATAAACCATATCATGAAAAAATAGGAGGTACTCAGCTGAATTATTTTTAAAATTAATAAAGATTTCCTAAATTAAAACGTGATGAAAACCTACCTAAAATTGAATTGTGCCACATCCTGAGCGCACAAGATGTACCAATTTCATCACATTTGTCACCTCAAGTCATATATATAAGACATTCATCAGCTCGGTAGGTTTTTATCCAAATTTTAATTGAGAAATCATCATGAAATTTTATAAAAATTTCAGTACAGTGTTGCTCGTTTTTCCATGATTCAAGTTATATCAAAAGTTGTAAAATTAATCTATTTAAGATATCGATTTCATAAAAAAGAAAATACTTATTTATGAACATTACCCACTAAATCTCATCAAAATGGGCATAATTTTACTAAAAAACGCTTTGGACCTTAGGGTCCATCTCAAAGTAAAATTAATAAACAATAAATTAGATACAGCCATCCAAATATATAGGTAAAATTCTAACAAAATCCTTTCAGAAAACTCATAAAATCTACATCCAATATAATGCTATCTAAGTAAATCATCACTCGAAATTCTCATTCCAAAAATTCAATGGGTCATACAGGAAGTCAATGAATGAATCATTAAAGGTATTCGAAACGTTGAAAGAATGAGTGGAGACGCCCAATACGTAGTAAACAAACACATACACGCATGTCTTACGTATTTGTTCTAATGTAGCAACCATATGTGTAGTATATTAATTAAGAGTCTAACAAGCAAGCATTTCTAGCATCCTAGAAATACTAACACACATAAAAATACTCATGACTCCTGCCAAATCACGAGGAACGGAAGGGATCCAAATCACACGTTGGGGGGAATGACAAGCCTTCAGAACTTATCAAAAAAGGAAAGAAAGAAAGGGCCTCATTTGGTTCATCCCCTCACAAACAACCATCAATAAGCACAACCCATTATAATGCTTTATGCAAGGGCACATACCGTCACATATCTTTGTTGTAGTTTCATTCTAACACCAATTAATCATCTGATCTTGGAAATTCCTCTATCGACTACCCATCGAGCCATACTGCACACTCTTTGGGTTCTAAGTGCCTAAACTACTGCATTCTCCTGAACTTGTGACCAAGCTTGCAAATCCAGTTCGATGGTTGCCAAGCAACAATGAACACTTATTTATTCCATTTTTAAGTGTTATCAAGTTATTAATTATATCCTAGTAAGGAATACACATTTATTGCATACCAATTAATAGTTCCGAAACATTTTTCCTTCTTTTTCCATATTCAAACGCCATTTGTTGTTCATAAATTCAAATACATGAATTAGTTACCAGTCACAAGTAACTTTAATCATCGTTGATTTTCATTAGTTAAATTATTCGGGTTATGATTTACATGTTTATGGATCTTACATTAAGACCCAACTTGTTTGTGTACATTGAGTCTAGCTATGGATAAACAATATTTCTTAGGTTTTTATGTCATTTATTTCATTTATCTAGTTATTTAGTTAATTATGTAGGCTAAGATTAATTGTAGGGTTTGGATTAATCAATCTTTAGTGGGCTCTATTTTGTTGGTTTCAATTCTTAACCAATTCTTAGGTCACGTTTGGTTGCCAAGACTAAACAAAACTAAATAGGACAAGAGAAACTGGACAACGTACTATAAGGAGTACTAGACAGAACAATTCTCTTGTATCACGTTTAGTATGTATAGTATTGAACAAGAATTTTTGTGTTGTTCGATGTTTAGTATACAAAAATACAAGGCAATATATCATATTTTGACCATTATTTATTTAGTTTATTCATTATATTATTTAAGAAAGACAAAAGAGATTACTAAAAGTGAGGATAATTTTATAATTTTTAAAATTGATGTTTTTTGCCTTGTTCATTTGATTTTTTGTTCCATGAAATATATGTGACAACTTTTTTAAAGCTTGTCCTATGCCTTAATCATATTTTTGTCCAGTCTAATAACTAACAAAAGAAACCAAACATGAGACTAGTGGTTTGTTCTCAGATCTCCCATGACATTTATACAACCAAATGCAACCTTAATTTCAAAATCTTTGTTAGGTTTTCAATCCCAAGTTGGCTACTCTATAGTAATAAACACTTCACAATCACACCAATGCTGTACCATTGGATGGAAATAGGTTGGAAATTGCACTTTGCTCTCAATCAAATTCTTTTACAATATCTCACAGCTTCTACGACACTAGTGGGCGAGGTGGGGAAGGGACCTTCACTTCACGATAAAAGAGCTAGGGCTGAAATGAAAAAACATATTGAGTGGAAGCAAAAACACACGGTACATATTAAACTTAGAAGTAACTGCCTTCCTAAAATCCATATATATACACACCACGACTGAGCAAGAGTTTAATCAGTACCCATATAAAAAAGATCATTATAAAGATTAAGATCACTCCTCACTCTGAGTCTCTACAAAAAGCAGCAAAATGGGTGCTGAGATAATCTCCACCAAACCCAAGAGAAGCACACTGAAATCAGTAAAAAACAGCACATTGGGAGGACTAGGAAACGTCATCAAGCTTCTGCCCACTGGAACAGTCTTCTTGTTCAATTTCCTCAACCCTCTTCTCACCAACTATGGTCAGTGCAGCTCCGGCACTAACACAAACACGACTAGGCTGTTGATTGCTATCTGTGGCATTGCCTGCACTTTCTCCTGCTTCACCGACAGCTACTTTGGTATAGACGGTCACGTTCATTATGGAATTGTTACTACCACCGGCATTTGGCCAGGCAAAGCTTCAGGAATGGCTGATTTGTCACAGTATAAGCTTCGAGGTGGGGACTTTGTCCAAGCTGTGTTATCAGCCTTGGTGTTCGGTGCACTGGCTTTTACAGACCATAACATAGTGGAATGTTTCTACGATAAAAGTTACAAAAAGGAGGACAAAACAATGCGGATGCTCATGATTGTGCCTGCCGTTGTTGGGCTCTTCTCAAGTTTTGTTTTCTCAATATTCCCTAACAAGCGCCATGGCATCGGGTACCCCTCGGATGGGTACACTGAGATCCCTGAGGAGTGAAGGATATGGTGCACAATTGCCAATTTGTGTACGATGGCAGTCCTATATATATATATATATATATATTCCTGGTGTATGGTTTTTGATAAAAGTCATGGCTTGTAATTTTTATATCTCCCCTTTGTAAGATGAATCACTCTGGGTGCACGTATGGTAACAAGATTTTCTGTTTATGATATAACATGGAAGAATTATGTCTTGGTTTCCATGACAAAATAATTTTGGTAAGAAAACAGACGGATTATTCAAAATGTCCAACAGATTACACATTCTTTTGGCATCCACAAAAATCATGCAACTGAAGCATAATTATAATAACACTTTTGGAACTTGCAGCTCCACTAGAAGTCTCCAGTGCAGCCTCAAGACAAGTTTTTTAGCCTATAATGCAGTGACTGACCAGCATGGAGGCAGAGCAACCTATGTGCACAAGCATAATCATATCTCAGACAACATATAATCAATATTTCAGTTTCATAAACATAAATCAATGAGAACAGAGAAAAGATAAATGGATAAGATGCTCAAAATGAAAGCACAGAAAATGATGTTAAGAGAACTGCCTGGTGTTTGTAATCATGAATACAAGAAACACGCCTGTACTCTCAAGAGCTTAATTCACAACCTTTACCTGAAAGTGCTTATCATGCATTTGCAGAATGCTCATATGAAACAGGCCATTCTTGAGTAATTGCAAGTGGCAGTTAAGTTCTCCTTTCCACGGACATACTTCCCTACGTATGTATAGTGGAAGCCTCACCACATGATTACTTCCCTTAAATACCAATTAATGATGTATTGATATGTCTTTTTCTTCCATCACTAATCAACAAACAGAGAACCAAGGAGGTTTGTGGAGGAATCACTGGTGCATGCATCATCAAAAATTGTTAAAGCATTTTCTTTTCTGGATTTTCTCTCTTCAATAATATCCTCCACTGTCTCAGCACAAATATTTTTCCTAGCCTGTTTCACAGGTCTTTCAGCAACAACAAATTTGTTACCATCACGAGATCTTTCAGGAAACCCTGCCCACACTGTAAAAACTATCATTCAGAAATTCAGCAAGTAGGAATAACCTATAAGCAAACAATCTCCTTATATTAATCTGATACCAGACATTAGCACACAGAAAATACTATAAATACCATGGGGTGTGCAGTTGGACAGTTAACTTTCAAGCGTAATCAGCTAGTGACACAAATTGAATTGATAATGTCACTTATACTGGAAAATCCTTAGACTACATCTCATTTCATTTGCAATATTTTCATATGAACAACAGAGACAAAACAAACTATACAGGGAAAAACTTATTATTTCCAAGTTGCAAAAGAAACCCAAAAACAACATCGGTCAAACACAGGCATCTCCATTTCTTAAAGAGGCCAATCTCTTACCCAACTCCAATAGCAAGTTTTTTTTCCAGATTAAAGGATCCTTTTTGAGACCCTAAACCATGGTGGATATAGGATGCTCATTCAAAAACCAAACTACCTCATAATAACTCATCCAGATAATTTAGCTACTGTATATACTCTGGGTAACGATTTCCATATGCTCTTCACAATGGTAACTAACTAAAGTGTAGCTGTAGAATGACAAAGGTACATGCTGCACCATGGAAATAGTAAGCATAAAGGATAGACTCAGCTTGTTGCGTACATAAATGTGCATTAAGACAATATATACATACATATTGTATATGTTTTCTTTGTTAGAAGTAGGTAATCCTGTCTTAGAAAAGTAAGGCAGCAAATATGGTAGCAAGATCAAATTTCTAAGGTACGTATTTACTTCAGTGATATGTAAGCTGATATGGTTGTAATGATTGTACAGAGAATTTAACTTTAAGCTAAGTCATATATAATAGTGCATATCAGTCCAACATCAAAAGATGAGATAAGATATGGTAATTGCAGGATTAATTAAGATTACCTCCAAAATGATGCAGAACAATGGAAGCAGCTACAGTAACATTCAAAGAAGCAGTGCCACATCCATACTGTGGGATATAAACAAAAAAATCACATATCTCACATTCTTTGGCAGAAAGGCCGGTCCCCTGTTGACATTTAAAAGCTATTTATCATAATCCCATTACTGCTTCAAATCGTGCAGAAGGGAAAAAATTTAAAGCTTAATGTCGTCTATAATGCCTGGGTCACACCATTAAATGAAGACCAAATAGCATTCTGAAATTTGAAGAACATGTAGCATTCGACACCACATATTATTTGAGCTTCTGGTACTTCTAGTATACATGCATAAAAAATGAGTAAATTGTTTCAAAGAAATAATCATTTCACTCCCAGTAGTCATTATGGAGTTATGACATTCATAGATTGGTTTACAATATACCACTTTGAGGTTCACGTAGTTTTATTTAATGGCATGTAACTAATCATCCACCTGAAACAATTGGTATCGCATTTGGGAAAAAAGCAAAACAAGTGTCTAAACTTTTGGATTTGGGCAATTTAGTGTTTATAGTTTGATTTTTTTATATTTTAGTGTTCCAAACTTTAAAAAGTGCTCAAATTAGTCTCTTCATTAATATCAAGTTTAATAGACATTAAAGGCACATTTCAAATTAATTTAATGACCCTCCATGAATAGCTCATTTGCATATTGATTTCCTTCCTTTTACCTTTTACTTTTACTCTCCACTCTAATCTTCACTACATAACACTTACTCCAAATCCTTCCATTTAAATCTCACACCTACTTGCTAGCCATTTAAAAAAAAAAAGAAAATGTACCCATTAAATCTCAATCTACTACGTACTTTTATGTTAAATGATCTGTACAATTTCTTCTTTTTGTAAAAATAACTCTTATCACATAATAACTTTGAGGTGCTTCTATGGTCCTGTCCATTAATCTAAATGTTAAAATAAATATAGTAAATGGAATATTAACTATTTTAGTGATTCGTTCACAGTTGGGTATCGTGTAAGCTGTTGGATGGTGACAGAACCGATCCTATCAAAATTAATGGCAGGACCATAGAATTTTACAGTAACTTTGTTTTGAAGACCTCTCTAGTAATACTATAAATTTTGATTTTTTTTCCTTTCAAAAACTGCAAGTTACATTTCTGACAGAAACTTTCCAACCTAACTATTTTGCATTAGATAATAGACAATTTTCCAACCTCCATGCTTGAGTCTTGTACCTTGTAATTATAGTATAAATGTTATGTTTTAGATACTATTCTCCTTCTCATTAGTGGACAAAAAGCTACAACAGCAAGCAACTGTCATTGAGCTAATGAATTAGAGTAGTATGGAACAAGAGGATCTTTTCGCCATTCGCCTAACATGGGTTTCCAATTTTTCAAGCTCTTCTCCTCCTCCTCCTTTTTAGGTGTTCATAATTGTGTCTATAAATTGTTGAGTCTCTAGGGTAATAAGGGCCATGCGGGTTTAGATTTGGAGCAACCATATGAAGTTTAGGGAACTCAACTTCACTTCAGTCGAATAACTGCAGTAACACCTGGAATTTCATATCTTTTTAATTTATGTTGTCCATTATTAACGCAAATTGCAGTGGGAACGCAACATCAAATTAGTTTTTAACATAAGATAATTGTTGTTGACATACATGGGTCAACTATGTTGGGGATAAAAAGAAAAGAAAGGAAGTATAGAGGGTTAGAAGGGAAAACTTCAACTAGGCCACTGAAGTAATTTCCACGTGCCACTTAGACACATTTGTTTAGATCATTTAACATAAAATCATGTAGGAGATTGAGATTTAATGGGTAAGTGTTGTTGTTGTTGTTATTATTCTTATTATTAATTTCCCAGCAGGTAGTTGTGAGATTTAAGAGGATTTGTAGTAAATGTTATGTATTGAAGATTAGAGTGGAGAATAAAAGTAAAAGAACAAAGGAAGTAAATCAATATGCAAATGAGTTGTTCATGTAGGGTCATTAAAGTAATTTCAATATGTGCCTTTAATGTTTGCTAAACTTGATATTAATGGAGACATTAATTTGAACACCTTTTAAAGTTTGAAATATTAAAATGTAAAGAATCAAACTATAGACACAAAATTGCCCAGATTCAAAAGTTTAAACACTTCTTATGCCTTTTTCCCATTGCATTTTAATAGTTTCAGTATTGATAAATCTGCTGTACAGAGAAATATCTCACTCCATTTGCAATATTGTGTAGGATGGTATTGGTAATAAAAAGCATTTCTGTTCAGTAGTAAGAGCTTGAAGAAGAGGCAATGATAGTGATCGATCTATGATGTAGGTAGCAAAAATGGCAATGAAGCATCAAATAATGATTTTTACCTTTTGAGAAATGAATATGTTTTATGCATAAGTATAACTGTATAAGAACCACAAACTTGCAATTTAGTTATTTCCACCAGAGTATCAATTAACTTTCTAAAGTAAAAGTTTATAGATAGTAAATTGATGCTTTTAAATTTTAAATAGTTAATTGAAAAGATGAACAAAATGCAGTAGCAAATGTGATATTTACCCTAAATATAAAGGAAAGTTCTTAATGAATCCTTGTCGCCATGGCACTTCCAAAGGCTAGGAAAAGAAACTATCCAGAATTTTCAAAGTTGATTACACACATCATATAAAACCAGGTGAATATTTGCTGTCTCAAAATTGCTGTCTCAATTGCATCTCCTCCATTAATAATAGAAAACTTAAACAAATTAAACAACCTAGTACAAGTAGTGATCATCAAAACTGTAGATATTTGATCAAAATTGGTTAGCATAGCATTGAGACAGTAGAATTGAAATAGCAAATATGAATCTGTAAATGCAAGTGGATAGAAAGTCTTTCCGAGGTTTAACAAGTGTCTGAAGAACCCCATTATTGTTTAAGAAGTTCTTCTTTTAGGAAGAAGCAATGAAGAGAGACAGAAAAAACAAAAAACACCAGAGAAACAGAACTACCTCATTACCAAGAAGAAAAGCTGTACTCCTCCTAAAAGGATGTTCAGTAACAGCTACGGCATCATCTGTAATTTCCACACCACATAAGTCACAATCTCTCTCCTACGAAAAGCAAAACCACCACACACTATTAATTCAATCAACCTCGTTTGTTTACTGACCAACCACACGCTGCGATATACTGAATAAATATTCAATTACTAGTCGTATTGTACAAGTAAGGTTATTACATCATATTACCTTGAGAAAGGCACGAGCGTCGAGGAGGGAGTGAAAGTGTCGGAAATTGACGTGAGAGGTGGACCCGTGGCTTCCAAAGGCGTTAAAGTCTCTGCGGCCGACGAGAATCAGCTCCGAAACGCCGAATGCGGTGGCGCTACGTGCTAGCGTCCCAACGTTGTGCCTCTTTGCTATGTTGTGAACAACCACGTAGCTATTGATCGCCATCTTTTACCTATAGAGATGAGAGTGAAAAAAAAAATCCGCCGTCACAGTGAGGTTTTTTAGAAAGACGAAAGACGGTGTCCTTTACCGATATCAGCTCTGAGGGTTTTTCGCAGGTAAGTTTCAAAAATAATTATTAAAAATAAGAAATAATTTGTTTGTTTAGGATGCTAATCGAAATTAATTATTTACTTAAGATTACAATAAAAGTAATTATTAATATATAGTTATAAAATTGTATGTATAAATTAAGATATATGAATATTATACGGTTTATCATTGTAGACACCCAATTTTTGCCCAAATTAATTAAGGCTTAAAATTTAATTAAACTCATTTTTTTTCAAAAGCCTTAAGTATTGATGAAATTGGCTACACACACTCAAGCTCAAGGACACAGGTTCAAACCCTAGCAAAGGCAAATTTTTGCCTTTTTATCATTTTTGTCTTTTCATCTTTCTCAAAGTGACTTTTTGCCTTACTTTGCATCGGTTTTTAACTAACAAAACTTCATTAATTATTGTAATTGATGAAGCAATTGCAAAGTGGTTATGGAATATGAAAGATTAGTGCACAATTCATGAACAAAAACAATCCAAAAGTCACAAAATTCGTGCTAAAAAAATTAGAAAAAAATTCAATTTGTAAAAGCATTCAATTGCACTTAAATGAGGAGTTACAAGAATTGAATAAAAAATTAAATGAATCATCTACCCAAATTAAATGATTTGATGAAGGATTTGATAAATCAATCATCAATTCATCAGTTTCAAACAATTTAATCATGAATTTTCGAATTAAATTCGTGAAAAATCAAGAGGCAAAAATCGATTCGTTTTTGAAACTGAACGAAACGTAAAATTGAGCTTGCAACCTATAAATAGGGGTCCTAGGATCAAAAGGCACAAGTCAATTTGAAGAAAACACATACATAAAAAAGCCAATTCGAAATTCTCGAATTTAGGGTATAGAATTCGAATTTTTCAAATTCGAAGTGGTTGGATTGGATTTGATCAAAATTGAGTGTTTTAGGAATGTTAGAAACTTGATTTTGATGTTTTAGTGTGCTTGGATTTGATCAAATTAACCTCTGCAAATTTTTTTTAATTTTCGGATTTGTGCCAACGTACGACCATCGCCGGAACCGCCCCTTGCCGCCATTCTGGGCGCGAACCACCACCTTCAGAGGACGAGCCGTCTCACCAGGAGTTGGGCCGACAGGCTTCCAGCCGCCGTCAACCACCACAGCCGTCGGAATCCGCCCCGAAAGGTCGCGACTTCGTCTTCTTCGCGCCGATCGGGTCGGATCCGACTCGAAATTCGACCCGAATATCCGAAGTCTAACCCGCCCGCCGGTCAACGGTCAACGGTCAACGGTCAGCTCTGATCAGACGGTCCAGATTCAATCAAGCAGATCAGACGGCCCATATTCAATCAAGCAGATCAGACGGCCCATATTCAATCAGGCGATCAGACGGCCCAGATTTCATCAAGCGATCAGACGGCCCAGATTCCATCAAGCGATCAGACGGTCCAGATTCAATCAAGCGATCAGACGGCTTAGATTCAATCAAGCGATTAGGCGGCTCAGATCGAGTCAACAAGATCAGACGATCCAGATCGGTCAGCACAATCGACGTTCCAGATCTCGTCCGCTTCATCCAACGGTACAGGTTAATCCGTATTATTTTATTAATAGTTTATTATATAATTAATTTCAGAAAATAGTAAAAAATTCATAAAAATTCATAAAAATTCATAAAAAAAAATTCAGAAAAATACAGAAAAATCCAGAAAAATCAAAATAATTATTTTTTATTTAAATTTATTTTTTTATATTTTGATATTTTTGAATATTTTTAATGTGTATTTATACATAAATTGCTTTTGGAATGAATATTTAATGCATAAAAAATGATTTTAATATATTATAAAATATTCTGAATATGTTGTGAGTTTATGTGATGATTTTTAAAAAAATAAAAAAATAAAAAAAATAATAATAATGATAAAAATAGATAAAAATGACAAAATTGGATTTTCCAAAAACCAAAATTTTTAGAAAAAAATAAAATAATAAAAAATGATTTTTGAACTTAGAAAAATATGTTTTCATGAAATGAAAATCAATTGATTAGATCATAGGACTATCAAAAATGATTTTCATAAAAATATAAAGTTTAATGAACTTAAATTGGAAATAGTTCAAAAATTAAAATTGATCAACAAATTAAATTTTTTTTTAAAAAGAACTATGTTTTGTCTGATCTCGATTAGCGAGTACGTAGGCACCTGCGGGGCGACATTAAAACATAAAAAAATATTTTTTTTAAATATTGTGAATAACTATTTTGTAAATATAAGTTTTTGTTTTAAAAAAAAATATATTTGTAAATATTCATATTCTAAAAAAAATAAAAATGAATAAAAGCACATAAAAATAAAAAAATGAATAATGTGATTTGTGAATATTGTTTCATAATGTATCATTTGAATTTTTGAGCATATAAAGGATAGATTATAAATTTAAAATTCCAAAAGTGGTAACCAATTTGGTTTTAATAGGTTAGCCTCCGAATCCATGATATCTGGTTTTTAAAAGTTGATTTTTCAAATCAAATTTTCGCAGACTAGTAGCTAAGTTAGGATCAACCGACCCATTGATCCTAGCTTTTTATTTTTTCCCGATTTATATAGGGTGGCGACTCTAAAAAGTTTTCAAAAATTAAAACTTCTTTTAACCCCTAGTCAAGGATTCATGTTAAATGGGTTCGGGTTTAATGTGAATCGGGTTAGGAGAAATGAACCAGATAAGTGGAAAAAATCCAGGCTCGACAATCATATATTAGTATTGTAATCACGATACATCATGCAATATACATACAAATAAAAACACATATGTTGCGATTGTAAAGCATGATACATGTTTGAATCCTACATCTCATTTATCAAACGTGATATAATAATGGTATTGAAATTTTATATTCTATTTTATTGATGTGATTTGTGTATAATATTTCATATCTCGATTTACATATGCGATATGACAACTGTATATATAAAAATGATAGACATGTAATCAACCCTTAAAATTAATAACAACATATAGATTCTAGGTTTACACCAAAAAAAAAATTCTAGGTTTTCTACATAAATATTGCTTTATGAAAAAAAAATCTAAAAATAATGTATTTTTAAATCTTATTTAGCACATTTGACTTGGGCTACATTTTTTTATTCAAAACATATATTATTTATTTATAAAATAAGATTAATGCTTCATTCACAGTGTCATATAAGGGAATTGAATTCTAATTTGATATGAATTTAATAAAATTATAATGGTTATTGCAATGTTCACTTGATATAAAAAATAAAGTAAAATAATTATTAGAGTAAAGAAAAATATCTATAATGTTCATTATCTTTATTATAGAAAATAATAATTGTACAGTAATATTTTCAAGAAAGGATTATTTATGAAAAAGATTGAAAATAAATCATTGAATTACAATTGATATCTACGAGGATATGAATTGCATGCTCTTCATTATTTTGTGTAATAACAATTCTTTGTGAATTATCATTTATAGTTTTAACATATTGTATATAAGAGAAGGGGAGAGCAAAAGCATCGTCTTCTTCATAATGTCTAGCTATATAAAAAAATCGCTTCCTCTCGTCCTCTAATTACTACTAGTCATGCTAACACATCTGCAACTTTGTTAGCATGCCTAAACACAAAAGAGGACAATCTCATCAAGATAATACATTTTTTCCTTGTAAGAATCTACAAAATGAAGAAATTTATATTTTATGTTGAATTCTTACTTGAACAATTGCACTATTAATAATGAAATGGTAAAAATGTTGATTTTTTGTAACACCAAATTTGAACAAATTAAAGTCTCCAATATTTGCCCTAAATCTCAACATTCGCAATGTCAAATTATCTTATTTTCTTTATGAATCTCATTATCCAACCCTATAAACCCTTAAAATTTTTAAAACTTGTCACAACCCAAAAGGTACTGTCAAGCCTGGATTTTTCCACTATCTGGTTCATTTCTCCTAACCCGATTCACATTAAACCCGAACCCATTTAACATGAATCCTCGACTAGGGGTTAAAAGAAATTTTAATTTTTGAAAAAACATTTTAGAGTCGCCACCCGATATAAATCGGGAAAAAATAAAAAACTAGGATCAATGGGTCGGTTGATCCTAACTTAGCTACTAGTTTGCGAAAATTTGATTTAAAAACCAAACTTTTAAAACCAGATATCATGAATTCGGGGGCTAACCTATTAAAACCAAATGGTTACCACTTTTGGAATTTTAAATTTATAATCTATCCTTTATATGCTCAAAAATTCAAATAAAAATATTTACAAGTCACATTTTTTGTTTTTCTTTTTATATTTTTATATTTTTTATTTCTCAAAAATTTCACAAAAATAACCAAAATGATAAACAAAAAATATTTTTTCATTTTTTATTGTCGCCCCGTAGTTGCCTACGTACTCGCTAATCGAGATCAAACAAAACGTAGTTCTTTTAAAAAAGAACTTAATTTGTTGATCAATTTTATATTTTTGAACTATTCTCACTTTAAGTTCATTAAATTTTAAATTTTTATGAAAATCATTTTTGATGATCCTATGATCTAATCAATTAATTTTTTATTTTATGAAAACATATTTTTCTAACTCCAAAATCGTTTTTCTTTAAAATCATTTTATGATAATTCATGGCTAATTTAATGCTACATGAAAAATCAATTTTGATTAAACTTGATTGAATATTTTCATAGCTAATTTAATGCTATATGAAAATATTTTAATTGAAAACTTTTGGATGATTATTTTCATAGCTAATTTATGAAAATAATTTGATGAAAACTTGATTATTTTCATAGCAAATTTATGAAAATAATTTGATGAAAACTTGGATTATTTTCATAGCAAATTTAATGCTATATGAAAATATTTTAGATTGAAAAATTTAATCCAAACTCACCTGGACCGTTGAATTGTTTGGATCAGATCTGGAACGCTGATCTGGATGTGGACCGTTGACCATTGACTGTTGACTGTTGACTGTGCAGGTAAACTAAGACCAACAATCAATTTGTTTTCTTCCCCCAGGAACGAATTGATCGCTTACAATTGGTTCAGAATGACAGTGAAATGAGATTACCATCACACGGCTTGGACCTCGACTAAAAGCGGATTGGACGTTAGTCGGCAGTGAGCTCTCTCCCTTTCTCTCAATGGTTGTAATCATGAATCAAGGTATGGGTACTTGGTAGTTACGCTGAGGGTTCGATGATGGTGGAAATGGTTCTGGGGTTATTAACGGAGATAAAGGTGTTGAGAGAGAGAGACCAAGAGAGATTAAAGAAAGAGAGCTGCGAGAGAGATCTGGTTTTGTTTTTCTAATCTATTTTCTATGTTTCGATCTTTCTGTCTTGAAGAGGAGGAATTGGTTGTCATTTTATAGGAGCATGGAGGAAGATGGAGGGGTGCACGACCATTAATGGCCGTTACAAGCAAGTGAAAAGATCGGAGGTTACAAATTGATGAAGGAATTGCAGGCCGTTACGAATTTTGAAAAATTGGGTAAGTTACGGATCACGACCATTAATGGCCGTTACAAAACTTGAACTCGTCGGTTACAAATTGATTCTAAGGATCGAGGGTTACGAATTTAAAAAATTGGGGAAGTTATGGATCACGACCATTAATGGCCGTTACAAAACTTGAACTCGTCGGTTACAAATTGATTTTAAGGATCGGGGGTTACGAAATTTCCACCATAAATTTGTTTTAAAGCACAGTGATGATTCTTCAAAGCTTTGGAAATCAATTTTTTCATATTTTCAATCAATAATTTGGGTTTGTTCGAGACTGATTTCTTGCCAAAAATTGATGTGAATTCAAAGTATGCTATTTCTATCTTCAATTTCGAAAATCAAAGATGATTAGTTGACCAAATTAAATGCCAAAATGGTGGGGTTGAGCTGTTTTTGCAGAAAAAAAAATGAGGATAAAAAGGCAAAAAATTTGCCTCCACCATGGTTCGAACCCTGGTCCTTTGGTTTGGTCAGATGGTTGGGTCAGTGGTCTTAACCACTAGGCCATTGGCCTGTGCCTGGTTAGGTTTGCCAGAAATAATGTTCAAGTCTCTCTTAAAATATCATTTAATTAAACAAAATAATTTTAAAAAATTGTTATCATCTTTAAAAACAATTTATAACAAAAATATGTATTATATCAAGCTCAAATAATTTTTTAATAATAATATATTTTTTATTTTTTCTTTTTTTAATTTTTTTGGTTAATTTTGGAAAAGACACACTATGTTTTTTTTTCACCTTGTCTTTTTTTCCTCTCATTTTTTATTTATTTACCTTACTACTTTTTATTTTTACTATTTTTGATTTTTTGTGCTATTTTTGCTATTTTTTTTGTTTTTCTATTTTTTACTATTTTTTTGTGAGCTTGACATAATACTAATTTTTATCATAAATTTGAGCCTTAAATTGAGCAAAAATTGGGTGTCTACAGGTACCATCGACATAGCAGTCCGCCATACACTATATTAAAGTTTAAGAATGACTTCCTGAATTCATGCGAAAGCTTTGACACCATATGTAAGGCGTCTATCACAACAATAGGAGACACTGGTGGGATGTGTAGTTCGAGAAAGTAAATATAGCATACATAAAATCTACATAAATATTCAACTTCAAAATTATAGGAATATGGCCTTTACATCATCTTAGGGGCATTCTCCCGATAAATCTCCAAAGATCAAAATATCAACTTAGTCTTACACAAAAAGAAACAATACTTGTAATCCCCTTGATTTTATACAACCCGGTTATAATAAATATATAAAAATAAAATGTAGAATCATAAAAGAACCATAACAAAAATATTAGAAATCACTCCAAATTTTTCGCGATTTAAATTTTTAAGTATGAACAAATTAGAATAAAGAATCTTTATCACTAAGACTATAAAAGTTCATAATAAAGAATAAAGAAAACTATTTAATATTTATGAACTTAAGTTTTAATATAAAATATATATATATATATATTAAAACATTCAAGTTAAATAATTCTGAGTCTATAAAAACTAAAAGACTGATCTAATCCAGTAATTTATAATTAGTAAAAAGAACCGAGTAATAATATAAAATTAAAATTAAATTTCTAATCTAATAAAAAGTCTAGAATAAATTTATAAATAGAAATGATTTCATATGTAATTTCAAATCTCAAAGATTTATTATAATAAGTCAAATTAAGAGCAATATAATTATTAATTTATCAAAATACCACGAAACGAAACTTTTAAATAAATAAAATATAATTTACGATAGCAGGTATAAAAACAGAAAAGTAAAAGTATTAAACCGAAAGATTCTATATATACTATCATATTCAGAATATTTAATATCGTTAATATAAAATTTTTATTTAAAATATATCAAATCAGTATTTATCATACGTGTCCATTTAGATCCATAAAATTTAATTTTTTCACCAATTTATATTTTTTCCTACTCCTTACATATTTATTGGTTATAAATTTATCATTTCTTTTTATTTTTATATTTCCATACATCCTAACTAAGTCGCATTTTTTTCCTTTGTTTTGGATTTGTCTTACGTAATTTCCTTCAAATTTGAATTCTCCCTGGACGCGTACAAATCCTCAACAAAAAGCAAAAATTCAAACACATATATAAATATCTTTAATAGAAATTCTATGTATGCCATAGTATTCATAATATTTAATAAGGAGAATATGAAAATTTTCATCTAAAAATATTACCGAATCAGTATTTAACATACGTATTACTTAAACCCGTAAAATTAATTTTTTTCATAAATTTATATTTTTCTCACTCATTACATATTTATTAGTTATAAATTTATCGTATTCTTTTTATTTTTATATTTTTATACATCCTAACTAGCATTTTTTTTCCTTCGTTTTGGTTTTGTTTCACGTATGAATGGCTTTCAAATTTGACCTCCTCTGGAAGCGAACAAAATTTCAAGAAAAAGCGAAAATTTAAACACATATATACAAATCTTTAATAGAAATTCTATGTATACCATAGTATTCAGAATATTTAATAACGTGAATATAGAACTTCTCATCTAAAAATATTACTAAATCAGTATTTAATATACGTATCACTTAAACTCACAAAATTGATTTTTTCACAAATTTATATTTTATCCCCTCCTTATACGGTTATAAATTCATTATCTTATCTTTATTTATTTATTTATATATATCCTAAACCTAAAATAATTATCAACTAACTAATATATAATTAATATATATGCATTTGCCACTTGCTGGAGACGTTCCACGAAGAGTGAAGGGCTGGGATCTTCTTGTTTTTGGTGAGCCGAAAATTCTTCAACAAAACAATGTAAAAGTCAATATATATCTAGCTTAAGCCAACCAAAAAGGGGACAACTCACTCCTGCCTTAATAACAATCAAACAAATGATGGAATGGACAGCAAACAAGAGCAATTTAAGGAAGAATCGCGGCTGAAGTTTGCACTACATTATATATATATACATATGCAAACGAATTCGGATGGACAAGCAAATGAACTCCAAACATTCCCAAACTTTCTAGAATACAACCTTAGCTTATTAGGAGTAGAATCAACCTAAAAACCGAACCCAACTCCTACCACTATTAAAGCACACTCAAAAGCTCGGTTTCAAATTCTTCAAGGTAAGTTAAGTTACTTTAATTTGTTATTTGTTAAAAACTTTGGTTTAAACTAACTCCTAATGATCTTAGGATCATAAAACAATCCAAAGCAAGCTTCAAATCTTGTCCAAATAGCTCAAAGAAGGTAAGAACTCTTAAACTTGAGTTATACTTATTTAATCCGAAATTTATAATTTAAGAATGAGTTTTGATTATTTGAGTTGATATATGTGTAAAAATATCATGTATAAATGTTTAGGAATGATTTAGAATGAATTTGGACGTGTAAAATGATGCAAAATAGGACTTGAACCAAGGTTGAAGATGATAAATAGTCCCCTGATACTGTTCACGTGAATAGTAACCAATATGTGCAGATTTTTTTTTTTAAAGAAGAGATTAATTAAATTAATTTTATTAATTCTGATAGGTTGATTAATTATTAAAAATATATATTTATTTTATTCTGAAGTGAAAATAAATTTTTTATAATTTTTGGAATTATTTTTAGTAATATATAGTTATTTAAGTATATGTATATGTAAATACTTTAGTATTATTGAAAATATAGAAAAATATAATTTTATTAATTTTGTTTAGATAAATTAATTAATATTATTGTATTTATTAATTCTGGAAAATTACAAAAAAAAATTATTTTTATTTAATTTTGATATTAGTTTATAGTATAAGCTAAACAAGATATAGAAAATAAGTTATGTTTTAGTAATGTAAAAAGTGTTAAAAATTAATATTTTATTTATTACGAATTTTTATTATAAAATTAATAATTAAATTTTATAAAAAAAAAGAAAAATGAAATGAAATAAAGACCCCAAAATTAAGGGGACGTAAATACGTCCCTGGATGAAGTTTCCTCTAGAACTATATATATATATATATATAATATATAAATAAAAACTAAAAAAAAAAAAGAAGAAGAGGAAGAAACCTGGGACGAAATGTCCCTGTACCTTTGCAAATAAATAATAATAATATAATAATAATAATAATAATAATAATAATAATAATTGATAAATTAATTTAATTAATCTAAATAAAATGATTATGATAATAAATATTCCGTAATTTATGTTTTAGCTAAAAATAATAGAAATATAACTTAAACTACTTATGTTTTTAATGAAATGATATATAAAAATAAATAAATAAATAAATGAATAAATATTTTGATATTTATTTTATCATTAAAGTTTATTTTCTTAAGCAATACTATTGCTTATATTACGAATATTGTTGATCTATTACTAATATCACTAATGTTGTTAGTAGTGATATAAAATTTTATTAAACCTATTGATATTACCATATTAGTATTATTGATTTTGTTACTAAAACTATTAAATTGTTTTTGTAATTAAAATTATTTTTACTATTAGTAGTAATATTTAATATAATCACCATTATCTTTCATACTAGTATTACTACTACTTTTATGAGTATCACTAATACTAAGATTAGTATATTATATAAATAAAATATATGATTTTTGGTAACTAATTAAAATAGATTTAGTAATTGAATTAGGCGATTAGTTTCCAATTAACTCAGCTTAGATTAATATAGTAAGTAAGACCATAAAAAGAAAGGAGTACATAATTTCTAAAATATGTCTAATTTAGAATTAATGTAAATAATAGTATAAGTTATACCACAACTAATCTGGTGAATATGTTATTTCAAATATCTTATTTTCGGAACTAATAGAAGAATAGATTAAATAATAAATATCTGTTATTTCGTGTTCATAGGAAGAATAGATCAATTCTCGAATTTCCAGTAGCATATTCCAATAATTTAGCAAGGACCACAGGTGAGGGACTTTGACCTTATCATATTGTTTGTGTTTGTAGTTAGTGGCATTGATAATAACATATCAAACTGAATTACATGTGGGTTTGGGTAAATTGCATGCTGCTTGGTGTATGTATGATTGCCAAAACATCTTATTAATATATTACAATTTCTTTGTATGATGACAATTGTATGGAGCATGTTGATGTTTGTCTGTAATTGTATTATCGCCCTGAACCTGACTAAAAACTATTGGTACCATAAAATGAAATGGGCATGCATTGCATATATTGCATATTTGCATCTCTAAAAGCGTAGTAGTCTATTACGTGTTGGCCATCCGGGACTTTGATGATGCTTGGTTGACCTAGGCTAAAGGCTATTAGATCAACGCAAGGTTACCTTTGATTCTATTGGTACCATAAGAACTAAGTGGTAAATGAAGGACGCCGCTTATGGTATTGTTTGGATGACTAATGCTTAGGGAGTTGCTAAAGGTATGTACAGGGGATGGTTTGGTAAGCTATCATATTAAAAGTGATAACTCTAATACGAGAAATCGTAGATTCCCTTGTATGCTTGGCTTCTTCTGGATAGACTATGTACTATTGGTTCCTTCAACCCTGATGAGAGGGGTAAATCTTCATCCTGCTTTGGATTCCGGATTCTCCAGGCTTGTATTTGTTCATATGCTTGATTGTGGCATTACATATGCTTGCTAAGTAAACTTGATTTCCATTGTTTGATATGTGGTTTGGTCAGGTCATCTCACTGAGCGTGTGGTTTTGCTCACCCTCCAACAGTTTTTGTGCAGGTATAACGTTAGCTGGGATTGGGTTAAGCATGAGTGAAGAGTGCTACATCAAAAGACATTGCTGAAGATAGTTTCATAGATTATATTGGTCTCAAAGGACAAATTAGATAAATGGTATAATTGATTAAGATCTTGTATTTTATAGGTTTAATCTCAATTTCATTATTTGGTAGGGGATACCGATTCTCTGCGGTTCTGGCAAACTAAGGAAAATCGGAATCCTTAGTATTTATATAATATATTGGTATGACTACATTACATGTAACAATTATAAGATAGAGTCTTGTAATATCTGACTTGCAAGACGGTTCTCATATTACGGGTGTACACGTGGTATGATGACTACAGGATGATACTACTAGGCCCTATTTTGGGGCGTGACAATACTAGAACTAAAAGATTTTTAAAGGAAATCTATTCTAAGATCTTCAAAGGATTTCCCTCAAAAGCTTCCCAAAACGTGATTCCACCCGGATATATGGAGTCCTTGAACAAAAGAAATATCGGTCCTGTGTCAACAAAAGTCTAATGGGGTGTAAGCTCAACTAGCTTAGTGAGAATATTCCTAGATTAATGTACTTATATCAATAAATTCAAACAAGTTATTAATAAGTATATGAAATGCATCAAGCAAGTGAGCAAGCAATACATATGATCTACCGGAAATCATATGTTTGAATGGATTTACCTCTTTATTCGGGGTTAGGTGTTTCGAGCTCTTTAAAACCCATCTTCGAAATCTGATGGTGTAGTTCATTTCAGGCTCCTACTGGCTCCATCCTGAAATAATTCTTTCGGGCTCCTATTTGCCTATCTTTGTAGACTTGCGTGTTCCTACAAACCCCACTACTAAACTCTTGTCCCATCGAGCATAATAGCTAATGAAATGAGACTTACTACATGACATGCATAAATCAATTAATATAACTCTTAATATGTGATTAAGGTAATTTAAAGACAATCATAGAATCTGCAGACACTTCATTATGATAATAAAACATAATTTAACTAACAACAATTCATGTATCGATATGCTTAGTATACTTTCAATCAATATTATCATGCATATTCTGTTTTTGTCTTTTTCCAACTTTTAGTACCTCTAGCTACAAGTACAAACAAGTATGTAAAAGTAAGAGATAAACTCACTCGATCATCCTTGCCACAAATTCTTTACTCGTAATAGTCCTTTGAATAGGGATCCTTCCAAGCTTCATTACCTAAATGAAAGAAATACCTAGAATGAGTATTTCATGGAAGTTCTACTTGAACTTTCAAATTCTATTATAGTATTTGCGTTAAAAATCGGATAGAAGGAAATTCCAACTAAAAATGGTCATAACTTGCTCATTTTAACTCGGAATTTCGTATATTATATGTCGTTTTCTACCTGCTCAAAAAGATCTATTTATTTCTAAGGTTATTTTTATCAAAATGGGTCTTTTTGGTCTCAAAACAGAAGGGGACAGATTAGTGATGAAATTCCTAGCTTTTAAATTTTAATTTTTTTAAACTTTCCTTCATCCAAAAATCTTTAAACAAATATATGGATATTTGTATAGTTGAAAAATCCTTTGGCCATATGTGTATGCATGATTTCTGTAGTATTGCCTCAACATTGATTTTTCACAAAACAATTTATCTTTAAGAGTTTAAAAGATGAAAACTTTGAAAATTTCCCTTTTTAAGTTACTGGAAGGAAAACTTTAAAAAAATTTCTTGGCTTATTATAAATAAGTATTTTCCTATTATAATTTCATTTCCTAACCTTTCAAAGATAAATTTAAGTTTTCAAAAACTTGGTTTTCTTAAGATACCTACCAATTTTTACTTTCTGGTGGTTGAAAATTAAGTTTCCAAAATTTTTCTTAAGTGGTTGATGTCACGCCCCGAGGGGTACCCTAAACGTGGTAGTCCACCGTACACAATACTAAAGCCTAGGAATGACTACCTTAGTCACGTAAAGGCTTTCATATCATGTACAAGGCGTACATCACAACCAAGGGAACGCATTGGAGTAGCGCAATTTATATTGATAATAAATAAGTAACAAGGCAAAGAGAATACTTATCATAAAACATAAACATATTGCATTGCAATTCCTAGGAGCATGTCCATCTATTATCTTCAAATAAATATACATCACTATTCATATAAGTCATTATATATAAAGAACCTTACAAAACTACTTATCTTAAGATTCTATTTCCTTCATAGAAGTTTAACCATCCTTCCATGATTTCCTCAATGTCACGATCCTCAATTTAAGCCACATGTATACCTATTTCATCAAAATCTATAGGGGTATAAGCTACAACTAGCTTAGTGAGATATTCCTTTTCATTCGCACCATAAATTCAAACAAGTTTATTTAGATTTTCACTCATATGCTATGCAAGCAATGCAACAATCACATGATTACGCAAATATATATAGTTATCCGAAAACCATATATAGAACGGATTTACCCCTCCGTATCAAAGGTTAGGGAATCGAGGTTGAAGGTCCTCTACCTTCTACTACTAATTCCCAGGTGCTCACCCACAGCGTTCGGTTGGCTCGGCTCCGAACCTAGAGTCGCTTTCCCCGAGCGATTTGGATTCTCTAGGAAGGAACATGGCCCGTAGAACCGCACGATCACAGCCAATCCAACTCTACGCGTAGGAGTAGCAGCCTTTCGAAATAGATGTGACTCGATGGATGCTATGCGTGAGCGTTTTAGTTTTCTTAAGCCAAACCTTATTAAAGTTTATTAGAGGCGATCAATCAATTTAGCAAACAATAAACAATCATACAAGTAAGTAAACAAAATTATTTAAACAAGCAGTTTGAAGTTGCGATATTCTTAATTTCCATTTCACGCATAAACATAGAGTCACATATATACACATAATCCTGAATTCCCCCAAACACATCCATTTTTATCTCTTCTTAGTATACTAATGCTACTACTTTACAAGCACAAGCAAGGTAACGAAATGAGGAGGAATAACTCACTCGTCTATTTTGCTATCTTCTTAGTCGTAGAAATCTTCGGGTAAGGTATTCTTGTATCCTTCGTCACCTAGACAAAAGAAATACCTGGGGTAAGTCTTTCATGGAATTTCTATTATTGGATATTCTAAACTTTTCTTAAAATCGCGGTAAAATCGTATAGGAGGAAATTCCAACTTAAAATGGCTTGAACTTGCTCATTTTAACTCGGAATTTCGTATATAATATACCGTTTTCTACCTATTTGAAAAGATCTATCAATTTCTAAGGTTATCTTTGTCATAAAAGGTCGTTTGGGTTCCGGAAACGTCAGGTACAGATTTAAAACGAATTTCTAAACTTTTGCAAAAATCCATTTTCTAACTCTACTCCTTTTTAAAGAAAATCCTTTTGTAACAATATAAGTATATACATAGACATATTTTTGATAAACATTTTGAATATATCGGTAGCTCACTTTATATGCAAAATTTCTAATGGTAGTGTCTCAATAATTTATTTCATAAAACAATTCTTTTTAAAGTGTTTAAAACTTATCTTGATAAATTCCTTTTCAAGTATTTAGAAGGAACTTTATATTTTCATTATAAATGAGTATATTCTTATTTTATTTCCTTCATTTCAAAACAAGTAAATTTTTCTTTATCCTTGGTCTTTCATAAATTTCACTTTTAGTGATAAAAGGTCAATTTTATCAAAAAGTATATTTAAGTTGTTGAAATCCTTTTCATAATTTTGTTTTTAAGATGGTTTTAGAAAATGAGTCTTGTCTTCTTATATTTAATATTTTAAAATATAAGTTTTTGTTTTCTAAACTTATTCTTTTATTTCCTTTGAAAAGAATTTTCTTTATTGCTAAAAATCATTTGTTTCTAATCTTATCTTGCTTATATTATTTGAAAACAAGTCTCTTCTTTAGGAACTTTAAAAAAAATCATTATTTTCCTAAGTGGGTACATAACTTTATGAGTTGATTTTATCTTATCTTTGAAACCTAGTTGTTTCTTAGTTTTGGTCACGGAGTTTAAAAGAGTTTAATCTTTAAGCTTTTTGTAAGGACTTTGAAAACTAACCAATTAATTTACTAGAACTTAGGTTCCCATAATGTAAAATGAAAATATTGATTTCTTACGTTTCCTTGGTAAAACTATCTTTGATACTTAAGAAAACTTTGAGAAAACTTGTATTAATCTATTTCTATGTTGTTTGATAATAACTTCATTATTTTGTGACAAGTCACATAATAGAAAATTTAGCTTTAAGTTCTTTTAATAAAATTCTACTTTTGAATTAGTTGAGACGTTAACATTATGTAGATGCAAGTATCATGAGCATATAAAATAATAAGAATATAAGAAAATACTAGAAACAAATAATAAGCAAGAAAATAAAATATCAAGCATTGGAAACCTTAGCTTCATCAAGGAATCTCGGTCAAGTATTGAAGCCTTAGCTTCATCAAGGCATCCCGAGACTAAGAATGGACTAGTCCCAAAAGACTAAAGAAAATAAATAAATAAAAGATTGTTTTGACTTGATATGGACAAGTCTAAGACTAGAAAGACTAGTCTTAACATGAAATAAATAAATTGCATAACTTGAAAGTAAATAAATAACAAATGAGCTTATATGCTCTAAATAAATATATATAAATAATATACATAATATAAGTTAGATTAGAAGCAAATAATAACAATAATAATAACAACATAAATAAATAGAAAGCTTATGTACAAGAATAAAACATGAACATGTTGTTGCTTTTACTACTCATGTGAGTTTCAAAACAACACCATAGTCATGCTAAGTTACATGACATGAATAGATAAATGGTTGAAAGAAATTTTTACCTAAGGTATTTATGTGGTATGAAGATGGTAGTGAATGTATGGTTATGTGGTTATGGAGAGATGGTAGTTGTATTGCATAAAGAGAAATTCTTATGGGTATTTGGTGAAAGAGAGTTTTGGTAGAGGGAAATGTTATAGAGAGACTTTATGTAGTGAATTTGAGAGAGTTTTGGTAGAGTAAAGAATTGTGTGAAAGAATGAAAGAGGAATGGGTATTTATAGAATTTTTTGGAGTGAATTTTGGATGTAATAAAATAATTTGAAAAAAAAAAAATTGTTGGAAGAGAGAAGGGGGCGCCGGCCTTGATGTTATAGAGAGGGAATGAGTTGATTTTTGAGTGAAATTTGTAATAAAATAATTAATATGTAAGGTATGATTTGATTAAAGTTGTATTGGAAATATAAAAAGTAAGAAAATAGGTATGTAAGTATAAGAAATAGGTGTAAGAAAAAGTAGAGATAGTGAAATAGTAATGAATAGTAGAAAAGTACTATAAATAGTAGACTAGACAATTAAAGTGCTGGTAGTAATAAAAATATGCGTAATAATGCGATATCTGTAATTTTTAGCTACCGAAAAATTCCAAAACTGATATTTTTGGAATCCTTGTATTTTTACGAGTCTATTGGTATAAACGGAATATTTTTAATATTCCGAGCTCCGGGACATGCTTTTCAAGAACTGTCCCTGTTTGAGTCTGAAGAACACTCGAAATTCGCGAATCTGATATTTTTATGTTACCCTATATTATTACGAACTATTTTAAGCTATTGGCTTAATTTCGTTTTCTAGGGTTTGAAAATGCGGGATTACCGGATCTTAAACACTAGGGTTCGTTATAGGCTTGTTGATTTTTAGGGTTCCGTTTTGATTTCCGATTTTACTGAGTTATTCGTAAGATCGTATAATTTTTGAGTTTTGATCGTTTTATGTTTCTAACTCGACGTCTATGGTTTATCTTATTTTATTTGTGATTATTTAATTGTTTTTAGTTCTCGGGATCGTTTAGCCGAGTCTAGGGTTATGAATTGACTTAGTTTGACTTTTGGTGAAGATTTGGAATTTGTGATTCTAAAATTTTACCGAAGGATTTAGGATTTTATCATCTTGTTATTAAGCGGTATTTGGATTTATCGTTTCGATTCGCGTTTTAGGAATTGGGTAGATTATTTAATCAGCGTACGGACGTTGATTATACTGGTAGTTGGACTTTATATTTTGTTTCAAGGGTTCTCGTTTTCTCAAGATCCAGAAAGCTCGTTTCTTTATCATATTTGGAATTAAGTTTTAACTTGATTCGATTTTTAGGGTTTCATTTCCAGTATTTTGACTCGGTCTAGAATTTGGTTTTTATCTTGAGTTGATTTTCGGGATTTGTATTTCGATATTAGGTTCTAAAATTATTTTTTAAGAATTATGAAATTTTCGGGGGTTTACAGTTGATGACTTTTAATGTTTTAAGTTATGTTAAGTGTATATTTCCTCTTTATGACCATATTCTTCTACTTCTTGGTGATTAAATTTATTGTCTTTCAAACTTTCTTTCTTTGACAATTTTTATTTATCTAAGTGGACTTATAATCTAGTGAGTTGATTTTATTTTAACTTTAAAAACTTATCTAGTTCTTAATATTTATTATAAAGACGGTAAAAGAAATTCTTATAAATAAGTTTTTATGAGAAATTTGTGTAACAAAGAGTCATTAATTTTAAGTTCTAGACTAAAGCTTTAATATTAAAATTTTGAAAAATGCGTGTATCTACTTTAGTTAAATTCTTGAAGAATTCTTCATTACTAATACTTTAAAATTTATGATTAGCTTGTTTAAGCTTTTCAAAAGAACTTATTAAAAACAATACTTAGGTCTTTTATTGAATAATCATCTGTTAAGTGATAAGAAATTTAGTTTACTTTTCTTTATTAAAGAAAGAACCCATTTTGATTTTTATTAAGACAACAACATTTCAATCATGCATGGACATGATTATGTAGCAATGAAAAATGTAAGAATAATACATAATAAGATAGAAAGAGATATAATAAGCAAATAAGCATAATAATATAGTCAAGTATTAGGAGCCTTAGCTTCATCATGGCTTCCCGAAACTAAGAATAGACTAATCCCAAAAGAAAAGAAAAGAAAAGAAAAAAAGGAAAATTCATAATAATAATAGCAATAATAATAAGAACATGTTAGTGAGCAATTTAGGCTCTAAGAAATATAGATATACGTATACATAATAATATATATAAAGTTATATTAAAGCAATAATAATATAACAATACAATAATAACAACATAATAACAATAATATAATAGAAGTTTAGGCATGAACATATTGTTACTTTCATAACCTTATAAGTTTAAGAAACATACACTATGGTCATGTTAAGTTACATGACATGAATAATAAATATTAGAAATTTTACCTTAGATTATGTATTTATTGAAAAAGAAGAAAGATATTTGTCGTATTATGTGGGTAGTAATATTGTGGAGAGAAAAGAGAGTTTGGAAGAGAAATTTGGAGAGAGAATTTGATAGAGTTTTGATAGGAAAAATGAGAAATGTGAAAAAAGTGGAGGTGATCGTGGTGTTTATAAAGATTTGTGGAGGGATATTAGAAGTAATAAAATAAAATGAAAAAGAAAAGAAAATAATTAGAGGTGAGAGAGAGAGAGAGAGGGGGGGAAGGGGGGGGGGGGGTGCGCTTGCGCACATTGGGGGGGAGAGAGAGTGTGTGAGTTGATTGAATTTGTATTTTTGTAATGAAAATAAATAAAGTGTAAGAGAAGTTATGTAAAAAGTTGTATTAGAAATGAAAAGTTGTAAGAATAGGTGTGTAGGTTGTAAGGAAAAGTATAAATAAGTGAATAGTAATGAATAGTAGAAATTATACAACGAATAGTAGATTAGACAGTTAAATTACCAGTAATAAAGAAAATACACGAAAATATTTACATATAATATTTTTAGCTATTGAAAAATCACGAAACTGATATTTTTGAAATCCTTGTATAATTACGAGTCTTTTTGTGTTATCAGAATATTTTTACTATTTCGAGCACCAAGGCAAGTTTTTTGGGAACTGATCTGTTTGGGTTCAAAACGAATCTGATCTTTTTAAATTATCTTATATTATTCCGAACTATGATCCGCCACTTCCATTGTTCTCATGTTTCGAGTACGGGATTGCCGAAGTTAGAACTACTAGATTATCTTGATCATAGTTGACTTTTGAAATTCTTGTTTGACTACGGTTAAGGCTTATTCCAACTTTACCCTAGAAATTGAGGGGTTTATAGAATTCTTAGAAAATAATTTTAGAGCTAAAAACCAAAATCGAAACTCTAAAACCGACCCAAGTTAAAACTGAACTCTAGAAACTATAAACAAGATCAAATATGAATTTCATAACCTTAAGAAAAAGAGAATCTTTAAAAACAAAATGGAAAATCTAGTAATCATTTTATTTAGACCCATACACTTAACAATTCATCTATTTAATCCCAAATACGTAAATCGAGATAGTACGCCCATATATTATTTAATGAAAAAATTATAAAACCTTAAAACTTTCAGCGAATTTCATAATAAAATATTTAAATTAATACTAAATGTAAACTTGAGTCAATACATAACTCTAGACTCGATTAAACAATCCCAAGAATCATAAAATATTAAATAAAACACAAAAAATAAAGTAAAATATAAGTTTGAATCGAAAATGTAAGTATAATATAAACCCTTAGATTTTAAAATTTTATGAGAAAATCTTGAAGTTAGAATGAGATTGAAACCCTAAAAGTCAACTAGATCAACAAGCTGTAGTGAGACTAGATTCGGCAATCCCATGATTGAAATCCTAAAATATTAAAAAGGAAATAACCTTAGATTACATTTCAAAATAATGTCTTATAACCTAAAAAGATCATATTCGACAAAAATTCGTCTAATTCGAACACGAACGGAATCAATTTTTGAAAATAGGGTCCTGGCATATAAAACAATAAAAATATTTCGAAAATCAATATAGATTCGCAATTCCATAAGGATTCATCAAAAATTAGTTTCATAATTTGTCGGTATCTAAAAATATAAGATAAAGCATTTTTATGCATATTTTTTTTACTACCGGTAATTTATTTAACTTGTTTACTATTCATTATACTATTATACTATTCATTACTATTCACTCATCTCTACTTTTTCTTACACCATATTTCTTACAACCTATAAACCTAATCTTACAAATTTTTTTCCCATAAAACTTTACGTCACTTTTTACCAAAGTTCTCTTACACTTTATTGCTTTTCTTTATCAAATTTTTTTTTTCACTCACTCTCTCTTTCTCCTCTCTAAAATCAGTGCCAATCTCCCCCTCTCCTTCCTAATTTATTTGTTTTTCAATTTATTTTATTACATCTAAAATCCCTCCACAATTCTCTGTAAATATCACCTCTCCCTCTATTTCTTTCACATATCTCATTTCACATACCAAATCTACCTAAATCTCTCCACAACTTTTCTCCCTAAAAATTATCTTTTAAACACTCTCTTCCATCTATCATTCCTTAGTAAAAAATAAACAAACCATCCAATTGTTTCTTCCATCTTCATACCTCCATTAACCTCATGTAAAAATTCCAAAACCCCCTCTTTTGTTCATGTAACATAACATGAACACAACATGTTGTTTTGGTTCTATAGAAATCCCCATGATGCTAATGCTAGGGAAATGAAATCATGAACACAACATGTTATTCATTTATTGTTCATCTTCATATTGTATTCAATTGTATTACGTTCATGATTCTAACTTAACTCTTTATATATGTTATTATGTATATATATGTATTTATATTTCTTAGAGCCTAAATGCTCACTAATTTAACCTTTTTATTTATGCTTTTATTTTATTACTCATTTATTTATTTCATGCTTAATAAATAAAACTAGCTAACTTCTAGTCTTAGACTTATCCTTAATCAAGTCAAAACAAAGGGGCCTTGTCCATAATCTAAGTCTTGAAGAGCTCAGTAAAGCCTAAAACTGTCAAAGTTATTTTCTTGCTATTCTTATTTTTTATGGAACTTGTTCATTTCTAAGTTTCAGGAAGTCTTGATAACAAGCTAAGACTTCCATATTTTTGTTTGCTTATTTAATTTTCTATTCCATTATTTTCTTAACGAGTTATATTTATCTCATAACATGATTATTAAGTTCATATTCATGCATGAACATAAAGTGATGTTGTTGTCTTAGTAAAGTTTTCAAAATAAGAATTATAATATATCTCGTTTTCTTTCATAAAAACGAATTTAAATCATCAAAGGCAATGATTTTCGATACTTAAGAAGGATTTTTACTAAGATTTAGGATAATGGTTTAAATACACTCTTTCCAAAACATTAAATAGATCATAATTTTTTAATATTGATAATTCTTTGTTATGCAAAATATTATTAAAAAACTTATTTAAATGGTTTATGCCTATATTTTGTTAAACTCTAAGAAACACAATAAATTTTTCCAAGATAGTAATAAAATCGATATACAACTTAAGGAACTAAGTTTTAAGAAGTAAATCCATTTTCTTTTTACAAAGTTGAGGAAATATAAATAATAGTTATAATAATTAAACACCTATTTGTAACAACTCAAAATTTTAGTTTTTTCAAACAACCCCTTTAAATACTCAAATGTTGAAAAGTTATTAATAGAGAAAGAGCTATTATTTAGAATAATTTTTCTTCATAACTATATAATGATTCATGTGTTGGAAAATAATTTAGTTAAAAGAAGTTTAATATGAAAATGAAATATTTATGAACTCAAAATAAATATAAATCATGATTTTCTTTACTTAAGCTTCATATTCACAAAATCGAAGAGTTAGAATTTTGTTTAAGAATCAAACTTAGGATTTTTTTTTTTAAAAAAAAAGAGGAAATACACTTGGAGTTTATGTCCCAAAAAGGTAAAACAATATTTTATAAAATAAATTGTTAAATAAGAATTCATGTGCAAATATAAGACCTTTGAATATTTCAAAATATATATATTGCATTGTGATTTTCTTGTCAACTCACATGTTTACAAAATAATAAATTTTAATCACAAGTCAAAGAATAACATTTCACAAAACTCTATCTTTCACAAAGATTGTTTACAAGTTCTATTTTTAAGACAACATCACTAGGATCATGCATATAATATGAGTTATTGTTAATATTAAATGGCTTTCAAAAGTATAAAAATATATAGGTTTGCCATAAAGTTTCAAATGAAGAAAAACTTAGGGAAAATTACAATTTGTGGGTTAGAACATTCGGGTCAGATCTATGCCGACCCATTCTGAAGTCCAAATGGCTTTAAATTTCAAAAATAGCCTTAGAAATAGAGATCTTTTCGAGTAGGTAGAAAATGACATCTAATATGTGAAATTCTGTATTAAAATGAGTAAGTTATAGCCATTTAAAGTTAGAATTTCTCTTCCTCCGAATTTTGATGAAAATAACTAGATAGAATTAGGAAGTTTAAGTAGAACTTCTATAAAATACTCATTTTAGGTATTTCTTTTGTCTAGGTGACAAGAAATACAAGACTCCCCTTCTTAAGGATTATTACGACAAAGAAGATTGCGATATGGACGAGTGAGTTTTTCCTCCTAAATTCGTTACTTTGTTTGTACTTGTAATTAGTCGCACCAACATGATTAAAAAAAGATAAAAATGAATATGTATGGGAGATTATCAAGGGTTAACCATGTGTTTCTTGCTTGTTGATTAAGTGGATGCTAAGCATATCGCAACACTAGAATGCTTGTGTAACTATGTTCATTCATTTGTATGATTGATTACTATGTGTGTTTAAATTGATTGATCACCCTTAATGAATCATAATATGGAATGGCATTAATAAGAAAATGATCACGTATAGCATCCATTGAGTCACATTTCAGAAGGCTGCTACTCCTACACTAGAGTTGGGTGAGTTGCAAGCGTGCTAGGACACAAGCCATGCTCCTTCCTAAGGAATCCACATCACTTGAGGAATACGACTTTAGGTTTAGAGCCATGCCAACCGAATGCTTTGGGTGAGTGCCGAGGGAATAGCAATAGAAGATCAAGAGGACCTTCATCAACAATTCCTTAATCCTTGATATGGAGGGCATAAATTCATTCTATGTATAGATTCCGAATAACTATACATATATGTATTCTTCATGTGATTGTTATATAAGCATAGCGTATGCTTGACTAACCAACTTGCTTATCTATAATTATCTGTGCGAATGACGATAAAGTATCTCACTAAGCACGTTGTAAACTTATACCCCTATAGACTTTTTTGAAGCAAGTTTGCTCGAGACTCAAATCAAGGACGGGACATTAAGGAAAAACGTTGGTGGATCATTGAGCTTTTGTGAAAGAAGTAGGAGCATGGAAGGGATTTACTTTCTTGAAATTTCTTTATGAGAAATATATGTTATGTTAATATTTTAGAGATTTATAGGAAGTATATTTGTGTAAACTTAAAGACATTAGCAGGAGTATGCCCCTAAGAATTTTAATCGACCATGTTTATGTTTCACGTTAAGTATTTCTCTTATCTTGTTACTTTAATTGTTATCAATATAAATTGTGCTAATCTGATGCGTCCTCTTAATTGTGATGTATGCTTTATGCATAATATGAAAGTCTTTGACTAACTAAGTGTAAGCCCCCATTTTCTTAGCAAATCAAACTCGATTTCGAAAATTGGAACCGAAAACTGAAACCCTAAAAGAATACCCTAGGACTAGTATAGAACTTAAGAACCCTAAGTCCGACGATACCAAGAATAAAACCTCGGAACAATAAATATGAGATAGCTTTAGAATATTGTCCTAAAATATATACCAAAACATAAAAGATCATATTTCAGATAAATTCATTCGTTTCGAACCCGATCGAGATCTGTTTTCGAAAACCGGTCCCTGGGACTTGAAAACAGAAAAATATTACACAGGACTCTTTCGAACCGAAATTTAATAAGGAATTCAAAAATATAATTTTAAGAATTTTTCGATTTATAAAAATTACAATTATAGTCATTTTTATCGTATTTTCATTACTACCAGTAATTTAATTGTCTAATCTATTTTTTTATTTCTAATCACACTATTCACTAAGTACAATCATCTATACCATATTCTTACATCCTTACAACCTATCCTTATAACCTTACATCATATGCCTTACAATTTACTTTTCCAATACAATCTTATTACTTAAATTACTTTATTAAATTTGAATTTTACACAAAACAAAATACACATCTCTCTTCCCCCCCCCCCAAATTGGCACCCCCCCTCCCTTTATACACACTCCATTTTGTTCTATTTTTCTTCTTCTTTTAATAATCACACCAACCATAATTTCATTTCTATATAAACCCCTTTTATGCCTTTACCTTTTCATTTTCTTTCTTTTTCACCAAAATCAAACTTTTGAAAAAGTTTCCTATCCCCTCCCTCTCCTATTGTTGCCGTGACCCACTCCCTCTCTAGTACATAGACACATAATTTTTTTCTTCAAGTTTCTTATTCCAAACACTTAATAGGTAATAGATCTAGACCATACCATAAATAAAACATGCAATGGCAATATTATACATGTGTGATTCTACCAAAACCCCCATGAGCTTTTATGCAAGGGATGTAGAAACACTTAAGCATGATATTCTTGCTATCACAATGTTGTGGATCTTTTCATTTATGTTGTTTTGTTATATTTTACTATATTATTCCTCTATATTGTTCATATTGATATTTTTGTGTATATATCCTACTACTAACATCATCTTCATAATGTTCATCTTGCATTTGCATCTATAACTTGAATGACATCATAGATCTATTTGTTTTGAGTATATATAAGCCATAAATATTTGTCTTATGTACATAAAAGACTTTTAGTATAATAGTATTAACGGGGATGTTGCCAAAAACTCAAGATCTATTTTTGTTTCCATCAAAAACAAAATTTTAAATTCGGATCTTGAAAGACACCTATTTTGAAAACCTACTTTCCAACCCCCAAAATGAGTGTTTTACATAAAATATGAAGGGCTTATGGAATATGTATCATAAAAGAATGATTTTGATAAGTTAAACCTAATTTTACTAAGAGATATCTTCAAAATAAGAAAATGTTACAAAAGTTAAGTTAGAACTTGTTTCAACTCCAACAAGAACTTAAAATTCGTAATTTGGAAGAGTTGATATGTAAACACCTATTTTCCAACCCTAAAATAAGAATTTTATTAAAGAAATAGAAGCCTTAAGGAGTATGTTTGATCAGGACATAATTTTTGAAAGATCAAATGAGTTTTACCCAAGAAACAATCTCAAACACAAATGACAAAATTCGGATTTAGAAATGACTCCCACTTAAACACCTATTTCCAAACTCTCAAATGAGGATTTTAATGGAAAAATGGAAACGTTAGGGAATAGATGTAGTAAGGACTTAATTTTTCCAAGAATAAATGGATTTTAACAAAGTATATTTGTAAAACAAAGGAAAGGTTTCAAAACATAGATCAAACACTATTTTCATTCCCTATAATTTTTGTAAAATTCGTAATTAGGCAAAATCCCTATTTAAACATCTATTTTCCAACTCCTAAATGAAGAAATTTATTAAAATAATGAAGGTATTAGGCATATAGGTCATCAAGGCTTTATTTTAGTAAAAACAAAGGTGATTTTGCAAAAAACAAAACTAGTTTTTCTAAGTCAAGTATTCTTAAAATTTATTTATTTTTTTATAATTCTTTTTAACCAAATATCATTAAGAACATACATATAGATAGCTCATAACATGTCATTCATGATAATAACTTGTTGATATTACATGTACACTTAATATACATAGTAGGAACGATATAAGTTTTCACAAAACAATTTCGAAAACATGTTTTTAGCTACTGATCAGATTTGATCCGAGTTTTCTGAGACCTAAAAGTTTTCAAAACTTAGGAATAACATTAGAATTAGATAGGTCTTTCGAAGTAAATAGAAATCGACTACTTATTCACGAAATTCCGAGTTAAAATGACCAAGTTATGGCTATTTTAAGTTGAAATTTCCACTAGTTAGGAAAATTACGAACTTGAAAGTTTTTATTTAATAAGTTGGAATTAGTTATGGTTTGAAATACTCATTTGGGTAGTTGGTGTCCATGGTTGAGTGAGTCATACTTCCTAGTTACAATTCCTTATTGTGCTTGTAACTCATAGTTGCATTAGAATGATAGACAAAGATAAAAATTGGAAATGCATGATGGGTATTTATGGGATTACGTATGCTATCTTGATGTGTTGAGAAAAATATGCTAAGTATATCGAAACTGGGTGATTAATTGATGTATGTCCATATGCCATGATTATGAGTGTTTGTAAATTGATTCGTCACCTATGAAATTGCATTAATGACTATTCGAATTAATAAGTAATATGGATATAATCACTTCACGATGGGGATGATGCATTTAATCATGATTGGTTCTCTATGATCCATAAACGGTATGAATGAAATGGGTTGCCCGTGAGCCATAAAACGGAACAGTAATTTAAAGTAGTACCACATGATTCATTAATTTGCTAACCCCGAATGGAGGGCGTAAATCCATTCAACATATGATTTCCGATTGACCATATATCTTGTATGCCCATGTGGTTGTTGCATTTCATATAGATAATTAAATCAACTTGATTGTACATATGTAATTGTGGGATGTATCTATTCTGGAAGTATTTACTCACTAAGCTAGCGTAGCTTATACCCCCACAGCTTCTTTTTGTTGCAGTTTCCATATGTATGGTTGCGTCCCAGGACTTGGCTACCGCAAGAATAGGAGTTTACCATAGAAGTTTATGTTTAGCTTTTGTATAGACTTCCATAGGAAACCTTAAACGCTTGAGTTGATGTAAAAAACTTTTACCTAGACTGATTATTCTTTTGCTGGAGGATGTCCCTTAGTATTTTGTAAATGATCTTGAATTATCTGTGGTTTGTATTTTTATACTTATTCTATCAAGTTAGACTATCTATCTCCAATTTTGCAAGTAATCTTTTGTCGTAAGAGAACGCCTTGCATCTAATACAAGACTTTTGAATGACTATGATAACGATTCCTAAGTCTCATTTAGTATGCAGTGGACTGTTACATTTATGGTACCTTTGGGGCGTGACACTAAGGTAGTCCTTCTTAGGCTTTAATATTGTGTACGATGGGCTGTCGTGTTTAGGGTATCCTTTTGAGGCATGACAAACCCCCTTCTTCGTCTAACATGACTCGTCTAATTATTGCATGTCCCTCAATAAACAATGCATCGATGTGTAAATTGATTTGCTTTAGGCGTGTTCCTTGATATGGTTGTATGCGTCTTTTATCTCAATGATTTGGTTTTTTTAGTTGCACCCAATATTGTTTATGCTATGTTTATTATGTTTTGGAAAACATCTGGGTTAAGGTTTTTGGATTGGTGTATAATTACATTCCTTTTTCCATGTTTATAGGAGTGATGCGGAAAAGATTACAAGCTATGGTGCTTTGATCGAATCATTCATGACCTTCTAGTAGTGGTTGTTACTTTGAATTTATTGATAGAAGGTTAGTATATGATTGGTTACCTTATTAGCTGGTCATATATTCTCCTAGATTGCTTTTACATTGGGCATAATCTTAGTGAATGTTCAATGTTCTCCTCGACATAATTGCATATAGGGCATTGACATCAAAGCTTATACTATACTGATTTATGTTGTGTCCCACAGGTAATTCATTATACAAAACCCTCCATATTAAAAACTATGCTTAGAGTTAAAAAAGGGAAGTCCATAGCCATTTTCAGCGAGTAATATATCCAACATAGTGGTTGCAATTATTTATATATTTTAGCTAGTTGCATTGTTTTGAGTGATTTATTTCCTATACTTAGATGGTATGTTCATGCCCCGAAGGGTACCCTAAACGTGGCAGTCATCATATATAATATCAAGACTTAAGAATGACTACCTTAGTGATGCGAAAGTCTCGGTATTATATGTAAGACGTCTAATACGGTAATAGGAGATGCTTTTGGGAAGTGTGATTTAAGCAAGTAAAAATGAACATACAAGAATCTAGAAAAAAAATAGATCATAATATTATCAATTAAAGGTTTATTACATGATTTTTAGGGGTATACCCTCGCTAAATTTTCCAAGGATTGAAATAACTAATTGTCCTTACAATAATTTAAATACTACATCAAAAGATTTTAAAGGAATTCTAATCTAACTCTTCAAGTGGATTTCCTTCAAAAGCTCCCAAAAGAAAACTTATGTGGATAAGAGGAGACTTCGGGTACAAAAACAGGTGCCTCTGTGAATACAAATATCTATAAGGGTGTAAGCTTACGAACTTAGTAAATATAACCCCAAATTTTATACTTAAAATAAAATATCAACCAAGTTTATTACACAAGCAAATGGGATGCAACAAGCATGTGAGCATACAAAACATATAATTTGTCAGGAATCATATATTGAATGAATTATACCCTTCATTTGGAGTTAGGTATTTCGGTCCATTACGGCCACTATTTCTTTTAAAAACCTTTTTTATAGATCTTACCGAATCCTATATGCCATAAAAAACATGTAGTTATTATCGGCTCCTACTCCCACATACATAATATATTGATTATGCCTACCACCACTATCGTACACTTGTCCCACTAATTATAAAATAGCGAATGCAACGTGACTCAACATATGAAGTGCATGCATCAACTTTTATTTAAAACCTAGTCGTTATATTTTGATTTCTTATAAGTGATTAACCAATTTCAAACACTTTAACGTCATAATAAGCATACAATTTATTACAAGCATTTCATGCTTCAATATACTTAATATTCTTTCAACATGTTATCATATATCTTCAATTTTATCTTTCTTTAAGTCTAATGCAACTAAATTTACAAACACAAACATAAGCATAAAAAAAATAAGGGGAGTAGACTTATTCGGCCATGTCGATACTTCTCTCTTATGGATGAGTCGACCGGTCAATCTACTAATCAAAGTAATCCTCCAGGTATGGATGCTCTTCCTTGGGATCCCCTAATTAATAAGAATACCCATAACGAGTATTTCTTGTTGATTCTATTATACTTATCAAACACTATGTCATAAGATCGTCAAAATTCATGTAAAAGATAATTCCAACTTTAAATTGCTATAACTTAATCATTTTAACTTGGAATTGCGCATATAATATACCGTTTTCTACCTACTCAGAAAGATTTATCTATTTCTAAAACTATTTTCATCAAACTAAGTCGTTTGAGCTCTGAAACAGTGGCTATCAGATTCACCACGAATTTTCTTGTTTGCAAAACTTAATTTTGTAAACTTTTCTTTATCTACAAATACTTGTACAAAATATATATATTATATATATAGATATTATAATGGTTGAAAGACCTTTAAAATGTATATATATATATATATATTGACTCATATCAAATGCATGAATTTAATGAAGTTGTCTCAACCATGAATTTTTATAAAAGCAAAGTCTTCTAAAATTTTAGAAAAACAAAACTTTTGGAAATTTCTACTTAGCTTGTTAGAAAATTTCTTAAGTCATTTTAAATGAGTATTTTCTCCTTCTTAATTCCTTTTGCTTAGTCTTTTAAATTTCAAAAGAAGGATTTTTGCTTTTCTAAGTTTCTTATAGCTTAATTTTTAGGGAATAGAAGGGTAGTTTTTAAATACTTTTTGAAAGTAGTTAAAATCTATCAAACTCTATACTTTCTTAACCTTTCCTAAAGTTTATTCATAAATAATAAAAAATGATTTCCCAAGTTGTTCATTAATTTTATTCCTAAGATCATTCTATTCTTATGAAAGAAATTTTCTTGGTGTTTTGTCAAACTTATCTATTCCTTTATATTCCAAAGTATTGGTGGAAAAATGAAGTTTGGTAAAACTTTTGTTAAACAAGAATTGAAATTTTAATTTTAAAAAAATACTTTTCCATTTTATAACTTTGTAAAGTGTATGCATGTATTGTCTAAAAATTCCTATGTTCTTTGGTTACTAAAATTTATCATGAACTCCTCTAGATTTTTAGAAAAGGTTTACTAAGATAGATTTCTAAGTTTTTATGAAAAATCATTTCTTTCATAACAACATTTATTTTGGAAAAGAAATTCTATTTAAGAAAACCTTTCCTTCTTTATCTTGTTGAGACAAAAATCAATATGTTCATGCATGATGATGAATATGAAATCATGAAATTATGAATACATAAGAAAGACATAATAAGTAATAAAATAAGCAAGTTAATAGCAATGTCAAGTATTGGGAACCTTAGCTTCATCAAGGTATCCCAGGACTAAGAATAGACTAGTCTCAAAAGAAATAAAGAAAAGAAAGAAAAGATTGTTTTGACTTGATGAGGACAAGTCAATACTAGAGACTAGTTTTAAAACAACATGAAATAAGTAAATGAATTGCATAACTTGGAAGTAAATAAATAACAATGAGCTTATATGCTCTAAAGGTTATGTATAAGTACATAATTATATTTAGTTAAATATATATAAGAGGTTAACATCATATCAACAATAATGTGAGCAAAATAAAATAACAATATAAATATATATATACATATTCATAAACAAGAACAATTCATGAACATAGTATAGCTTTCATAACATGAAGTTTAAGAAACTCACACCATGGTTGTGTAAAGTTACATGACATGATAAGAGAGATTTGAGGAGATCTCTTACCTAAAGTAAGAATAGTAGTAGTATTTGTATGAGTAGAAGAGAGTTTCGAAAAGAAATTTTGGGAGAGTTTTAGGAAAGTGTTTGAGAGGAAATTTAGAGAGAATTTTGGAGAGTAATTTTGTGGATAGTAGATGTGTGAATAAAGTGAAAGAGGAGGGGGTATTTATAGGAAAATGAGTAGTGCATTTTGAGTGATTTAATTAAAGAAAAATTGAAAAAAAAAACGAGAGAGAGAGATAGAGAGTGAAGGGGAGAGAGGGGGGGGGGGGGGGTTTAAGTGGGTGGAGGTAGGAAGAAGAGAGGGGGAGAAGTGTTATTTTTTGTATTTTTGTGTATTAAAATTAATAATATATAATGTAGATGTGATATAAAGTTATGAGAAAGATAAAAAGTAAAGGTAATAGCCATATAGAGTGTAAGAGTAGGTGTTAGAAAAAATAGAGATAAATGAATAGTATAGAATAGTAATGAATATTGTAATGTAAAGTAGATGTGACTAGTAAAATACCAGTAGTAAAAAAATACATGTATAATTGCGATATCTGTTATTTTTAGTTACCAAAAAATTACGAAACTAATGTTTTTGAAATCCTTGTATTAAATCGATCCTAACGGTGCTATTGGAATATTTTTACAATTTCGAGCTTCGGGACATGCTTTTTGAGAACTGATCCCGTTTAAGTCCGAAGGACACTCGAAATTCACGAATATGATATTTTTATGTTTTCTCATGTTATTACGAACTATTACCACTAATTATTTCAACTTCGTTTTCTAGGGCTAAAGAATACATGAATGATGGATCTAAATCGTAGGATTTGTATTGGTCTTTCGTTGACCTTTAGGGTTTCCAGTTGACTTTTTATTATAAGAGTAAACTTAAAATTAACCTAAATTTTAAAGGTTTACAATATAAGTCTGTTGATCTTAAACATATGAATCTTGTTCGGTCCAATAGTGACTTGCTTATGGAGTATTTAATGTTTACTTCATTCCATTTAGTTTCTACGACCAACATTGGTTAGCTTTTATTTGAGATGTTTTTTTTTTTTTTTTGTATTTGGTCCACGAAAAATATGGTTTAAAGGGCCTAGCTAAGTTTAATCATCCAACTAAAAGTTGCATGTCGTTAAGATTAGCACCAAACCATCTAATCTAAAAATTTAAACTTATAAATACAATGTGTGCTATTATATTTATTGCCTAATGCTCCTCCTCGCTTGTGCAATGATTCAAACTCATAACCTCCTACTCTAATACCATATTAAGGTTAGCACCACAATTATCTAACAATGATACCATGTTGTTTGAATCGAAAGTGTTAGAGTTAATCCAACCCTAGCACATTAGTCGATTATATACTATAATATGAAATATACAAATATACCTTTATCAATGACTAAACTATTCTAACACTCCTCTCAAACTAGAGTATATATATCATATGCTCCTAGCTTATTATAAATATGTTTCACTCGAAACCCCTAAGTGACTTATTAGATAAATCAATAAGTTGGTCTTTTGATATTGTATAAGTTGTATCAATTTCCTTATTCGATTTTGATATGCTTTATGTGCTCATGAAACACTAGGTTAGATGCTGTATGTAGAGCGGCTTGATTATCACAGATTAATTTCATCGATTGTAACTATAGAAACCGAAGTTCTTCTAGCAAATGCTTAAACCAAAGTAATTGACAAGTTGTGAATGCCATTGCTCTATATTCGACTTTTGTGCTCTTTCTTTCTACTACAATTTGCTTTCTACTCTTCCACGAGATGAGATTACCACCAACAAACACATAATATCATGTGGTTGATCTCCTCTCCAAAGGTAAACCTATGTAATTTGCATTTGTGTACCCAACAATATCCATATGCGCATGATCTTTATATAAAATACCTTGACTTAGAGATCCTTTAAGGTGATGCAAAATATGAGTCGCAGCATTCCAGTGACTAGTGCAAGGTAAGCCCATGAATTGGCTCACTATACTGATTGCAAATGATATATCATAACGTATAACACTGAGATAATTAAGTTTACTAACTAAACTTTTATATCTATCTGGATCATCCAATATATCTCTTTCATCGGGCAAGAGCTTAACATTACAATCCGTTGGCAAATGAATTGGTTTTTTTCTTGTCAAACCACTATCAAACAATAAGTAAAGTACATACTTTGCCGAGAGAGATATATAACTTGTTTGGATTGAGCAATCTCAATTCCAAGTAAATATTTCAAACTACCCATGTCTTTGGTTCGAAATTTCTACTACAAGAAATCCTTTAGTTTCTTAATACCTTCATGATTATCTCCCTGCAATGACAATGTCATGAACATACACAACTGCTATAATTTTTTTACCATTATAATGTCAATAGAACACATAATGACCTGAAGTACATCTGCAAAAACCAAATTATGTCATAATTGAGCTAAATCTCCCAAACCAAGCACATAGATACTATTTGAGTTAGTATAGGGATTTCTTAACGCATCAATCTAATCCTCTTTCCCCTTAAACAATAAAACTAGTGGTTGTTTCATATACTGTCATCCCCCGAAGGGTATTCTAAATGTGGCAGTCCGCCGTATATAATATTAAAGCTAATGAATGAAAACCTAGTCACGCAAGAACTTCGATATTATGTGCAAGGCATGCTTCCAAGATAGTAGGAAACTCAAAGAGGTATTATGTTTACACAGATAATAAAAGTATGCAAGAATTTATAGAGATAACATGTAATAATCATTAAGTTCAAATTCTTACAACTCTTAGGGGCATTCCTCAGTCCTTAAAGCCTTACTATTCTAAGCCAACTAAATAACATATATAGATGTAAATAAAAGCCTACTATAGAGATTTTTCTTAGAAGCCTACACCAAAACCTAAAATATGCAAACTTCTTCCAAAAGCTTCTAATAACTTTGGCTCGTACTTGACAAATAGGGCTCCTTGGTGTCAACCACAAGTAATCAAACTGAAACAAAAAGCTATAAAGGTATAAGCAAAACTACCTTAGTGAGATAACTCCCTTCTTCAAAATGTTTCCATAAATCATACAAGTAATTTAGATAAGCATATGTATATGCAACAATCATATGAGCAATCAAAATATACACCATTCATCAGAAACCATGTGTAGTACGTATTTGCGCCCTCCATGTCGGGGGTTGGGTTATTACAGGCCCATTCGACCATCATAATTTGCAAACTTACCAGCTTCTACTTGCCCTATGTAGACTTCCTAGCTACTACTAGCCACCACTACAATTCTTCATTTCCCCACACAAAGAATAATAGCGAAATAGAAATGCAACTCATAATGCGTCATGCATGAATCATTTTTAATATTGTTTTACCAAAATATTGTTAATTTCAAATTAAGAGTGACCAAACACTATTCATCATACTATTACAAGAGAACATAAATTATTCATCGATTCTTCTTTTGATATGTTTATCTTTTTATTCAACAACCACTTCATTCATCATACATCTAATTCACACAATATTTCATTTTTATCTTTTCTTAATTTCTAGTGCTACTATTTACAAGCATATTCAAGGAAATGTAATTAGTAAGGGATTAACTCACTCTCACTCCATGGCGATCGCTCGTAATCGAAGTAGTCCTCCAAGAAAGCAATATCGGTTTCTCCTTCACCTAAACAAGATGAAATACCAAAAATTAGTCTTTCATAGAATTTCTACTTAAAGTTTCTAAATATATCTTCCATTTGCGGCAGAAATCGAATTGTGGAACTGTAGCTTAAAATGGCCACAACTTGTTCATTTTAATTCTTAATTTCGCATATTATATGTCGTTTTCTACCTACTCGAAAATTTCTATATATTTCTAGGGTTATTTTCATTGTAAGAAGTCATTTAGGTCTCAGTATAGAGGGGTACGGCTTCATCACGAAAATTCCAACCTTTTAAAAACAAATTTTCCAATCCTTTCTTCAATCAAAAACTTTTGAAGTAAAACTTAGATATGTATATGGTTGGAAAATTCCTTTGGTATATAAATAGACTCATAATTTATGCATGATGTTATAGGTGTTTAGACTCATAATTTATGCATGATGCTATAGGTGTTGTCTAATTAATTATTTTCCCATAAAACAACTTTCCCTATGGTTTGAAAAATTGGATTTATTATTAAACTTTTCTTTATGTGGTTGGAATAAAACTTATAAATCCTTGGGTTATCTTAATTTAGTGTTCTATATTTTCATTCTTTAGTTTATCAAAGGTGAGTTGATTTAAAAAAAAATAAAATAAAGTTTGGTCTTTTTGAGTTATCCACAAATTTTATTTCTAAGAATTAAAAAATAGAGTTTTCAAAGTTTTCTCAAGTTGTTAGTAGTACCTAATGTTTTTGAGTTGTGTTGATGGTATATTTCCTTATTTTATCTATATTCTTTTATTATTTAGAAAAATAAGTTTACTCTTTAAAAATTTACCTTCTTAAGTTGTTGACAAAACTCTTTATTTCTCTAAGTGGGTTTCTTAAAACTTATGAGTTGATTTTTATCTTAGCTTGGAAACTTTTTTCATTTTTAGTTTTCATTAGGAAGTTGGTAAAAATTAGCATAGTATCAAGTTATTATTTTTATATCAAGATTTTTAGGTTTCCATTTGTTGGAAAGGAAGTATTTTAGACTTTGAAGAAATTTTCTTTATCAATATTTTGAAATGTCATGATGAGCTTACATAAATTTTTGAAAAGAATTTGTTTTTTTTTTTAAATAATCTTCAAGTCTTGGTGAAAAAGAAAATATTTGTTAAGTGACAAAATTTCTTTTAACAAGAGTTTAGTCTTAAAGAAATAATCTCTTTTTATTTGCATTAATATGATTATGTAGTTATGAAAAAGATAGAAATATCATAAGATAAGATAATAAAAGATATAAGAAGCAAATAAACATAATAATAATGTCAAATATTGCGAGCCTTAGCTTCATCAAGGCTTCTTGGTCAAGTATTGGGAGCTTTAGCTTCATCAAGGCTTCCTAGGACTAAGAATAGACTAGTTTCAAAATAAAATAAAAGAAAAGAAAGAACGGAAAAAATCATAATAATAAGAGCAATAACAATAATATGGGCATAATAGTAAAAGTATAATAATAAAACATAATGTATGAACAATGAATAAAATATGAACATAATGTTGCTTTCTTAATTTCTATGGGTTTTTGGAAAACATACACTATGTTCATGCTAAGTTATATGAACATAAGAATAAATCTATTAACAATATCATATCATAGAATTTTGGTATGAACAAGAACAAAGTATGAACATATTATTGCTTTCCCAATCTCCATGGGTTTAGAAAACACACACTATGTTCATACTAAGCTAATAAACATAAAGAAAACTTGAAAGATATTTACCTATAGAAGAAGGAGAAAATAGAGAGAACTTTGAGAGATTTTGAGATAGTTTTAAAAATGTAATAAAGGTGTAAAAGAAGTGGAAGAAATAAATGATATTTATAGGAAAAAGTGGAGCATATTTTATGTTAAATAAATAAGTAAAAATTAAAATAATTGGAGAGTGAAAAGAGGGAGGGCCGGCGCAATTCTTGAAGAGAGAAGGAGAGATTTTTAATTTTTTTGTATTTTTGTTAATGAAAGGTAAGATGTGAGATATGTGAAGTTGTATTGGAAATGAAAATTGTAAGAAAATAGGTATATGGGTTGTAAGAATAGGTTATAAGGAAAAGTAAAGATAGATGAATGGTAGTAAATAGTGATGAATAGTAAACAAGACAATTAAAGTATCGGTAGTAATAAAAATACCTATAAAAAGACTATATATGATATTTTTAGTTATCGAAAAATTCTAACATTGTTATATTATGAATCCTTATATTATTACAAGTCTAACGATGTTATTAGAATATTTTTACCATTCTGTGTGTCCAGACTCTAATTTTGAAAACTGATTACGTTCGGATACGAAACGAACATAATTTTGGCGAATCTGATCTTTTTATGTTCCGCTATGTTATTACGGACCATAAGCTATGATTAGCTCGATTTTATTGTTCTAAGGTTAAGAGCACGGGATTACTGGATCTAAACACATTGTTTTGACTTGGACAACTATTAGGGTTTTTATTTGATTTCCGGTCCCTGAAGATTAATAAAACTATTGAAAATCATGAGGGCTTACATATACACCTCTTCTTCAAGATTGCCATGAAGGAAATCATTTTTAATAGCTAGTTGATGCAAAGGTCAATGTCGTGTAGCAGCAAGTGAGATCAAAAGATGTACCAAAGTTATCTTAACCATTGGAAGAAAAGTATCACAATAAGCAACACCATATATTTAAGTACAGCCTTTAGCAACTAGACATGCCTTCAATCAATCAATAGTACCATTAAGTAAGACTTTCACAGATAATACCCATCAATATTTAACTATGGATTTACCATAAGGAAGAGGCAGTAGATTCCATGTCTCATTATGATAAAGAGTAGAAATTTCTTCTCATATAGTAGCTAGCCATCCACAATGATTTAAGCTTATGAAATAGAATGCGGAGTAAAAATCGAAGATATTAAAGCAATAAATGATGCATAAGATGATGAGAGAAAAGATTATATAAGCACATTTGAAATAAGGTGACGAATGGGAGGACATGTGGAGTGCTTAACTTTTCTCAGTGCAATTGGAAGATCAAGATCAAGATCAATTGAAGGCAGACTTGAGTTTGATGGAAGAGTCGATGGAGACTGAGAGTCTTATAGTATATTATGCTATCGATGAACATAAATTTGCAAATATGGTTGGTCAACACGAAAAATCCCTTGAGAGGGTAGCAAAGTATCATGCATACCTTGAGAGGATGGTAAAGTAGTAAACATACCTTGGTTATCAGAGATTGAATTATGAGATGATAAGGGTAACATATGGGGAATACTATGTATAGAAGACTCATCTCTAGAAAATGAAGATGATGATGAAGTGGAAAAATATGGAGTAGTCTCAAAGAAAGACACATCATGATAATCATAAACCTTATGATGTTTAGGAGAATAACACTAATACTCCTTTTGGCTATGAGAGTATTCAAGGAAGATGCAATGAATTGCTCAAGGATAGAGTTTATCCATTCCTGGAGATAGCTGATAGACAAAGCATAAGCAACCGAAAAGAGGAGGTAAAGGAATGAGTGATTCGTAGGAAGAAGAAGGTGTAAAGGAATCTTGTTATGATCTGTAGATGGCATTCTATTGAGAACAAAACATGCAGTAAGAACAACATCAGCCAAAAAACATTTACGTACATTCATATGAATCATTAGTGTCTTGGCAATTTTAATAAGATGCTTATTTTTACACTCAACAAGTCCATTCTGTTGTAGAGTATATGCACATGAAGTTTGATGTATAATGTTGTACTTTTGCATATATGATTGAGAAGTGGTAGACATGTAATTATTTGTGCGAAGAATGTAAATAGAGAAATAAACTAGTTTTGAATTTCCTGAATGAAATGCATAGAATAAATCAAATAATTTAGAGGGAATTTTCATTAAATATAAACATGACGTGGACAACTTAATTTTAATGAGGTTTAATGAATACGTAGGGATTCGAACTCATAACCTCTTGCTTTGATATCATATTAAGGTTAACACCACAACCATCTAAGTTATAAGCTTAAGCTTTTAGATATGATATGAGCCATATATTTATTATATTAACACTCCTCTCACTTGTGGACCAAGACTTTGACTGAGGCCCATCAAGTCAACAATTTTAATTTGATAGGGATTGTGACAAGTGAGTAGGGATTTTAACTTTTGATCTCCTGCTGTGATACCATGTTAGAATTATCAACGCAACCATCTAATCTAAAAGTTTAAGTTTATAAATATGGTATGAGCTATTATGTTTATTACCTAACACATGTGATCCCATTACGAATGATATATCTACTATTTTCCAATAACTAATTATGTCTCTCCACCAATTCTTTCCATACAAGGGAGTTTGTTTGATTTATCCACTAATAATCTTTGCATACTCTATTTCTATAATTACCTTTTAATAATGTTCTCCATGAGGCATTTTTATTGGTAAATTCTCATGTTCTCTTAATTTTTCATGCTTAACACTTTTTGTTTACACTTTCTAGCCCAAGACCCCCCATTCCCCCTCTCTTTTTCTTTTGCCAAGGTGATCTTGTTTTAGGGGATCCAATGTGTCTTTCTATCTATGTTCAATTCATTCCATATGAATCTTTTTAGAATCTAGTCTATGTTGGATGTGGTTTCCTATGGAAGTGATGACACTTGCAGGAGATGATTTTGCATTGACTACATAACCATTTTAGTTAGGAGGACTCAATTAGCCATACTTAAAGTTAGTTTTTCCATCCTACTAGCTCATTTTTCATTTTACTGATAAGCTTCTGATAGTGGCTTATTCTAAGCTTGTTGCCTCTATTCACAAAAAATCTAAGGTATATGGCTAATCAACTAACGATTTTCAATCCAATCAATGAATTTATTTCTTCTTGGATTCTATCCCTAACAATTCCTATGAAGTGTATTTTTTTTTATCTTGTATCATTCACACATAGACTCAACCATTCTTTAAAAGTTTCTAATATCTTTTTGATGGTAATGGTTGATCTTGTTGTTGCTTTTTCCATTAGAATTGCATGATCTGAAAATAGAAGTGGAAGAACTTATACTTGGTTCCTCTTATTTTATCAGAATCCTACTATTTTTCTTTGACCTTACATTCTATGTTTTATGATAGAATCTCCATTCTTATAATAAATAAGTATGGCGATAGTGAATCACCTTACTTAATACCCTTTGATGGGGTGAAAGGCATAAAGGGGTTGATATAGGTAAAATCCATATTTGAGTTACACTACAGATTCTTTGAAAAATATGAAATATATAACTTTCTGAATTTTTATGCTTTTCAAATTTTATGGATTTTTAAAATTTTAATGAAAATAAAAAAGTAAAAGATATGAATGATCCATTTCAGCATATGTCGTACCAAGAAGAAGATTGAACTAGTTATTATTAACCAGTATGATGCATAATTAATGAAACAATTAAAAAACTCTCACTCAATCATAAAGATTGATAGAGAGAGAAAAATAAAGTTAAGAAAACTCTCAATTAGCATTTATGGAATTCAAAAGTCAATAATCATCATAATGATTAGTTTATGACAAAAGAAATGACAATTTGTCGTAGTCCAAAACCCTAATAAATACTACTAAAATGACTAAAATTGTCATAATAATAAACCTAATAAGATAACTATTGAAATAACTAAGAAATAAAGCACAATAGATGCTTTTGAGTTTTGCATGACAAAGTGCATGAGTCAGGTTGTGTATTTTGATGCTGAAATGAAATTTGCAAGTTTAGCTTTAACACGAGCTCAAACACGTCTGTGTGCTCTGCTTATGTTGGCCATAGAAAGCTTTGTTCTTCTCATTTGCGATTCTGTCCTCAACATAACTTGTGTTGTCACTCATGTACTCTTGACAAAGCTCTAAATTCTTCGTCTCTTCCACTCAAACACAAAGTAAACCATATTTACCTACAAAATGAATCATATAGCTACAATAGTACTCACATTCATCTTTAAGTGGATCTTCAGTCAATATTCGCTGAACTAAGTTATGCAAATCCTTATATCTCACTCTCATTATAAGACCAATTGACCCATGATACCTATTAGGGGGTTCCATTAATTAGCAGTCCAAAGGTAGCTATGGAAATTGTTGAAAGTATAAGCGTCTTTATCTTTTTGAAAAAACTAAAGTAGGTATGTATTTGACTTAAAATGTCCCATTCAATTTGTCCCATTCAATTTAATCATAAGCTTTTTCAAGGTCTATTTTTAAGGAAAATCCACCTATTATTATCCTTTTTCTTATGAATGTTATGGAGTAGTTCTGATGTGTGCTAGGCACGAATTTACAATTTCCTGGACTCTAAGAATCAAAGCAGACCTTGACTCAATGAAATATCCAGAACTAGATCTAAGAATCCTTGGTATTAATTGATAGAATAAACCTTGACCCATTGGTTGAGTAATCCTAAGAACCTTGATATGGAGATCTTGACCCTATAAGAAATATTGACTAAGAACATTGGCATAACGAAGAATACAACAAGAATTCAAATTCTTGAAAAATTCATAAGTTCTCAAAAGAAATCAAAGAGAAGAATTCCTCTCAATTTGATTTCAATATCAAAAGCGATCTCAAGTAATTTGATTCTCCAACAAATATAATGGACTATATGCTAATACAAAAGAAACCCAAAAGACATAAAATAAAAATAAGACTATCGAAATACATAAGCTAGTGGCCTATATCATGAAAACTAGCAGTTTTGATGGTAACCTTAAAAAATTCAATTATGTGCATGTTGAAGGCTGGTGGAAAGCTGGTGGCCTAAGTGTTAAAGCCGACTGCATATAAATGAAGGCCGACGGCTTATGTTGTTGGCGTACAGGTCTCTAAATTTGACAAATTTGAATCTTGTTTGTTGTCGCTATTTGATCCATATCATTCCCTCATTCTTCGAAAAGATTTGTCCTGGAATCTTAGCAGTCAATTGGGATGAAAAATCTCCTTTTGGATGCAATTCTTTTAATGGATGTAATTCATTTGGAATTTCTTTGGAAATCAAATCATTGAATTCCCGTAGTGATGAAACATATTCATTAGACAAAGAAAAGTTAAGATCATCAGTTGGAAAATCCTTATACAATGGTACAAGTAGTCACTACCTTGCAAACAAAGTGTTCTTAATCTCTTTTTTTTTTTATCTCTTTCTTTCTTTGCTTTTTCATCTCTCAATCTCACTTGCGTTTCTCTCCTCTTAGTATTTTTCACACTTTTGCTCACACTATTAGCCTTAACCTCACTTTTTCTTTGTTGATTATGATCCTCCTTAATCCGTTGTTGATCTTTATAAACCTGACTAGGAATGCATAACAAAAGAATACACATTGTAAAAGCCATCATACTTAACCTTCTTATCATATTGCCATGGCCTCCCCAACAAATGACCCACATGCATAGGTGCTACATCACATAGAACTTCATCCTTGTAGCCACCAATGGAAAAAGCAATCAACACCTGCTTTGTCACTTTAATCTCCCCACATTCATTCAACCATTGAAGCTTATATGGCCAGGGTTGTTTAGTGGTCTTGAGCCAACTTTCCCACAAGAATTGTGCTGACAACATTAGTGCTACTACCTCCATTGATAATCATACTACAAAACTTTTCCTTCATTATAGCTTGACTGTGAAAAATATTCTCCCTCTATGGCTCAAGTTTACTCTCATCCACTTGTAGCGTACTCAAGGGATGTCTATTAACCAGCAACAAATTTGAAGTATCCACCTCCTCATGATCAATAATATCCTCTAACTCAGGCTTATCATCCTCATTTCCTTCACTCTCGTTAGCCATCTTATATTCATCTTTGCTTAATGCAATCATAGCTTTTTGATATGTGTCTATCACCATTACACCTGAAACGACACAATCCACTCAAACGAGACTGGGATTCAGGTTTACCTTTAGCTTTATTAGGAGTTTCCTCTAGGCATAGTTTGAATTGATTCTCCCTTCTGGCTCTCCTTATCCTCCTTCTTAATTTCCCTCCCATGAGGTAGAAGAAGAACCTCCATAAGCATACTTTCCTTCCCTCTTGAGTTGATTCTCGAATTTTAATGCCATCTGGTACATTTCTTCCAACTCCATGTAATGTTGTAGTTCTACCTTGTCTGCAATGTCCCTATTCAGCTTATTTAAAAACCTAGCCATAGTTGCTTCATCATCCTCTTTCACATCGATCTTCATCATGAACGTCTCCATTTCCATGTAATATTCTTCTACACTCCTGCTTCCTTGAGTGAGTTCCTGTAACTGACGATATAATCGTCTATAGTAATGTAAAGGAACAAACCTCTTTCTCATGATTTGCTTTAGCTCCCGCCATGTACTAATTGGCCTCTTATTAAGTGTAAGTTGATTCCACCATATGCTTGGCATATCCACTGAATTCCACAACAGCCAATTTGACCTTTTTCTCCTTTGAATAATTATGACATGCAAAAATCAACTCAATCTTGCACTCCCACTCTAGATAGGCATCTGAATCATGACTCCCTTGAAAAGGAGGAATCTTGAATTTTATAGAATTCATGTTAGTATCAACTTTCTCATCTCCTTGACCAGTGCTCTCTCATGAACTACTCTTGCCTCTGGCCCTAGCAGGCATCTTGTAATCTTGTTCATCATTAGAATCCAGCTCTCCCTTTGATTTCTGTTGTTCAAAGCGATCCATTCGCATCATCAATCCCTGCAACATCTCTAACATTCAAGCTATATCACTAGTCTCTTTGATAAAGTCATATTTCATACACTTTTCATGGAACGATTGATGATAATTTGTTATTGATTTTTGTAGAAATATAAGGAAATGGTGTTTAATTGTATTTAAATTGTTATTTCAAGTCATATAAGGATTTACATTGCAAATACACAAAGTTTGAAGGAGTTTTACGCAATTTTGAAGAAAAATTGTATGTATACTGGCCGTCAAATGATTACACACCATCGGCCTTAAAGATTAAAAATGCCAACTTTCATTATATAATTCAAGGCTGCTAGCTTAGAAGAAGAAAGGTCACCAGTGTTGGAAAATTGTGAACGTACGTAGGCAAAATTAACTTCTACACTGCCGGCGTTGACCTAGCTTAACATGTGATCAGAACGTGAATTTTTAACGCTGGCATATACACTGCCAATGTACAATTGGATCTTGTTGGTGTTCAACTTTTTCATCTTACGCCAACTATTTGAATCTCTACACCGCCGGTGTTGAAGCGATGTTGAACATCCACAGATTGCAAAACATTAATGTTGATATCAACATTGTCAGTGTACATACTGGTGCACAACGTACGCTGCCCTTATACTGCTGACGTTAGATCTGTAACCGCCGGTGTACCAATGAAACGAATCGAATTCCTTTGATTTTTGTTTATAAAATCTAGGGTTTCGTTCATATGAGACACATCAAATTTTCTACAGCTTTCCTCTTGATCTAAATTAGCTTAGAAACATTAGATTAGAATTGTGAGAGAGTTGTTTTGGATTCGAAATTGTTATCGATTGAAGCCTTGTAATCGATTGAAGATTGGATTGAAGATTTGTTTGAAGTTTTGCAACAAGGATACTTTTTGATTGAAATTGGTTAATTATGATCTTTATATCTTTATGCAATTTCAATTCTTGATTGTGATGATGAATTATATTGTTGTAAATACTTTGTTTTGTGATTGTTTGATTTGATCCATGAGTTTCTAAGTTTTCATTATGGGAATATGATGAAGCACTAGATAATTAAGATGATTATTGTAATCTTGTTATAGAACTAATAGATTTGTGGAATATTTATGTTGTAATTCCAACTATAAATCGTGTTTCTTGTTAAAATAGGTTTATAGGAATCTTAATAACTCGGAAAAGAAATTAAGGTTCATAGGAATTCTTAAATCTAGATTAAATTACAATTGCAGAAGTAATGTAATTGTAAGCATTGGCTTTCTTTGTAAACCAAGCATGACTTTGAAAACTGAATTGGAAACCGAAACCCTAAACCGGAATAGCTAGGGCTAGAAAGAAACCTAGAAATCCTAACTCTAGCTTCACCGAGAATAAAAACATAAAACTCTGAGAGCAAGTTGATCTAGATTATAGTTTTAAAGAATATATCGAAACATAAGAAGATCAGTTTTCGGAAAATTATCTGTTTTGAACCTGACTAGGATCCATTTCGGAAAACCGGGGGCCCTGGGACTCGAAATTAGAAAAATATTCCGAAATACTCTTTAAGACTAGATTTAATAAGGAATTAAAAAATATATTTATTATAATTTTTGGGTTTATAAAAATTACAGTTATACACTTTTATCATATTTTCTTTACTAATTGGTAATTTAATTGTCTAACCTACTATTCATTACTATTCATAAGTACAAGCCCATAACCTACTCACACTCACAAGCCATACCCCTACTCTTACATCTTTACAATCTAACCTTACATCATTACATCATATTCTTTATATTTACTTTTCCAACACATTTTATTACACAAATTAAATTTGAAAAATTACACAACACTCATTTTCTCTCCCTCTCCCCCTTGTCCGGTGCTACCCCTCCCTATTTTCCCTCTCATTTGTTTTATTTTCTTATTTTACATTATACACACAAAACTCTAATACCTCTCTCAATATATACTCTTTTATGCCTTCTCATTATCTTTCTTCATTTCACTTTTAGAAATTTTACAAACCCTCCTTCTCTTTCTCTCCTTGCTGTGAGCCTCCCCACCCCATACACACTCTCACACATTTTTTTTCTTCAACTCCTCTCGCCTTACAAGCTCCATAGGTATAGATTTGTACACTATCACCACAAAAACATGTAATGGCAAGATCATTCATGTGTGGATTCACATAGAAATTCCCATGAGCTTTTATGCTAGGGATGTGAAATCACTAAAACATGATGATTAAGCCATCACAAGTTGTGGATCTTATGTTTTAAGCTCATATTTTTTTCATGATCATAATATATGTTCATGTAGTGGTGATCTTATGTAAAAATCTTACTACTACATTGTTATCATAATAGTACACTTCATTTCATACATCTAACATGATCATCACGCTAAGATCTAGCTTATAAACATCCATCCTTTACATGTCATTTGAGATCTCATGCATTTATTTTGTTTAGAATGAATAAATGGCCATAAAGATTTTGTCTTATGTAAATGAATAGTTTGTTTATTTCTAAAAGTTAGCATATTTATGAAGACCAGACACAAAGCTCAATAACAAATTTCTTTTCATCAAAATAAACTTTTGTAAATTCGGATGGAAAAAGAGTTATATTTTGAAAACCTATTTTTCAACTACAAAACATGGGTTTTGTGTGAAAAATGAAGGGCTTATGAAACAGGTATCAATAGATATGATTTTGACAAGTTAATGGTAGATCTACTAAGAGAAATTTGTCAAACAAGAAATATTTACAAGATAGAAAATTTGGATCTTATGTTAGTTACATGAAATTCATAACTAGGAAAAGAGAGTATGTAAACACCTATTTTTTAAAACAAAAATGGAAGTTTTATTAAGAAAATGAAGTCCTTAGGGGATAGGAATAGTTGAGCCTTAATTTTTAAAGTATCAAATGAGTTTTTCTTAAAGAAATCACCTCAAAATCATTTTTACAAAATTCAGATCCAGGAATAGCCCATATTTAAAAACATGTTTACAAAGTGTAAAATAGGATTTTTGTTGAAAAATGAAGACCTTAAGGAATAGATATAGTAAAAACTTAATTTTATCAAGAATAAATAAATTTTATTAAGGAAATTCTCTAAATAATTGTGATTTGCCAAGAACACAAAACTAGTCTCGCTAAGTTAGGTATTCATGACATCTTGTAAAGTAGAAGCTTTTTAAAAATATTCTTCTGATAGAATATCATCAAGAACATACATATAGGAAGCTCATGACATACCATTCATGATAGTAACTTGTTAATATTGTATGCATATTTGGCATGGATAGTAGAAACATCATAACTCTTCACAAAAATAATTTCGAAAATGGATGTTTGGCTACCGAATAGAGCTGATCTAAACTTTTTGAGACTTAAAAGTTTCCAAAACTAAGATATTATATTAGAATTAGATAGATCTTTCGAAGTAGATAGGAATCGGTATATAATTTGCGAAATTTTGAGTTAAAATGACTAAGTTATGATCGTTTTAATTTGGAATTTCCATTAATGACGAGAATTACGAACTTAATAGTTTTTATGAAATAAAATGGATTAAATATGAGTTGAGATACTCATTTAGGTATTTCATTCATTTAGGTGACTTGGATCTCAAGGATTCGTTACCACCGGACTATTATCACTAAGAGACCGACAACCTTTGGCCGAATGAGTATTACTTCCTAATTTCATTTCTTAATTGTGCTTGTAGTGATTAGTTGCACTAGAATATGAGGCAAAAGATAAAAATAGATTTGTATGATGGGAATTATGGGAGATTATGTATGCTTGTTGATGAGTTGAGAAATTGTATTAAGAATATCGAAACCGGGTGATTAACATATGTTTGTGTAAATCCCCGAATTTTTGGATCCAAATTTAAAAGCTGAAACCCTAATCGGAAGTCAATCGGATTCTTAAGCCAACCAAAACCCTAGTTTACCATAACCGCTTAAGTCCGGCATTGCCGTTTTCTCAAGCCCTAGAAAACGAAGTTGGAAAAGTTAGCTATTATAGTTCGTAATAGCTATAGGTTATAAAAAAATATCAGATTGAAGGAATTCAAGTGTCCCTTGAACTCGATCGGACATAGTTCTTGAAAAACATGTCTGGAAGCCCGGAATAGGAAAAATATTCCGAATATACCGTTAGACTCGTAAAAATATGAGATTTCTAAAAATATCAATTTCGTAATTTTTTGGTAGCTGAAAATTTCAGATATCGCTTTTATACACGTATTTTCTTACTATCAGCATTAAATTGTCATGTCTACTTTTACATTACACTATTTTCTATTATTCTACACTATTCATCTATCTCTACTTTTTCTTATAACCTACTCTTACAAACCATACACCTATTTCTTACACATTTTCATTTCCAATACAACTTCACATCTTTCATTTCTTACTTTTAATTAACAAAATAACAAAAAAATAAAATTTTCCCCTTCCCCATGCAAGGAGTAGCGTCGGCCCCCTCTCCCATCTCTTCCAATTTGTTTTATTTTTACTTATTTAATTTACACAAATTATCTCTCACATTTTCCTACAAATAGCCCCTCATACCTTCACTTCTTTCACACCACTTCTTCTCTAAAGTTACTATACTAAAATCTCTCTCAAACTCTCTCAAAAATCCTCTCCAAGAAGTTTTACAAGAAAGCTCTCTTTAGTTTCTTCTTTAGGTAAACTTTTTTCAAGAAAATCCTCCAAGCTTTCTTTATGTTCATCTACTTAGTATGAATTTAATGTGTGTTTTCTAAAACCATGAAGGTTAAGAAAGCAACAATAGGTTCATACTTTGTTTTTTATCATCATCACGAATTCCTTTATGTTCCTTATGTTTCCTTTATGTTTATTACTATCTAATATATCTATATAGCTATATATACTATTTAGAGCATATAAGCTCATTGTCTTGCAATTTATTTACTTCATTGCAATTTATTTATTTCAAGTTGATTCTAAGACTAGTCATTCTAGTCTTAGACTTGTCATCATCAAGTCAAAACAATTATTTTTCTTTTCTTTTTAGGACTAGTCTTTTCTTAGTCCCGGGGTATCTTGATGAAGCTAAGGTCCCAATACTTGATTTACTTTCTTATTTGCTTAATCTTTCAAGATATTATGTTCCGTTATATTTCTATAATTTATGATTCATATTTATGCATGAACATAATGTTTTTGTCTCAATAAAAAATAAATGGGGAAGTGTTATCATAAACTAAAGGTTCTTATTAAATAAAAATAGGAAATAGATTTCCTAAAAACTCATAAACATGCTTGGAAATGACTTTTTTTACATAGACAAAAGATTTTATGAAAACTTATCTTTCATCAAGAAATAGAAATTCTTTTGGAATCATTACAAGAAACAAAAATGTCATTTTATTACTTTTTGAAGCCAAGTTTAGAAAATAAAACCACACTTTAGGAAATTAAAGTAATTACAAGAGATTAAATTTAGAAAAAAGAATATTCATCTCCAATAACTCAAGATCTTTCAAAAATAAAATGAATATTTCAATAGAATCTCAAGTTCAAAGTCTTTTAAAACCTTACTTTTTATAAGTTGAGACAACTTCATACTTCATCCATTTGTTATGAGTCATTACATATATATATACCTTTCAAAAAGTTTACAAATACTTGAAATATTTATCTTTTCAATTGAGCTTTGCTTACAAGAAGGAAAACAAGCCTTTGTGAATTCGTGGCAAATCTGGTCGCTATCTTTTCAGAACTCAAACGACCTAGTTTTATGAAAATAAGCTTAGAAATGCGTAGATCTTTTCGAGTAAGGTAGAAAACGGTATATTATACGCAAAATTCCGAGTTAAAATGAGCAAGTGATGGCCATTTTAAGTTGGAATTTCCCTTTATACGATTTTTACCGCGATTTTGAGAAAAGATTAGAATCTTAGGTGACGAGGGACCCGAGATCATCTATCCAGAGGATTATTTCGATTAGACCTACCGATTATGGAGTGAGTTAATTCTTTCCTAAGTTACATTTCCTTGTTTGTGCTTGTAATTAGTGGCACTAGAAATTTAGGAAAAGATGAATGAACCAATGTTATGAAATAATTGTTGAATGAAAATTAAGTATATCAAAAAATGATATGATAAATAAAAGTGTGACTCTTGTGTTGATATGATGAAATTATGGTTGATCACTCTTAACATGAATTCAACTTATATGGTTAAATGTTTAATTGAAATTTATTCATGCATATCATACTTGTGAGTCACATTTATTTCACTACTATTCTTTGTGTGGGGAAACGAGGAAGTAGTGGTGGTGACTAGTAGGAGCCGATAAGTCTACATGGGCCAGTAGGAGCCAGGAAGTCTACAAAGCAAGCAGGAACCGGCAAATCTGCAATTATTGATAGTCGTATGGGCCTGTAACCACCCAAACCTTGTCATGGAGGGCATTAAATCCATGCTACACTTAATTTCCGGTTAATCTTGTGTATTTGGTTGATCATGTGATTGTTGCATTTCATATGCTTGAATTAAATGACTTGGTTGTCGTATGGAAATGTTATATAGTTAGGAATTATCTCATTAAGCTAGATTTGCTTATACTCTTATAGTTTTTTTTATTACAATATGATTATCTATGGTTGGCCCGAGGAGCCCAATGTGCCAGGTATGAGCTTATGCTACTAGGAGTTTTTGGAGGAAGTTTATGTATTTTTAGTTTTGAACATAGACTTCTAGGAAAAATCTCTATAGTAGACTTATGTGATAGTTATGTTTATTTTGTTATTAGTATAGTTGATCAAAGACTTTAAGGCGGGGGAATGTCCCTAAGATGATGTACGAACTTATTATTGAATGAAGATCTTATATTTATCCACTTAAGTTTATGCTTGCTTTTGCTATCTATTTAAACGTAATACCCCTGTGAGTCCCCTACTATCTTGGAAGCACATCTTGCATATGATATCGAAGCTCCTGCATGACTACGGATTGTCATTCATTAGCTTCAATATTATATGCGGCGGACTGCCACGTTTAGGATACCCTTTGAGGCGTGACAGGTTGCTTAAAGTATTATAGGATTGATTGTCTACGAGATTGGTTGATCACCTAAAAATTGGTATTAATAATTATTTGGATTGATAAATTAACATGGACATAATTACTTCACGATGGGGATAGAGCATTAGCATATGTTGATTACTCGTGACCCTTAAACGGCTAAAAGTTGGTGATCATGATCCATAAACGACATAAGTTAGTTACCCGTGATCTATAAACGGCACATTAATTAAACAATAGTATTGCAGTATTCGTTAATCTGTTAACCTTAAATAGAGGGCGTAAATCCATTCACATATGATTTCCGGCTGATCATATGTCTTGTTTGATCATGTTGTTGATGTATTCCATATGGTTGAATAAATAACTTGATTGAATGATTTGTTACAAATGTCTTTATGGAAGTATTCACTCACTGAGCTAGTGTAGCTTACGCCCCTACAGCTTTTTCTTACTACAGTTTTCATATATTTGGTTAAGGCCGAGTTATCCTACCGAGGAGGTATAGGAAATAGGAGTTTCCTTTAGAAGTTTGTGTTCAATTTTATATAGACTTCCATAGAAAACCCTAATATTTATAGAATGACTATAAAAGACCACTTTTAAACTTACTATTCTTTTGCGGGGGAATGCCCCTAGAACTTTTGTATTTGATTATGTAGACTCATGATTTATATTCTGATGCTTATAGTATGTCAAATTAAAGTATTTATCTTCATTGGTTAATGTATTCTATTCTCACAAAGGTACGCTTTGCATCCGTACGAAACTTTGGAATGATCGTGGTAGTAATTCCTAAGTCTTATATAGCATGCATTGGACTGTTACGTTTAGGGTACCCTATGGGGCATGACAGTAATTCAATCTAATTTAGAAATTATCAATTGAAATTTATGCAATATTTTTAGATAAGTTTTTCACTAAGGAATTAGGAGAAATCGGTTTAAGGCATTAGATTCATGATTGTATTTTTTATTCCACTGTTAAATTGTGTAGTGGAAGCTAGTGGTTTGATTGGTGGTGTTTAAGGAATTTTGATACTTGCAAAAGGATTAAGATTCTTGATAATCTCATATGAATATCCACAAAGCTAATTGCTATTATAATAGGATGGTGGTTTGATTAGTGAAACTAGAGTGGATTATGTTCTTCCCACATTTAATTGATATATATGTATATTTATATATATATATTTCTTGAAAACACTTTTATTGCTCTCATAGATAGTGGTAATCTAGGTTTAGTATTAGTTAATTATCTTAAAATCAATCGTTTGAATATTAGTAGAACTAATAACTGTTTAGTAGTTAATTGATCCTCGTGGGAATGATACCCTGCTCATCATTGTATTACTTGATCAAGCTCAATATAATTGCTGGATAATTCACTCTTATTTTATATCTATTCATTTTAAGTGGATCACTCTTCCCCCTCCTTCTTTAAAGTGCTTAACATCCTGTGATGCTAGGGATAACCAAATAAATAATAATAAAAATGAAAAGAAACCTCACTACACTTCGTCACGTGTATCACTCGATAGATATGTAATCACTTGTGTTTCACTCAAATTTGGCTTTTTTTTTTTAATTTTTTTATGATGATGGACTCACCACTATTGCCTTTTACCTCTCCAATTTAAACCCTTTCGCAAAAATTTCAACCAACCCTAAAAACCTACATGAAATTTTTTTTTTTAAATTCATACCTTAGACAAGAACCCTAATCAAGAAAATAAAAAATTCATATTTTTTATATGATTTTTTTTAATCAAATTCTAATCAAACCCTAAAAGACACAACTTTTTTTTAACGAAAACCCTAAGAACAAATCGATCTAACAAACAACTAAACAAAAAGATTCAAATCTATAATAGATATGACCGATATGAGTTAGGGTTTCAAATTACCGTCCTCAAATCAAACTAGATAGGTGATTCTTAGAAAGCCTTGCTCTGATACCAATTTGATGTGTGTTAGGCATGAATTTACAATTTTCTAGGCTCTAAGAATCGAAGCAGACCTTGACCATATGAAATATCTAAAATTAGTTCTAAGAATTCCACGAAACTTGGTATGAATTGATGAAATAAACCTTACCTTGTTGGTTGAGTAATCCTAAGATTCTTGATATGGAGATCTTGACCCTGCAGGAAATACTGACCAAGAACCTTGGTATAACAAAGAATGTAACAAGAATTTAAATTTTTGAAGAATTCACAAGTTCTCAAAAGAACTCAAAGAGAATAATTTATCTCAATTTGATTTCAATATCAAAAGTGATCTCAGGTAATCTGATTCTCCAACAAATATAAAGGACTATATGCTAATATAAAAGAAACCCAAAAGACAAAATAAAATCAAGATTGTTGGAATAGATAAGCTGGCGGCCTATATCATGACAATTGACGGCTTTGATGGTGGCCTTAAAAAATTTGATTCTATGCATGTTGAAGGCCGGTGGAAAGCTGAGGTCTAAGTGTCAAAGCTGACGATGTATACATAAAGGCCGGCAATGTACAGGTCTCCAAACTTTAACAAATTTGAATCTTCTTCATCATTGCCTTTGATCTGCATCAAGTTCCTTAAGAATGATAATATTATTAGCTGCTTTTTGATTTTTAATGAAGTTTGTGTTAGTTTGAGCTGATCAAATTATTAAGGAAAGGTTATATTCTATATGCTATTATTTTGGGGATTATTTTATATATTGTGTTACACAGCCTACTAATCTATGTTGTGTAATTTGACTTATACCTTATTGCTTTAGAATGAGTTCTATAGCGTTTTATCTACTGTCTCTAGGATCTCATTCCTTTCAAAACATGCCTTGATGGCTTGATTAGACTAGTAACTAATACTCCTATAATGTCTTAATGTTTTTTAAAGAAAGCAATATGAGGGCCATCTTTGCTAGGGTTTTGTCAATTGCCTAATTTTCAAAAAATGGTTTTTGACTAGTGTCACCATCAATCAAAATTGCAAATAAAACATGAATAAAAAACCTTGACTTTTAGTTTGGCTACTAGTCTATGAAAGAAACTAAACATTATTGAGTTTGAAAGTTGCTATTTTTAAACTCTAAAGAGTTATCAAGAATTTTTATGGGATTTAAAAATTGTGAGCAATAATGGGTAAAAAGCAATAAACTAGTAAGTAGATTTTTTTTTTCAATTTCTCTCCATTTTTTATAGAAAAGTTTAAAGAAATTTGAATTTTTAATTTTTTTATATTTATAAAAAGAAAAAAAAATATATTTTTTGGTATGAAAAGTCTTAAAAGGAAAAATTTTGTGCTTTTCATAAATAAAGTCCTAAAAAGATTTCTTTTTATTTTTGTAATCACTTCGTGAGAGTCTACTGCTTACGTATTTGCTAACCAGAATCAGATCTTCATAGTTGATTATAATTTTATAAAGCCTTTAGTCAATTGGTAGATTTTAATTTTGAAAGTTCATTGATTTTAAGTGATTAACTTATTTGATATGGTCCTCTAAAAAATCCTACAAGATTTTAACTTTTATTCCATGATTTTGAAAACAACTAAGAAGATCCTATTTTCTACGGAAACCAATTTATTTATTTTTTTTTTTGATAATTTAGAAAGTAACTATGTGATGTATTTACATATGCCCACAAAGCCTTTTTATTTATATCTCGTACATAGGAAAAAGTGAAAAAAAAAAGATAAAATTTTTTCATTTTTAGTTTTTATCAATAAAGGTGGATATGTACAAGGAACCCATATGATTAAGTAAAATTCTATATGCAAACAACTCATTTTACAAGTAATTTATCAAAAAAACTCAAATCTATCAACAATATTTATCAGTTCCTTATTAGCAGTTTCTAATCCCTATTTGACATGACATGTGATATGAGTTTGCAATATATCGGAAATTACTAGCCATATAAGACTTTATATAGGAGATTTTTAATTTTACAATTTTTTAATTTAGCGATTATATTCTATAAACTATAAGTCATATCATATTCGATCAAAAGCTACACATGACATCATATGGCGAATAATTTCACAACAAAACTACTTAAACCTAAATTCTTTATTTAATTAATTTTTTTAAACTATAAGTCATATCATATCCTAAGGTTTTTACTTTCTGCAAAAAGTTTTATACCAATCGTTTTATTTACAGATTCCAACAAATTTAATGGATTTACCATATTTCTTTATACACATGGATACCAAACAGTAGATTTCACATATCAGATATAAAGAATATACTATTCCTAATTATAGGCCTGACCTAAGAGAACAAAACATGAAAAATATAACATGCCTACTATAGAAGACAAATAATATATATGATATGTACGTGTATAGACACGATGCATAATATAGCTTTATATCTTTTAATAACATGTATATTTTAGATGAGTAAATTTAATTATAAAGGATTTAAGCCTTATTCTTATTTGGATTTAACTCTCTAAGCTATAGTGATGGGGCTTAGAAAGTTAGACTCTCTTTATTGGGATAAACACGGGAAAGTTGGCATGATAGGCTTAGAATAAGGTCTGTTAGAATTAGCTTGCCCAATTCTAATCTTTCTCAGATTAACTCACGCACTTTAAATAAAGGCCTTAATAGGCCAAGGTCTACAAGGAAACCCATTTCTATATCAATTATGAGAGAGATTCATCCTAGCTATTAGTCATTCGTTTCATCTAACGGACAACTAGATTTCATATAAATACCACTAGTCCATACCTCATTTGGATAGGGAAAAATCTAGGACAAACATTATTTTGCTGTCGAATTTCCATCTCAGTGAATCAATCACTTATCTTCATTAAGAACATATATCAATTTATCATACTTAGTGAGGTTGATGCTTTTTAATTCCCTCACCTATCACATGTGTGTTAGAGTCTACGGAGATTGCCTAATCCTCCTCCCTACATACTTCTTTTTTTATCATCCTCACATGCATCATTTTCCTTAGGCCATGTATAACACAATAGTCATATAGCACGTACATGATCATTGTAACAGGATCCTTACCCATATATTTGTTGTCGACTCCATTAGGGATAGGGAATTAACACTTGCATGATAACACCTCCAAGAAGGAAACTTATAGACCCATTTGAAGGTACAACTCAAGAACTTGATGCTAATCTTGATGTTGTTGAGCATAACATGCAAATGCTTGAGGATGTTAATCAACCTATTGGTACAAAACTTGATAATGCTGAGATATTATGTGTAGTGCAAGAGAATACTGTATAATGGCAATGTTTGCTTAATACCTGCCTTGCATAGCAGCTATTGCTGCCTCGCAATGGGGCGCGACTTTGTCAAGCCCTGTTACTGTTGCATAATAACAAACTCCCTAGGTACCTTAGGCTCTTTAGGCACCTTAACGTATCAACCCTCTTCCTAAACAAGATTCTACTAGAGCTTAAGAACAAATTTCTCCATTGGAGCCCATAGTTACACAAATGCCTACACCTCAAGCAAGAGACACAAGAATTTAACTTAGAAGATCATCATCCTAACATGCTACACCAACTTTGATATACACTTGAAGAACTTTAATCATAATCGTCCTTTTTATGTGGAGAGTATACTAAATGGCTACCCCAGCGAGAGGAGACTCATTGATAATGGATCATCTCTTAATATTATGTCCTTATCTACTTTTAAAGCTGTCAAAATAGATATTCAATAGTTAGTGAAGCACTTGTTCATAGTGAACAATTTTATTGAATCTTATATAATGATAATGGGATATGTCAAAGTTAGCTTTAAAGTTGGGTCCATAAGTGACTTTGCCACATTTCATTTGCTTTATGCACTCTTGTCCTATCATCTTCTAATAGGAAGGACATGACTGTATGAGTACAACATGATACCATTGACACAGCATTAGTGCATGAATTGTCATTGGAATGGAAGTGCGTGTGTCAAATCATTTTACAGAACACGAAGCGAAAGTATTTCGAAAATTTATATGAAAATGCTAACAAGTTCTATTCAACTTCAGTTGCAACGTTAGTTAAGTACACCTACTGAAGTAACATAGAAAATATTAGGCCATATTTTTTGAGGATCATCAGCATCTACCTTATTGTCACACTCTTACAAAGTACCCTAGCTGTATTAGTATACCATGTAACTAACTGATGCCTCTAGAAAGTTACATGAATATTATACAACTAATGTTCCCTATTGAAGTGGACAATTGAACATGATCGATAGTTGTTTTGAGTGAGAAAGAGATTGCATGTATATATATTAATCATAAAAGAACATAACTCGCAAAATTAAAACTTCACATAATATTACAACCAAGGTCTACAGGGCTCCAACAGAACCCCCCTTATAACAAAACTTACAAGGAATAACAAAACTTAACTTATGCTATTACAACTCATTACTAGTTTCTATTACATATATGGTATTCTTTCCAAAGATCACATAAGTCCATTTTATACTAACTCTAAACCCCCCCTCTCGGGCTCGGTTTCAGTCTCCATGCTTAAAACTCTATAAATCAACAGTCTAAGAGAGTGTGAGCATATAAAGCTTAGTGAATAACAGAATCTCAACACCATCATTAAGAACAACAAGTTTAGTTAGCAACCATATGTAATGTAAGTATTAAACATATGTAGCAAACATGGTTTGCATAACTGGAATTAGGACCTATGGGGATTTACGCCCTCCCTAGGGGTTAAAGGATAAATTTAGTAGTTCATGTCCATGGGAAACTCAAAACCAAAGTAGAATGACTTTCTCTTTACCTAACCCGCCTGGCGGAAAAGTCTCTACTAGAGCCCCACAGGACACGAGTAATCTTTTAGAGAACAATTTTTGTTTTCAAATAAAACTTCCACTTTTCTTAAAACTTGAGAATTCTCACTAAGTATTAACATTCTAAAGCTAGATGACCTCCTTCAAAGCCCATTTAGTTTCTATGAAGTTGACAACCCTATGATAACCTACAAGCAGACTCACTGATCTCAACAAGCATTACCATAGAATCGAAATGTTAACACGTCACATGAGTACCATGCTAATGCAATATGATGTTATGAAATGCATGTCATATTAATTTTAGAAGTCTATTAAACTTAATTCCATATTATCAAGTGGTCATAGCAATTTCAAACATTCAATAAGACAACTATAATTTAATGTTAAGTAAGTAGTTGTCACTTTGATTATTAAGAATTACACTCAAACATAAAACATATAACATGCAATATTTTCCATCCCCATGCAATTGATTCCTTATAGTTACAATTAAATTGTATTCCACTAATTAAAATCACAAAAAAAGTGCTAGGATTCAAGTTACTCACCTGTGAATGCTCCTTAATCGTCATAATAGTCCAACAAGAAATCCAACTTGTGATCTAGGGTTCCTATAAGATAAAAAAAATTTGTATGATTATACTTAACAAAGATAAGAATGATTAAACAAGATTCTAAAGCTAAAGGAGACAAAATGACACATTAGGGCTACCATGCCCCTTGCCATGCCCTATATCAAGGAGCGTGCCAAACAAGGCAAAGAATAGGGGATACCACCACCCTTGCCACGCTTTATATGGAGAAGAACAGGGGCTAGCACCACCCTTGCTACACCCCATGGTAAGGGGATTGGCGACCTAGATTACACTCAGAACATACCACGCCTTCCCCTACGCCCCATGGTTTATATTCAGCAAAAAGCATTTTTTCTCTTCACATTTTTACACACTTTAACCAACTTTAGTTACCTTAAATCCATCTAATACACTCCAACATCTTCATACAAGTCTCAAATTCATCATTCCCTCCTTCAACTCTTCTAACCCATCTCTACATCCACATTAAACAACTAACCAATAATCTAACCATTAACTTCAAGTTTTAAAAATTCAAAACCACTTCTCCATCACTCTATTTCACATAACTACAAGCCAAGCATCATAACCATCCCAAAATAGCCACTAACAATCAACAACACTAATATTACAACTACTCAAACAGACAAATAACAAAGACAAAGCAAGAAATTACTTACCAAAACTAGCTTTAACTTGAAGATAGAAGCTTAACTTGCTTTCCTTGTTTATTTAAAGAAGACAAAACGAAGATGAAGAGAGGAGTGTGAGTGTGTGTGTGTGTGTGTGTGTGCGTGTGTGTGCAACTATCGTTTTTGAAAGAGAGGGAGCAAGGAAGAGAAAAAAATTTCTGCTACTTATGGATAACTATGTGCATATATACAAAACCAACTTTGACTTTCAAGGCAGGTAAAAAAAATGATTGAGTGTGTGTGTGTGCATGGGAGTTGTGGTGGGTCATCACAATAATTTTGTAGCCAATAAGAGTTCAAAAACAACAAATATTACACCATTATATTTCTAAACTAATAGTATTATTAATTATTCAAACACAAAACAAAGTTTACTAACAATTTAATTTATAAATCCTATTTAATAAAATTAATTTCTTATAAGAATTTATATCAATATTATTGGTAATTTAGAATTTAAGTTTACAAAATTTGATTTTCTATAAGAATATAAATTTCCTCAATTCAAATCCATTGATGATTTTAAATTCCTATTCTTACTAAATTGATTTTATAACAACTATTATACTTAACTTTACTCTAATTTCATATACTTCAATATATATAATTAAATACATAAATTCTTTACTTTCTAATTCTATTTATGAAAAAACTTGGGGATTACACTTACTCCCTCATTATCTATTATCTAGCCAAAAATTTTTTTTGCAAATCATAATGAAAACAAAAGCTAAACTATGGTTAATGTTAAAAGATGTATACATGTTTTTAGGATTCTTGGTCCCACTTTAAATAATCAAGAAAGGGGGTTGAATTGATTATTACTAAAAATCTAAATTTTTAATCCTTAAAAAAAATTATCCCCTTTGGTTTTAAATATGATAACAAAATAAGCAATTAAACAATTATAAAAATAAATTGTGGAAATTTAAAAGATAGGGAATAGAGAATCAGGTAGTGATGTATAGTGGTTCCGGCTTATGTGTCAGTCTATTCTTCCAGCTCCAGCCGGGGACCCTGTAATCCTCATAGGCTTACTTCACTATATCCAAATAAATCAAATAATAAGATTATACAATTCTCTCTGCTCGATTCTCACAGCTTTCCTTAAGCTAACAATCGATCCTACAGAGTCTAATCTTGTAATCAAGCTAGCAACTAAGAAGGCAACAACACATTCCTTTTTTTACAAAGAAAAGTTTAAAAGCTAAAGTTTGCAGCAAGGAATATAGAATGCACAAATCAACTTATGAAATTTTGTAAGTAGCTGTGTTTCTTTTTCGTAACAGTAAAGTTCTTTTTCGTAGCAACGTACTAGTTCTTTTTCATAGCAATCTAAGGTTCTTTCTTGGTAGCAATGTGTGTGCTTTGTTAAAAAAAAAAAATTCCTAAGCTTAGTAGCAGCATGAGTTGTAAAAATATATTAATTGAACTTTGTTTTTCTTGTATCGCAGGTTTGTGTGTGTATGTGTGTGTTTGTTTTTTTTTTTTTCTCTATCGTGTGTAATATATCCTATAGAGAAGACTTCGTATTTTTCAAATTCGAGCTTCAACATTAAATTGTTATGGATAAGTTTTCCCATGTATTTCTCGGATGATATCTTGTGAAACTTATCCTCTTTTTCTTATAAATAATTTGCATCCTGGTGTTTTCTTTAACTAATAAATGATATTTCTCTTGTTTCTAGTAGATAAGCTTTAAGATGTTGTGTTAATTTTCTTCTTGAATGAAATATTTGAATCCTCATGATAATGCTGTTGCTTAATGATAAGAATAACTTCATAATATCATGAGGATGTTTATCTTCTCTTGAAGCTTGAAATTTGAACTTGATCATCATATCTTGTTATGTTCCTTATCCTTTGAAGTAGATAAGCCCTTACATTTTTTGCTACGGTTTATGCTTAAACCCTGAACCGAAAGTCAATCGAAAACTATAAAGCCAACAAATCTAAACAAAACCTAGTAGATTTAGATCCGTCAATCCCGTGCTCTTAACCCCTAAACAACAGAATTGAAATAATTATGGAAAATAGTTCGTAATAATATAAGGAAGTTTAAAAATATTTGATTCGTTAATTTTTAGTGTGTTTCAGATCCGAATGGGATCAGTTTTCAAAAACCGTACATTGTTGGAATTATTTTAATATAATTTTGATGATGACAAAAGATGAAATTTAATTGATATATCTATCTTATTAATTTCAAATATGTTCAATATTGTTTGAAATATTATTTGATTTTCCATAGTTCAGAATCTTTATTTTGATGATAATTATATAGATAGAAGCAAGTTCAGAATCTTCATCTTACACGAAAATAAAGCATGATCAAGTTTTATTAAAGTCAGAAGGAAAATCAGAAGTTATGCTTAAGCTTTGATGATGTTAGTCAGAAGTTTCTTCAGAACCTTAAGAAATAAAAAGTAAGTTTTCGGAAGTAAGAAATACGTTAGTCAGAAGATGCTTCAGAACCTTTAGCTATGAAAAATAAGTCTGTCAGAAGTTGTTTCAGAATTGTTAGGTTTAATACGAAATTTTCCAGATTTACCTATATTTTAAAAATATGATATTTTTAATACCTAGCTTCGCTTGTCAAATATATTTGGGTAATATACTTGATGTGTTTCATTTAAGTTGGATTTGATATCATGGGATTTTTTAAAAGATTTATTGAAAGTTATTTACATATCAAAGTTATTTGTAGAGCCTTCAGAAATTAAAGATCGAGTATTAAGGATTGAATGAGACAAGTTTTGTTTAAGATATATACAAATATCTTGAAAGATAAGGTTGATATGATTTATTAGATAAGATATGATACATATTATTTTGTTATTATCCTTATCGGATAAATAACATAATCTAGATTTTATGGGACTAAAATTCAACAAATATCTTGGAGCTTATTCAAAGGAAGTTGACAAGAGAAGATCATGCAAGAAGAATATCAAGAAGAAGATTATGCTATATCTTGTTTAAATCAAAAGAGGAGATCATGGACTTCTAGTTTATTTCAATAAGATATTTTCAACAAATTGCAACAAACAAAATCTCAACAACACTTATCATATGATTTGTTTACCGAGCAAGAAGCGGCTGGATTTTTTAGATAAGATGAAACAGATTCTTGCCTAGATACATGGGATATGATATCATCTTCTCAAACAAGTTTTATGGACGTGAAAGATAAGGAACATTAGATATAGAACTATTAATATATGCAGCGAGCAAGAAATTTTCTTAAGAAAAAACAACCGACTTTACTCTTTTACAATCTTAAAAAAAAAATTCGAATTAGTGCATATATCTTTTATTGTATATTTCTACTTAGCTTTTATAGAAGGAACGTGTTGTTACCTTCTTGAGTGATAGTTCTTTTACAAGTTTAGACTCTGTAGATCGATTGTAGCTAGAAGACAGCTGTGAGAATCGAGCAGAGAGATTTGTACAAGCTTGTAATTAGAATTGATTTGATATAGTGAAACACAACCCGTAGGATAACGGGGATCCCAGCGTGGAGCTAGAAGAGTGGACTGACACACAAGGCGGAACCACTATAAATATCTGCCTGATCTTCTTATCCCTTCTCTATTTATATTTCAACAATTTATTTTATAGCAGTTTAATTGTTCATATTGTTCTTTTAACTTAAAATCAAAGGGGATTGTTTTTAAAAGGCAAAAATTTTAATTTTCTGAAATAATCAATTCAACCCTCCTTCTTGATTATTTTCGGACCAACATACATTAGTATACCTGACGGTAAAAATATTCTAATAATACCATTAGATTCGTAAAAATATAAGGATTTCAAAAATATCAGTTTTATAATTTTTTCAGTATCTAAAAATATCATATATAGCTTAATTACATGTATTTTCTTTCATACCGGTATTAATTTGCCTTATCTATTATTCATATCTACACTACTCATTATTATTCACCTATGTTTACTTTTTCTATACCTATTCTTACATTCTGCCATACCTATTTCTAATTTTTTACTTTTTCCATACATTTTCATTCACATCATACCTTACAACTTATTATTTTTAATTAATAAAAATACAAAACAAATAAAAGCCACAATCTCTCTCCTCTCTTTCCAAAACCGGAGTCTCCCCCTCTCTCTCTATTACACATCTATTTTTTTCTTTTTCATTTTATTTATTTTACAAAATTTTTCCTCCACAAAACTCTATAAATACCTTCTCTTCCTTATTTCTTTTACACACTCATTTACCTTACTAAAACTCTCTCAAAATCACTTATCAAATCCTCTCCCCAAAAATCTCTTTTTACTTTTTCTTACTACCCATATTTCTTCTACACACATACTACAAAACCTCTCTTTAACTATCACTCCTATAAACTCCTTATCTATATTTTCTTACCATGTCATGTAATTTAACAAGACTATGGTGTATGTTTCTTAAACATTTAAATGATATAGAAGCAATACTATGTTCATGTTTTATTCTTGTTTATGAATAAGTTACATTTATTATTATGTTGTTTTATTATTATTGCTATTATGTACATGTTGTTATTATGGTTCTAACCTAACTTCTATATTATATTATCTATATTTATGTATCTATATATATATATATATTCCTTAAAGCATATAAGCTCACTAATATAACCATTCTTTATTTATTTATGCTTGCAATTTATTTATTTATTTAATACATGCTTTAATATTAAGACTAGTCTTTTCAGTTTTAGACTTGTCCTTATCAAGACAAAATGATTTTCTTATTTCTTTTATTTTTCTTTTTGGACTTGCCCATGACTATGTTCGGAAGCCTTGAAATCATGCTAAGACTTCCAATACTTAATATTTATTTCTTGCTCATTCTTATATTTTCCAATCTTCTTTTTTTTTTTTTTTGTTGTGTTACTAACTATATACTCATTTTTCATGCATGATCATATTGATTGTTGCCTTAATAAAGAATAAAAAGTTCTTTCTTAAAACGAAAGAAAACAAGCTCAACTTACTTTAAAAGTATAGCTTTATCACTTTGGAAAAAGTTTCATTAAGATTTAGAATTTTATTTTAACCAAATATTTTCAAAGGATTTTTGACAAAAATCACCATAGATTCTAGTGTTATTGACACACAAAGCATTTACAAAATAAAAAAAAAAAAAAAAAACTAAGGAACTTTTTATTTTATTTTCAAACTACCATTAAAAGACCTTAAGATTGATAATACTTTTCTATAAGAAATTTTTTTAAAAACTTGATTATAAAATCCTTACTAGTATTTTTAGTAAATACAAAGACCAACACAAGTTTTCAAAAATAAGTTAAGAATCAACTCACCAAATGAAGTATACCTAGAGAATAAAATTTGGGAATAACATAGAAAGACTAAAGTTTTCAATAAAAAATTATCTTTTAAGAATCTACGAAAATAAATTTTATCACAAATTTAATGACTTAAAAAAAAACCTTAGCTTTATTTTCTAACAACTTAACATAATTTTGTCAAACTTCACTTTATCAACTACCAAGACAAGATTGTTTTATAAAAAATCATTGGTTAAGAAAACATCATTAGAATTATGTGTATAATATGAGTTGCATATGTATTGAAAGGATTTTTCAACTATATAAATATATATATGAATTTCATGGGATTTTTTTATTGATATAAAGTTAGAAAAATCATGTTTTAAAGGTTGGGATTTTCGTATTGATTCTGTACCATATCTTTTAGAGATCTAAATGACATTTTATGAAGAAAATAACCTTAGGAAAGGATAGATCTTTTCGAATAGATAGAAAACGATATATAATATACGAAATTTTTAGTTAAAATGAGCAAATTATAGCCATTTTAAGTTAGAATTTTACTCTACACGATTTTTTAATGAACTTAGTGAAATAGAATTATAAGTTTAAGTAAAACTACAAAAAATACTCGTTTTTGGTATTTCTTTTGTTTAGGTAACGTGAAGTCCGAACTTCCTTACCTCGAGGATTATTTTGACTATAAGCCTCTGCTCCATGGTTAAGTGAGTTTATATTTTTATATTTTTGTACTTACGTTTTTGCTTGCAATTTAGCGGCACCAGAATTAGGAGTAAACCCCTGAAATTTCGGTTAATTTTAAGCTTAATCTTAGAATTAAAAGTCAATCGAAAACCTAAAGATCAACAAAAGATTAGTAAAAACGCTAAAATTTAGATCCAACATTCCCGTATTCTTTAACCTAAGAAAACGAAGTTGAAATAATTAGTGATAATAGTTCATAATAATATGAAAAAATGTAAAAATATTAGATTCACAAATTTCGAGTGTCTTTCGGACGTAAACGGGATCAGTTCTAGAAAAGCGTCTCATGGAGCTTGGAATAGTAAAAATATTTCGATAGCACTATTAGGACCGATTTAATACAAGAATTTCAAAAACATCAGTTTCGTAATTTTTCGGTAACTAAAAATAACAGATGTCGCAATTATACGCGTATTTTCTTACTACCAGTATTTTACTAGTCACATCTACTTTACGTTACACTATCCATTTATTTTTGCTTTTTCTAATACCTACTCTTACACTCTATACACCTATTATCATTACTTTTTACCTTTCCCATAATTTATATCACATCTATATTACATATTATTTCTATTTAATACACAAAATTATGAAAAAATAAATCTCTTCCCTCTCTTTTTTTCATGGTCGGTGCCTTTCGCCCGCCCGTCCGCCCACCCCCCACCCCCACCCCCACCCCTTCTTCTTCTTCTTCTTCTTCTTCTTCTCTCTCTTATTTTTTTTTCAAAATTTTCTTTAATTAAATCACTCAAAATTCACTCCTCATTTTCCTATAAATAGTCCCCTCCTCTTTCACTTCATTCACACATCTACTACCCATAAAATTACTCTCTAAATTTCCTCTCAAACACTCTCCCAAAATTTCTTCTCAAAACTCTCTTCTACTCATACAAGCACTACTACCATTCTTACTTTAGGTAAGAAATCTCCTCAAATTTGTCTTACCATGCCATGTAACTTTACATGACCATGGTGTGAGTTTCCTAAACGTCATATTATGGAAGCTACACTATGTTCATGTATTGTTCTTGTTCATGACTATGTATTTATATATTTTTATGTTGTTATTTTACTTTGCTCATATTATTGTTGATATTATGTTAACTTTTTATATATACTTAACTAAATATAGTTATGTACTTGTATATGATCTTTAGAGCATATAAGCTCATTTGTTATTCATTGACTTCTAAGTTATGCAATTTATTTATTTATTTCATGTTGTTTAAGACTAGTCTCTAGTCTTACACTTGTCCTCATCAAGTCAAAACAACCTTTTCTTTCTTTTCTTTATTCTTTTTGAGACTAGTCTATTCTTAGTCCCAGGACACATTGATGAAGCTAAGGTTCCCAATACTTGATATTTCTAATAGCTTGCTTATCATATTACTTAATATGTCTTTCTTATGTTTTCATAATATCATGATTTCATATTCATGATCATGCTTGAAACATATTGATTGTTGTCTCAACAAAGATAAAGAAGGAAAGGTTTTCTTAAATGGAAGTTCTATTCCAAAATAAATTTTGTCATGAAAGAAATGATTTTAGGAATCTGTCTTAGTAAATCTTTTCTAAAAATCTAGAGGAATTCATCATAAATTTTAGTAACCAAAGAACATAGGAATTTTTAGATAATACATACATACACTTTACCAAATCATTAAATGAAAAAGCTTTCTTTAAAAATTAAAATTTCACATTCTTGTTTAACAAAAGTTTTACTAAACTTCATTTTTCCACAAATACTCCAGAATATGAAAGAATAGACTAGTTTGACAAAACACCAAGAAAATTTCTTTCATAAGAATAAAATGATCTTAAGGAAAAAAATTAATAAACAACTTAGGAAATCATTTTTAATTAATTAAATGAAATAAACTTTAGGAAAGGTTAAGAAAGTATAAAGTTTGATAGATTTAACTACTCTTGTATTTAGAAACTACCCTCCAAATTCCAAGAAATTAAGCTATAAGAAACTTAGAAAAACAAAAAAAAAAATCATTCTTTTGAAATTTAAAAAACTAAGGAAATGGAATTAAGAAGGAGAAAATACTCACTTAAAATAACTTAAGAAATTTTCTAACAAGCTAAGTAAAAATTTTCAAAAGTTTTGCTTTTCCAAATTTCTAGAAAACTTTGCTTTTACAAAAATTCATGGTTGAGACAACTTCGTTAAATTCATGCATTTGATATAAGTCAATATATATATACATAGACACATTTTAAAGGTATTTCCAACCATTATAATATCTATATTTTTGGTACAAGTATGTGTAGATAAAGAAAAGTTTACAAAATTAAGTTTTGCAAACAAGAAAATTCGTGGTGAATCTGATCGCACTGCTTCGGAGCTCAAATGACTTAGTTTGATGAAAATAGTTTTAGAAATGGATAGATATTTTTGAATAGGTAGAAAGCAGTATATTATATGCGCAATTCCGAGTTAAAATGACCAAGTTATGACCATTTCAAGTTGGAATTGTCTTCTATACGAATTTTGGCTATCTTATGACATAGTTTTGATAAGTACAATAGAATCAACAAGAACTACTCATTATGGGTATTCTTCTTCATTAGGTGATCACGAGGAAGAGTATCCATACCCAGAGGATTACTTTGATTAGTGGATTGACCGATCGACTCATCCATAAGAAAGAAGTATCATCATGGCCGAATGAGTCTACTTCCTTTATTTTTCGTGCTTATGTTTATGCTTGTAAATTTAGTTGCACTAGACTTTAGGAAAGATAAATTGAAAATGTATAATAACATGTTGAAAGAATATTAAGTATATCGAGGCACAAAATGCTTGCAATAAATTGCATATTTATTAGCACGCTGAAGTGTCTGAAATTGGTTAATCACTTGCAAGAAATTAAAAATATAATGGCTAGGCTTTAAATAAAAGTTGATACATGCACTTCATATGTTGAGTTACATTGTATTCGCTATTATACAATTGGTGAGACAAGTGTATGATAGTAGTGGTAAGCATAACTGATATATTATGTATGTGGCAAGTAGGAGCCGATAAAAATTACATAAATTGATGGCTAGTAGGAGCTGGTAATAACTAAATGTTTTTTAGGCATATAGAACCGGTAAGATCTATAAAAATGGTTTTTTTTTAAAGAAGTAGTGCCCGTAATGAGCCGGAATACCTAACCCCGAATGAAGGGAGTAATTCATTCAACATATGATTCCTAGAAAATCATATGTCTTGTATGCTCACGTGCTTGTTGCATCCCATTTGCTTGTTTAATAAACTTGGTTGATATTTTGTTTCAAGTATGAATTTTTGGATTATACTCATTAAGCCCGTAAGCTTACGCCCCTGTAGATATTTGTATTCACAGGAACACCTGTTTTTGTACCCAAGGTCTCCTCTTATTCGCGTAAGTTTTCTTTTGGGAGCTTTTGAAGGAAATTTACTTGAAGGGTTAGATTAGAATTCCTTTAAAATCTTTTGATGTAGTATTTTAAATTATTGTAAAGACTATAAGTTATTTCGATCCTTAGAATTTAGTAGGGGTATGCCCCTAAGAATGATGTAATAGACCTTTAATTGTTAATATTATGATCTATTTTATTTCTAGATTCTTCTATGTTCATTATTACTTGCTTAGACCACACTTCCCTAAGCGTTTCCTATTACCGTGTTAGATGCCTTACATGTAATATCGAGACCTTCGCATGACTAAGGTAGTCATTCTTAACTATTATATGTGGCAAACTGCCACGTTTAGGGTACTTTTCAGGACGTGACAAAAAGATAAAAACATGATAGCATGTGACTTACTTATATGATTGAAATCATGTTAAGTATATTGAAATAAGAATTGTTAACTAAATCAATGTATGATTTAGTATAAGAATGATTTGTTTGCGAATAGTCACCTTTAAAATATCTGATATTATGCTATGACTACTAAAATAAAATGATTCATGCATGGCATGTAATGAGTCACATTGCATTCATTACTATACCCCTAGTGGGACAAGGGCATAGTAATGAGTCCTGTAGAACCCGAAAATCTACTCTATGTCATTGATTGTTTGTAATAAAATGGTGAGTGGACACAAAAAATAACTATAATTTATCAGCTAGTAGTGGCTGGTATAAAAACTAGAAAAACTTTATTTGCGAACTATGGCCTTGTTGCCTATAACACCTAACCACGAAATGGAAGGGTAACTCCATTCAAATATATGATTCCTAGAAAATCGCATGCATTGTTTCTTACGTGTTTGAATGCATAACATATGCTTGTTTAAACAACTTGTCTAAATATTAATTGTTTGAGTATTTTACTTGTGGAATTAATTCTCACTAAGTAAGAAGCTTACCCCCTTATAGATATCTCTTGCAGTACCCCTAACTATGGTTGACGCCCTGGGGATATTTCTCTCAGGTACTACCTTTTGGATTAAGGAGTTTTTGGAAGAAGTCAAAGACTAGTTGTAGACTTAGACTTCTAGTTGAATCTCTAATGTGTTTATTTTAAATAGACTTTATAAAACTTATATTTTGATAGGCGAATGCCCTTTTAATATTCTGTAAGACCTTTATATTTTCATATTTAAGATGCTTATGTTATGATTTTTATTCTTAATTGCTATATGAATGTCTTCTTAAACAACGTGTTTCAAAGTTAGTCCTCTATGATTGTGAAGGTACGCCTTACACTCGACATCGAAGCTTTTGGGATGACTAAGGTTGTCATACTTAAGCTTTAATATTGAGTGTGATAGACTGTTACATTTAGGTATCCTTTGGGGTATTACAGTTTAAGTTGGTATTAGAACATGGTTAAGAATTTTAAATCATAACGATAGAAACAAATAAACTTAGGAAGAAATTTGTAGAATGGAAATAAGAAAGACTTAGATAATTTTAGCATAGGTAGAATAAGTTTTATGATGCCCTTCTTTTGTGAATAGATATCCCTAGGAGAAGCCTACTTGGAGGCTCAAAAATTGTGAAAGAGGCCAAATGAAACCTTTGTTAACTACTAGCTAAGACTTAGAGTCCTTTGTGAAGAGTTTGCTTTAGCAAGAAGACCGAAATCATTGAAGGAAATGTTTGTTCTATGGAAAAAGGAATTAAGACATACCGAATGGGCAAAGGTTGTTGAGACGATAAGATATTGCCACATAAGGAAAAAGAAATGGTCAGAGTTGGAAGTAATCTACGCCATTGATAACGTCGCCTTGTTTACCTACAATGAGTCCATGTTGCAGGAGGCTACTTTTATGCTGCGAAAGGAAAGAACACCAACTTTTCCCCATTCCAAACTTGGAGGCAAATTAGGCCATTGTTCATCTATGCTCATGATGAACTTATAGATCATAGTGATTGGTATAGAACCGATTATGAAGGAGCCTTTTATTGGCACAGTGTGTATCAGAATATACTCAAACCATCTAGTGAGGAGTCAACTCAACCACCACCATTGACCGGAATTCAGCTTGAAGAAGATGAAGTCTTAGTGGATGTTGGATCAAGTAAAGTCGAGGAAGGAGAACCCGAGGAAGAAGTAGAAAGAAGTTGAGGAGGAAGAAGAAGATCCAGAAGAGGACCCAAAAGAAGATCCGGAGGAAGCACCTGCCGAGAATAAGCCCACAATACCTTGGGAAGATCAGATGTAGATAGAAGAGGAGAACGACCTGCATGGAAACATGCGATGATATGAGAAGTGACAAGCTTAGCTAGTAGCGAGCAACCGAGAGACTACCTTGACAATGGATGTTGATGCTGCATCCTCAAATCCCCTAGTCATAAGCGTCGAGTCCAAAGATGACACGTTAGATCCCCGCCTGTGGAGAAATGAGTATGAGCAAAGCAAGTACTCCATTGGTCGTTGAAGTGTGTCTCGGGAACCAACCTTATAGCTTACGACGGAAGATGAGTCTCTACTCAACCAATTATTGATCCCCGAAAACGATGAAGTTTATGGAGAGGACATGATTGTTGACCTACCTGAAAGAGCAAAGGAAGTAGTGAGGAAGAGAAGGATGACAGTGAACCAATGCTAGCAAAAAATTTCTAACAAGAGGCAAAGGGACTCGTCAAGCAGAAATCTGGGTGATGCACCATCTCCATGAAAAATTGGCAAAAGAAAGAAAGAAGGATGAAGAAGGAAAGAGGAAGGAAGGAAGATGAGTCAGGAGTTAGACTCGAGCATATCCACTTAGTCTAATAGAAATTTTGTACAAGGCTTAAAATGTTAGATTGGGTATACTAGATTTCATGCTTTGCGGAAAGGTGTTTGTGTTTTTTTTTTTTTTTTTTGTAATGTTGTTGTATGTTGTTATGCTTTGATTTCCTTTATGTAAAGGTTTCGTACCCATTATCAATTTCTTATTTCAATGAAGATGTTTTACGTGAATTTCGATCTTGTTAGAATTTTCTTATCTATTTCATGATTTATTATTTCCAAATTTTGATAAGTATATGTGATAGAATTTTTGTGATTTCCGTTATATCTGTTTAAAGACTTAATAAACCCATCGAGAAGATTATAAGCTTATGTAAATAAAATCTAAACAGCTGAGGTAGAAGAAGAAGGTGCCAGGAGCAAAGTGCCTCAAATCATCCTGTGGAAGAAGCAAATCAACCTACTACTGACCCACACGTAGATATGCAAGCTACTCTTAGGGAGCTAGCATAAGTGTTGGAAGCCTTAAAACAAAATGTTCAAGCACCTGCACCACCTCCATTGCAATCCACGCTGCAAGCCTCTATGGAAGTCCTGCCCCGAGAAGTACACAATCTCAAATTGTGCCTTTGCCACCACCACCACCACTCAGGCCATACAAGAACTCTTTACCCGAGTTTGTCAAGAGTAATCAGTATTTTAATGGAGCTTTTGGAAAGCCAAACAAAGTTGAAGACTGGCTAGCATAAATTGAAAGGTCATTTGATGCCTTTGAAGTGCCACAACATTTAAGGATTAGCTTTGGCACTTACATGCTTCGTCTCAATGCACGATTTGATGGGAGTCCAAGAGACATGAGTTGATGCCATCAGTGACATGGGAGATGTTCCACCAAGAGTTCTTGGAGAACTAGTTTCCAGGAAGCTTGCGAGTTCAATATAGTATTGATTTCTTGCATATTGCCTAAGAGAAGAACCATAGAGCAATACAAAACTGAGTTCAGCCGGTTGCTACAATATATGCTAGATTCATACAACTAAGTGAAGAACTCAAGAGACAAGTTTTTCCAAGTGGTTTGGATGAAGAGTTACGTGTCAAGTTGGAGGAGTTTGATATAAGGTCTTTCGGAGAATTAGTTGAGAGAGCTCGGATTGTTGAAGGAGCTAAGAAAAGGAAGGCAAGGGCTATGGAGAAGAAGGTACCTGTTTTTGGAAGAAGGTTTTAGGAGGGATCAAGTTCCACACACCCACAAAAGAGGTTCCAACCTTTTAGCAACTTCAAGAGTAATGCTAATAGTAGAAGTTTACACCCAAACCCATCATCCGCTGAAGTGCAAGGGGACGCGCTACCTAAAGAGGTGCCCCTAATTGCAAGGGAAGTGTTATTTCTATGGAGACTCGAATTACAAGATGCCTAATTACCTAAAGAACGCAACAAATACTTGCTATGCTTGCAAGCAAGTTGGGCATTTTGTCAGTGAATGCCCACAAAAAAAGAGCGCTTCAGTGAGATCATCTGAAGGATCTACCTTAGCAAGTTTCAAAAATGGAAACGAGAACAAGAATTAAGCTGGATCATCAATTCTTGGATTCTGTATTTATAATATAGAAGGACAATGGCTATACGAAGAGATGGATGAGGAGGGAGTGGAGTTAGCCGCCCTTGAGGAAGAAGAAGATTTCAGCTATGATCTAGTCATAGGTTAGCCTTAAACCCTTTAGATGTCTTTTTTCCTTTATTTCATGCAATATAAGAGATGATATGTATAAGTTATAGGTTAATGAATAAGTAGGATCTTGGAATAGGAGATTAGTAATTTCCCTATGTTAAAAACGTAGGAAACATATGAGTAGTTCATCAAAATGCTTATGCCTTTTTTTATTCTAGAGCAACTCATTCCTTTATCACGCTTAGCTTGATTAAGGAAACCGGATTACCCATAACCATAACCACCTCTTGTTTTAAGATAAAAACCCCTATAGGAAGTGTTGTTATGACAAAGGAGATGATAAAGAATTGCCCGTTGATAATGCAAGGACATCTTTCCACTTGTGATTCATAGTGATGGAAATGAATAAGTATGAAGTGATCCTAGGTATGAGTTAGTTGTCTCTTACCAAGGCTAAGATTAATTGTTGGAATAAGAAAGTGAAATTTTTGGAACAAGGAAGAGAAAGAGTAACGTTTGTTGGAGAGTGTATGATCTCAAGAGGAAAGGAATTATACTTGTTTGAGTTGATAGTTATGATGGTAACACGGAAGTGGAGAAGGAAGAGAATATTTTAGAGCACATCCCTATTGTCAATGAATTCTCGTATGTCTTTCTGGAGGAGTTTCCTGGGTTGCCCCCAAAGAGAGAAATCGATTTCGAGATCAAGTTAATGGCAAACACAAAACCCATATCAAAGGCACCATATCGTATTGCACCCATTGAGCTCAAAGAACTTAAGAAGCAGCTACAAGAGTTGCTGGACCAAGGATTTATTAGACCAAATGTCTTACCTTAGGGACCTCCAGTATTATTTGTAAAGAAGAAGGACGGATTTATGAGGCTCTGTATCGACTATCAAGAACTCAAAGAAGTCACCATAAAAAATAAGTACCTGTTGCCACGAATTGATGATATCTTCGATCAATTACAAGGAACAAGTGTGTTCTCATGCATTAACTTGCATTCGGGGATATCACTAGCTAAGGATCAAACTCGAAGATGTATTGAAGATGGCATTTCAGACAAGATATGGACACTACGAGTTTTTGGTGATGCCCTTTGGATTGACAAATGCACCAACTGCTTTTATGGATCTAATGAATAGAGTGTACAAGCCTTTTCTAGACAAGTGTTATAGTGTTCATCAATGATATCCTTGTCTACTCAAAGATGCATGAGCAACATAAGAAGCACCTACGAATGGCATTACAAATATTGAGGGAACATAAGTTATATGCCAAATTGACAAAGTGTGATTTTTGGTTGGATTGGATTTCTTTCTTGGGTCATGTGGTATCGAAGGAAGGAATATCCATACAACTTTAAAAGATTACGATGGTAGTGGATTAGAAGCGACCAAGGACTGTAACAGAAGTAAGGAGTTTCTTAGGTCTAGCTGGTTATTATGGAAAGTTTGTGAAGGATTTTTCTAAAATAGCCAGACTATTGACTCAACCCAAAAGAATGAAAAGTCTATATGGATGGATAAAATAGAGCAAAGTTTTCAAGAGCTCAAGCAACAGCTTATCCCTGCACCAATCTTGGTATTGTCGAACGTCAAATTGCCTTACACGGTACATAGTGATGCTTCAAGAAATGGTATTGGATTGTCTTAATGCAAGACGGAAGGTAATTGCCTATGCTTCATCCCAATTGCGACCGCATGGGCAAAATTATCTAACCCATGACCTCGAGTTAGCTGCCGTAGTGTTTGCACTCAAGTTATGGAGGCCTTATCTTTAAGGACAAAGATATGAGATTTACATGAACCACAAGAGCCCCAAGTACTTGTTCATGCAGAAAGAATTGAACACGTGATAGAGGAGATGGTTGGAGCTAATAAAGGATTATGACATTGGCATTAATTATTGCCCAGGAAGAATGAATGCCATAGGTAACGCCTTAAGTCGAAAGAAACATAGAGAAGTCGCTACATTGTTTACCGATAAGAAGGAGTTGGTGAAGGAGTTTAAAAGATTAAGCATTGAATGCATTAGACAAGATGTAGAAGTAGAGATTTCAAACTTGGTTATGGAGCCAACTTTGATAGAGAAGATTAAAGAAGCCTAATGATATGACGATGTGATCCAAAGGATAAAACAAGAAGTTCAAGAAGGAAAATATACAAATTTTGAGGTTGATGATGAAGATGTAGTAAAGATGAAAGGAAGTTATGTGTCCCGGATGATAAAGAGATGAGAAAGGAGATTATAGAAGAAGCACACAATTCTGGGTATACAATGCACCCCGGTGAGACTAAAATGTATCAAGATCTCAAAAGCCATTATTGGTGGAATGGTATGAAGGGAGATGTGGCAGACTTCGTGATGAAATGCCCTATATACTAGCAAGTTAAAGTAGAACATCAAAGGCCAGAAGGATTGCTGAAACCATTGGCCATTCCAGAATGGAAATGAGATCAGATTACGATGGATTTCATATGTGGTCTACCCTGAACATTAGTTGGATATGAAGCCGTATGGGTCATAATGGATCGGCTTACCAAATTAGCGAACTTTATTCCAATTAATATGATTTATTCAATGGATAAGTTGGCAAAGTTGTATATAAGAAAGATTGTGAGGCTACATGGAGTTCCCACAGGGATAGTGTCAGAGAGAGACCCTAGATTTGTATTAAAGTTTTGGACAAGTTTACAGAAGTGTATGGGAACTAAGGTGCATTTCAGCATCGCTTACCACCCATAGACTGATGGACAATCGGAACAGACAATCTAAACTTTAAAAGACATACTTTGAGCTTATGTTATGGAATTCAAAGGAAGCAGGGAAGTACACTTGCCTTTGGTTGAATTTTCTTATAATAATAGCTGTCATTCGACCATCAAGATGCTACCCTACGAAGCCTTATATGGATGGAAGTGTAGATCACCCTTGTTTTGGGACGATGTGGAAAAGTTAGTCATTAGAATCGATCTCATCCAAGATGCGGCAAGTAAGGTCTGAATTATCCAACAAAGAATGAAAGAAGCTAAAGACTGACAAAAGAGTTGGGCAGATCAAAAGCGGAGAGTTCTTGAGTTTGAAGTCGAAGATCATGTGTATCTGAAGGTCAATCTAATAAAAAGTATACACCGAGTTCGAGCACAACGGAAGCTAAGCCCAAGGTACATTAGACCATGTGAAGTACTTGAAAGGATTGGTGATATGGCTTATCGCTTAGCACTACCACCAAATATATCGGGTATACACATTGTGTTTCATGTTTCGGTATTAAGGAAACATGTACCAACTCCTGATAGAATCACGGAGCTAGAACTGATACAGTTGAAGGAAAACCTTACATATGAGGAGCATCCTGTTCAAATTTTGGATCACAAAGTTCAAAAGCTTAGAAACAAAGAGATTCAGTATGTTAAGGTGTTATGGAGAAACCATTCTCACAAGGAGGCCACTTAGGAGGCCGAGGATGAAAGTCAAAGGAGATACTCGAGTTTGTTTGAAGAATCAGGTATGAAAGCCAAGTTTTGAGGACAAAACATTCTTTAAGGGGGGTAGGTTGTAAGGCCATATATTTTATGCTACAATTTATGCTTAAAGCCTAAATTGAAAACCAACTGGAAACTCAGAAGTCAACTGGAAACTCTAAAGTCAACAAATCTATAACAAAACCTAGTAGATTTACATCCGGCAATCCTGTGCCCTTAATCCATAAACAACGAAATTAAAATAATTGTGGAAAATAGTTCGTAATAATATAAGGAAACTTAAAAACATCATATTTGTTAATTTTTAGGATGTTTCAGATCTAAACGGGATTATTTTTTGAAAACCGTGCCCCAATAGACCAGATGGTAAAAATATTCCGATAATACCATTAGATTTGTAAAAATATAAAGATTTCAAAAACATCAGTTTTATAATTTTTCGGTATTTAAAAATATCAGATATAGTTTAATTATGCATATTTTCTTTACTGCCGGTACTAATTTGTCCTATCTACTCTTCATAATACTATTCTACACTATTCATTATTATTCACTCATTTCTACTTTTTTTATACCTATTCTTACACTTTACCATACATATTTCTTATTTTTTTACTTTTCACATACATCTTCATTCACATCATACCTTACAACTTATTATTTTTAATTAATAAAAATACAAATCAAAACCACTCTCTCTCTCCTCTCTTGCCAAAACCTGCACCCCCTCTCTCTTACACATCTATTTTTTTTATTTTTCATTTTATTTATTTCACATAATTTTCTCTCTATAAAACTCTATAAATACCTTATCTCCCTTTATTTCTTTCACACACTCATTTACCTTACTAAAACTCTCTCAAAATCACTCATCAAATCCTCTCCCCAAAAATCTCTTTTTACTTTTTCTTACTACCCATATTTCTTCTACACACATACTACAAAACCTCTCTTTAACTACCACTCATATACTTCTACCTCAAGTAAACTCCTTATTATATTTTCTTACCATGTCATGTAACTTAACATGACTATGGTGTATATTTCTTAAACATTTAAATATTATAGAAGCAACACTATGTTCATGTTTTGTTCTTGTTCATGAATAAGTTACATTTATTATTATGTTGTTTTATTATTATTGCTATTATGTACATGTTATTATTAGGGTTATAACCTAACTTCTATATTATATTATCTATATTTATGTATCTATATATATATATTCCTTGGAGTATATAAGCTCACTAATATAACCATTCTTTATTTATTTATGCTTGCAATTTATTTATTTATTACATGCTTTAATATTAAGACTAGTCTTTTAGTCTTAAACTTGTCCTTATCAAGTCAAAACTATTTTCTTATTTCTTTTGTTTTTTTGGACTTACCCATGACTAAGTTCGAAAGCCTTGAAATCAAGCTAAGACTTCCAATACTTGATATTTATTTCTTACTCATTCTTATATTTGCCAATCTTCTTATTATTATTTTTGTTGTGTTACTAGCTACATACTCATTTTTCATGCATCATATTGATTGTTATCTTAATAAGGAATAAAAAGTTCTTTCTTAAAATAAAAGAAAACAAGCTCAACTTACTTTAAAAGTATAGTTTTATCACTTAGGAAAAAGTTTCATTAAGATTTAGAATTTTATTTTAACCAAATACTTTCAAAGGATTTTTTACAAAAATCACCATAGATTCTAATTTTGTGACATACAAAGCATTTACAAAAAAATAAATAAAATAAATAAAATAACTAAGGAACTCTTTATTTTATTTTCAAACTACCATTAAAAGACCATAAGATTGATAATACCTTTCTACAAAAAAAATTTCTTAAAAACTTGATTATAAAATCCTTACTAGTATTTTTTGTAAATACAAAGACCAACACAAGTTTTCCAAAATAAGTTAAGAATCAACTCATCAAGTAAAGTATACTTAGGGAATAAAATTTGAGAATAACTTAGAAAGACAAAAGTTTTGAATAAAAAATTTTCTTTTAAGAATCTAGAAAAATAAATTATGTCACATATTTAATGACTTTAAAAAAAAAATCCTTAGCTTTATTTCCTAACAACTTAACATAATTTTGTCAAACTTCACTTTATCAACTACCAAGACAAGATTGTTTTATGGAAAATCACTGGTTAAAACAACATCATTAGAATCATGTGTATAATATAAGTTGCATATGTTTTAAAAGGATTTTTCAACTATATAAATATATATATATATAGATTTTTATGGGATTTTTTTATTGATACAAAGTTAGAAAAATCATGTTTTAAAGGCTAGGATTTTCGTGTTGATTATGGACCATATCTTTTAGAGACCCAAATGATCTTTTATGAAGAAAATAATGTTAGAAAAGGATAGTTCTTTTTTATCAGGTAGAAAACAATATATAATATGCAAAATTCCGAGTTAAAATGAGCAAGTTATAGCTATTTTGAGTTGGAATTTTATTATACATGATTTTTTGACCAACTTAGTGAAATAGAATTACAAGTTTAAGTAGAACTTTCAAGAAATACTCACTTTGGGTATTTGTAAACCCCAAAAGTTTTGTGATCGATTTAGTTTAAACCCTAAATGGAAAGTCAACCGGAAGTTCTAAAGTTAACAAAACCCTAGTTAGATGTAATGGTTTAAGTCCGGCTATCTCGTGTTAGCAAACCTAAGAAAGTAAGTAAGAGATTAGTATGTAGAATAGTTCGTGATTATATAAGAAAGCTTAAAAAGATCAAATTAGTAAAGTCGTAAATCGTTTTGAAACCGAATGGATACAGTCCTTGAAAAATGTCCCGGGGCTCGAAATAGTAAAAATATTTCGGATATATCATTTTGGGGGCTCGAATATAGGTTTCAAAAATATCAGTTTATAATTTTTCGGTAAGTAAAAATAACAGATATCGTAATTATACACGTATTTTCTTACTACCGGTATTTTATTAGTCATATCTACTTTACATTACACTATTCACTACTATTCTAAACTATTCTTTTATCTCTATTTTTTCTAATACCTACTCTTATAACACCATAGCCTATTACCTTTACTTTTTACCTTTCCCATAACTTTATTTCACATCTATTTTACTTATTATTAGATTTAATCAACAAAAATACAAAATAAAAACTCTCTCTTCCCTCTCTCAAGATGTGGTCGATGCACCCTCCTTGTCCCTCTCTCTCATTTTATTCAATTTTTTTTTATTTAAATCACACAAAAATTCACTTCTCATTTCCTATAAATACCCCCTTCCTCTTGCACTTTTTTTGACACAATTACTACCCATAAATTCACTACCAAATCTCTCTCAAATTTTCCTCTCAACACTCTCTCCAAATACTCTCTCAAAATATTCTCTAACCCCCTTCTATATACACAAAACTCATTCACACATATTATCTTAAAACACTTTTCAGGTAAATATTTCCTTTGACAAATTCTTCTTCTCATGTCATGTAACTTTACATGATCATAGTATGAGTTTTCAAAAACTAAATGTTATGGAAGCTACACTATAGTCATGTATTGTTCTTGTTCATGAATATCTATTTATTTATTTATTTATGTTGTTATTTTACTTTGTTTATATTATTATTGTTATTATACCTAACTAAGTATTATTATGTATATATATATATATATATTCTTTAGAGCATATAGGCTCACTTGCAATTTATTTATTTTCATGTAAAGTAATTTATTTATTTCTTCCATTGCAATTTATTTATTTCTTGTTATTTTAAGATTAGTCTCTAGTCTTAGACTTGTCCTCATTAAGTTAAAACAATTTTTTTTCTTTGATTTTCTTTCTTTCTTCTTTCTTTTTAGGACTAGTCTACTTCTTAGTCCCGAGAGCCTTGAAGAAGCTAAGACTCCCAATACTTGACTTTATTTATTATTTATGTTATTTTTGCTTGTTGTTATTTCTCATAATCATGCCCATTAAGATTGTTGTCCAAATCTTTAAAGCTCCAATTATACTTTGACAAAAAGGAGATTTCATCACCTAAGAATGGTTTTATATGAAATATAAATTCTATGGTTTAACAAAAGCAAAGTTATTCTTTTCCAAGTTTTAAGAAGAACTCACTACAATTTTAAAAATTACTTTTGTTTTGAAAAAGCTTTTTAAATCATTTTTATATTACTTTGTTTTCTTAAAAGAAGATGACTTTGGTACTAAAATATTTTTTTATAAAAACATGATATAAGGAAACCCCTTAAAACGAAAATGAAAATTTTCAAAATTAAGATTTTTCAAATAAATAATTAAAGAAAACAAATAGGAAAAGTAGTACTTATATTGAGAATTTATAAAAGAAGAAATTTATCTTATCGAAAAGTCATTTGGGAAAATAGTAAGATAAACATAAAGTGATGCTTGAAAACAAAGGAATCAAAATATTCATTTTAAAGGATTTATAAAAAGGATTTCTTGTAAACTATGGTTTTCTACACTCTTAATTAACATTGTTTTACTCAACAAATTTGAACGGACAACAAACACTTAAGCATGGATAAAATATGAGCTATATATCTATAAAAAGGGAATTTTTTTTCAACTATATAGATAACTAAGTATTTATCAAAGCAATTTTTGGATGGGTTAATATTTGAAACAAATTGCTTTTGGGCTGGGAAAATTCTTGGTGAATCTGATCACCACTATTTCGGAGCCTAAATGATCTAGTTTGATGAAAATAGTTTTAGGAATAGATAGATATTTTCGTGTAGGTAGAAATCGATATATTATATGCATGATTTTGAGTTAAAATGACCAAGCTATGGCCATTTTAAATTGAAATTCTCTCTTATATGAACTTTTATGTTCTTATGTCATAGTTTTGTCAAATTTCAAGAAAGTCATTAAGAAATACTCATTTTAGGTATTTTCCTTGATTAGGTGATTCTGAGGAAAAATATCTGTACTCCGAAGATCATTTCGACTAAGTGGATTGTTTGAACAACTCATCCGTTTAGAAGAAGTGTCGACATGGCAATGTAAGTTTATTTCCTTAAAAAGGCTTTACTTGTTTGTGCTTGTGGTTTAGTCGCATTAGAATTAAGGAAAGATCAATTGATATCTATGTGAAAATTGTTAAAAGTACTATAAGAATATTGAGACAAGAATTGATTGTAAGCAATTGTTTGTTTTAGTATGGTATTTGATATGTATGAAATTTTATGATCACCTTAAAATTGTTAATAATGATGATATGATAATTTGGATAAATTGATTCATGCATACCACGAAATGAGTCACATTGCATGGGGTTATTATCCTTAGGTGAGAAGTATGGTAGCTTGGTCGAAAGCAAAAATTGGCAGTTATGATCGAAAGTGATTGCTTGGCGACATGGAATTAAATGCTTGGCGGAAGTCCGGAAGCATGGCTCAAATCGAGTAGACTTAATATGCTTGGTGGTATTGATCGAAAGCATAATTTATCTAAAACTAGTCGTTCTGAGGTTATGTATCACCAAACTCCGAATAGAGGGTGTGAATCCATTCAACATGTAGTTTCCGGAAAACTATATGTCTTGTTTGCTCACGTGTATGTTGCATTACACTTGATTGCTTAAATAACTTATTTGAATTTCACTACACAAGCAGTTTACTTATGTAAATAATTCTCACTAAGCCTATTAGCTTATACCCCTATAGATATCTTTTATAGTTCACCTATTTGTGGTTGAGGCCATGTGGACCCTATAGCTAGGTATTTCCTTTTTTATTAAGGAATTTGTAGATGAAGTTTAGTATTGGATAAGATGTAGACTTCATATGAATTTCCTTGTAATAGATTATAGTTAATTGAGCTGGGGAATACCCCTAAGACCTGTAAGACTATTGTTATAAATAAATATATATTATGAATCCTCTTTTCTTAAGTTGTTATTGTATCTTTTTAAGCTTCATAATTCCATATATGGTCCTCTAAAATTGTGAGAGCACGCCTTACACTTAATATTGAAGTTTCTAGGATTGACTAAGGTTGTCATACTTAAGCCTTAATATTGAGTGTGGCGGACTATTACGTTTAGGGTGCCCCTTGGGGCATGACAATATTTCTTTTGTTTATGTGACGTGGAGTCCGAGCTTCCTTACCCTAATGACTGTTTTGACTAGAAGCTTCTACTGACATGGCTAAGTGAGTTTAAATTCTTACATTTTTGTACTTATGTTTTTGTTTGCAATTTAGCGGCACTAGAATTAGGAAAAGATAAAAACATGATAGCACATGTGCCTTACTTATATGATTGAAATCATGTTAAGTATATCGAAACGAGAATTGTTAACTAAATCAATGTATGATTTAGTATAGGAATGATTTGTTTGCGAATTCTCGGTCACCTTTAAAATATCTAATATCATGCCATGACTACTAAAATAAAATTATTCATGCATGATACGTAGTGAGTCATATTGTATTCATTACTATTCCCTTGGTAGGACAAGGGCATGGTAATGGGGCCCGTAGAACCCGAAAATCTACTCTATGGCATTGATCGCCCATAATAAAATGGGGGGTGGATACCCGAAATAACTACAATTTAGTGGTTAGTAGTGGCTCGTATAAAAACTACAATAACTTTATTTGTGAACTATGGTCTTGTTTCCTAAAACACCTAACCATTGAATGGAGGGGTAAATCCATTCAAACATATGATTCCCGAAAATCATATGTATTGTTTGCTCACGTATTTGAATGCATGACATATGCTTGTTTAAATAACTTGTCTAAATATTGATTTTCTGATTACTTTACTTGTGAAATTAATTCTCACTAAGCAAGAAACTTACCCTCTTATAGATATCTCTTGCAAAACCTCTATCTATGGTTGACGCCTCGGGGATATTTCTCCTAGGTACTATCTTTTGGATTAAGGAGTTTTTAGAAGAAGTCAAAGACTAGTTGTAGACTTAGACTTCTATGTGAATCTCTAATTTGTTTATATTAAATAGACTTTAATAGACCTTATATTTTGATAAGGGAATGCCCCTTTAATATTTTGTAAGACCTTTATATTTTCATATTTGAGATGCTTACGTTGTGATTTTCATTATTAATTGCTATATGAATGTCTTCTTAAATAAAGTGTTTCAAAGTTGGTCCTCTATAATTGTGAAGGTACGCTTTACACTCGATATTGAAGCTTTTGGGATGACTAAGGTTGTCATACTTAAGCTTTAATATTGAGTATGGCAAATTATCAGGTTTAGGGTATACTTTGGGACGTGATATCGAACATGGCCATGTAAGATGCCTGTGCAAAACCAGTTATGCCTTTCCCTACAAATAGTGGCATTTATTCATCTTTTGGGATATGCTTCTTTATTCCAAGAAATCTTAGAGAGAAAATTACGAGCTTCAAGAGGAAAAGTACCCAGCCATCATTGAAGATTACAAAACTTTGTTTGAGGGAGTTATTCTACATCATGTTTACTTTCAATTCTTCTAGATTTCATGTTATGATTATAAAATCTATGGAGGAGTAGATTTCATTACCCTAAGTCTCGTCAAACTCTAGATCTATGTGCTAAATTTGTTTGGTTAATGAAAGTTTATATTCTTAAGTCATTGCATGCATTCTTTACTATTCTTGTGATTATTTTGTAGCCAGAATTGATTGCATGTTTTCTTTCTTTTAGATAGAAAGAGATTTCATATAATAGAATAGATCTGCCTGAGTAGAGAAGTTTAAATGTGGATTTAGACATAGACTACATGGACTTACTGGATGAAGATTTAATCTTTCTAAGGAATCATGAACTCTAATGCAATTTTGTCCACATCTAATGATGAAAGACATTTCCATTAGACATATAGGGTTAAAATTCAATTATATTGAAAGAGAGATTGATGAAATTAAGGATTCCTGCAGTTCAAGATATAAATGATTCATTAATCAATCATTTACTATAAGAAATTAAGGTATAGGGTGGATTAAGATAAAGGGTATCATTTTGTGATTGTATTATTATAAGAAAGCACATAATTAACTATTATGGCTATTGGTTATATAAGTAGTTGTCATAATATCATCTCAATTAATAGGTTAAATAGTAGAAATATAATAACAGTAGTACTAGATATCTAGATCCTACAAGACAACACCCGTAGTAATTATATTCTATAATCCATAGGTCCGCTACCTTAAAGCTTGTCCTAGGATTTCTATCGAGTTTTGCTATTTATTATTTGACATGATTAATATGCTCTTATTAGTGACCATAGAGATCTCTTCTAATTTTCTTTTATTTAAGAGGAGTTCCTTCATAAATTTTGCATACTTTAGCATATGAGAGAGAGCATCTACTAGGGGTAGATTGATATGAAGTTGTTTGAAGAGTTCTAGAAATTTGTTGAACTGCTCCTCATCCCTTCTTCTTTTTGCTTTAGCAGGATAAGGTAGAGGTAGGTTATAAGGTTTGGCAAAGGGTGTCTCCCTTCTTTCTTCTTCTTCGTGGTCCTTAGCTACCTTGCTTTCTTTCTTTTTCTCAACCCCCACTTTCTTTTCAACTTTATTTTCACCTTTAGAAACTTCTTTTTCTCTCTCAACCTCTTACTATTTCTCTTGCTTTTTTTAAAAAAAAAAAATTCTTCTTCCTCTTTCCTCTGTAACTCTCTTCCACTTCTCAAAATAACTGCATGCACCCCTTCTCCAACTCTCTCCTTAAGCATTTCAATAACATTGCTTAATTGGATCTCTAGATTCTTAAGCGAATTAAAATGACTCTACATTACTAATTCAATTTGTTGATAGTGGAGTTTAGAGTTTTTGATAAGAACAGGAACAGCTCCTCCATGCAGGAGTTTTGTGGATGAAACCTAAAGCAAAAGTGCCCTTGCTACTACGTTGAGGTTAGATAATATAGGCTCATGTTATGTTGATAGCTCCATATCTCATTTGAAGAGGTTGGCATGAAATTTTGACTCAGAGGCCCATAAAAATTTCCATGAATATCGGAATAAAAGTTTTCTTATCATTCTTCAATGATATTTCTTCCATCTCTTGGATTAATTGTGAAAACTCCATATTTGTTTAAGTAAAAAGACAAAGCAGGGAAAACAAAAATAAATTGATTGCGAAGAAACTAGCAAAGATTTAATTAACTTGAAAAACTATGCAAAAGTGACTAGATTAATAGTGTTAAAACTTTTAGGTAGTGTTATGTTGAGCTTCATTTAAAATGAATTCAATGCCAACCCCTAGCAATGACACTAGGAAACTTGGTCGAATCATTTTACAAAACACAAAGTCGAAGTTTTAAAAAATTTATATAAAAATTGCTAATAAGTTATATTCAACTTCAATTATAATCACCAACATAGGCAAACTCACATACAGAAGCAGCATAAAAAATATTAGGTTGTATTCGTTGGGGATCGTTGGCATCTACTATACTCACTTTTTATCTATTATCTAGCTAAATGAAAATTTAGCAAAACATAGCAAAAGTAGAAGCCAAACCTATGGTTAAGGCTATGTGATTTCTTTAACAAAACTCCAAGAGTTATTTGCTCAGTATACTTATATCGTCAGACTCATGAAGGTAAACTAAAGCCTCTCTCAAGGTTAGAAACTCTAGATCTAGATCAAACAATCAGAATCTCTTCTCAAGCTATCAACAATCTAGATCTGTATAAAGTTTGAGAATCCTCTGTTTAAAAATCCATTTTGGAATTTGAAAATGAGCAATAAAAAGTTTCACCATTCCTCCCTTAAGGTGATTATGAGCAACTTCATTAGTAGTTTAGATCTATTCAAAAGAATGATTTCTCGATCTATTGAGTTGAAATCAAACATGGATCGAACAAGCGTACCATATAGTTAGAACAATGAAAATAAGCTCAAGGTACTAAATTCAAGTACCCAGTCACTGTTCCATTAAAATACATTTGAAATCACATGAATTAGGTTTTGGATTCACAAACCCTACATTGAAATAATTATTTCCCCATAGATATGAATATTAAGCATAGATTCAAAAGAAATAATATGAAATTAAAGGTAAGAAAGATTAAGCACAAAAGTCTTGCAACAACAAAAGTCTGGTTCAAAATGAATTTGCCTATAAAAACTTGAATCTCTAGCAAGAAAAAACAATTATCTCACTAAAAATTCAATAAATATTGTTACATATGGTACACTCTTTATTGGATGATTGTGCATGTTTATTTATAGGCTATAAGCATGGAAATCATGACGATTTTATTCATTAACATGGCAGATTGTTTATAATGGAATTTGTCCATATCTTCACCCACGCATGCGAGTTAACTCATTCATAATAGGGTCACCTTTTATGGGTATGATTGCATGTACGAAGGTTGATTATGATCTAAGTTGTGATTTCTTTGTAAAAATCATCATTTTAGGCTCATCTTTGACCACAGGTGTAATCATGGGTTCAACTTTGGGTATGACTAATCTTATACTTTGCATTTTAAGAGCGGATGTATTCAAGTGAACTATAGATAAAATCAAGGGTGCGGTTGTAGGAGCGATTTACAATTTGTGTAGGCGCAATATAATCCATGGCTCTAGTCAAGGGTGTTGTTTTGGGCATGATTGGGAATTTCGCCTTCAGTTGGCGTCTTTAGCAACTTCGATAGAGCCTGCCTTTGCTCATCCATGTTATTTTGCTCCAAATTTGATCTTAAACACGTTGTTTCTTCTTTTATTGATTGTTGGTCCCCGAAAAGATAACCAGGAGGGGGGGAGGGGGAGGGGGGGGGGTGAATTGGTTATTAATTTTACTTTTCAAAATTTAAAACAACTTTCACACCACTTGGTTATTCAACTAAAATGGCTTTAAAGCTTTCTTAAAACAATAATCTTAACAAATAAAAGTTTTAAGCAAAATTCGGATCAAAAGTGATTCAAGACTTTCTCACTTAGAAACCTTTTGCTTAACTCTCTAAGTAAGAAAAATATGAATGATTTACTCTCTGATTAACGTTCTGAGCATATATCACACATATATAACATCAATAATAAATCACGAAATTAAAGAGAAATAAGGAGTAGAGAGTGCAAAGTGATATATAGAGGTTCCGCCTCGAGCGTCAATCCTCCAAGCCGAGGTCCCGGTGTTCCACTATCCAATCAAATCAACAAATTTACAAGAAGTTCTTGCCAATTCTCTTTGGCTACAATTCACTTAGCTTGATTCTCTCAATCAATCAATCAACTAAGCCTACTTGTAACTCTCAACTCACACTAAATGTATAAGATCAAATCAAGAGGAATAAAAAATTAAATTTCCTCAAAACTATTTGTTCAATGAACAGTAACAATAGAATATGACAGTTTCTCTCATAAAAAGGTTTTGATCACTGTAGCAATCTGAGTATCACGTTGTTGTTGATCTGTTGCTCTGTCTTGCTCTTTTTCTTTTTATTCCCATTACTCTAATGGCTAGAAGAATGAAAGGATGAACTTGTCCCAGATTTTCGTGCGTGTAATTCTTGAAATATCAGCTCACGCATATTCTACTATTGACTTACTTTGATTTTTGAATTCTTGAGATAACCTTCAAAATCCCAGTTTCATAAGATAAATCAAATAACCAACAACTTGTATGTTTATCTTATACTGAAAAATCGGGCTTGCATTTATCTGTCGTTACATAATTTCATAAACTGGTACTGTTCATGCTCGTTTGGTACTATTCATGCTTTATCCAAGCTTCCACATTCTTCGTATTTTTTTTAAAAAAAAAAACTTTGGACACATTCCATAAAAATCTGAATTGTATTTTGTAAATACTTTATATTATGCACACTAACTTTCTCCTCAAATGCAATTCGTTTGTATAATTTGAATTTCACTTCTAGACCGTATGAACTTCAAAACTATCATTTATTCGAATTTTAATCCCTGTGGATTTTGAACCGACTTTGTGGAACACATTGAGCATAATACCCAAATCATACTCAACTTTGGAGCTAGGTTTTCATAAATTAAAACTGAATTGAAAAACACGTGATTCTTATCTAGTTCATAAACCTTCTGACGTTCCCTCTGATGAATTAAAATATCCTGCAATTCTCATTAGAACCTTCTGAGTAACCTTCTGATGAGTAAATATTGTTTAAAGAAAAACTTCCAACCTTCTGATATAGTTCTATTTTAATAATATCTAATGCTGCACACTTAACAAAATACGTAAGAAATCATTTAAGTCTTTTTGTTATCATCAAAATCATCTTCTGAGAAAAATCGACATTGATCTTAAGAGCTGAAAAAAAAAACAATATTTAAACAATAAAATTACAAAATTCATAAGAATTTATCTATAATTGGATCAAATAAAGACTAAATTCCTATGAATGAAATAGATTATAATAGACTTATCAAGAACATCGAAGGAATAAGTGCAATTCAAGGATATAACATATATTACATGCAAGAGTACCAATCGCCTCTTTTATAGGCTGCAAAGTTTTAATAATTTATAACCTATAGTTCGTTAGTTTGTATAAGCAAGTACACCTATCGTTTTATAGCATAAGGTAGAGTATATGGTCGTCCCCATAGGGAACTTTACAAACACTAGTAATCTCTAATCCTCCTATTACCTAGTTGATCTATTTATGGATTGGTTATGAGTTATTATTCCTAAATTACTTAAGACCACTTCAATTGACACAAATGAATATAACATAATACATAATACAAGATTCAACAATAGACTTGCTTATCTCCTTAACATGATCTAATACTAATTGGTGTTCTAATAATTAATTACTTGTAGGAATTCATTAAGTATATGAATGTCTAATCAAAATCATTCAAATCTAATTTTAACCGAGTCTACCAGAATCTCTTCCAAGTTAATAGTTAACTAAAACTGCTTTAAGTCTAGTCATTATCAAGTTCCCATAAAAAAATGTAGAAAGTCTCACCATAATATCTCTATTATTATGAGCAACTCTTCAGTAAATCAGATTTATTTAATGGAACAAACTTTTGATGTTTTCAGCTGAAATCTAGTCAAGAAATGTGTTATGTGCTTACACAACTCCTTGAATTTTTTGAGTTTAATTTACTAAATCTAAATAATTATTAGATAATTGACAAAGTTAAGACCAATTTCATGTTAAGATGATAGAACAAGTCCTACTTCTCTACTTAGACATGATACAACAATAATAAACATAAACAACTAACAAAAACAAAAACAAAAACATAATTACAAGGAATAGGAAAAGTAGAGAAGAAACACCCCTTTAAGTGAATTTAAATTTAGATATGAAGTCTTTTCAATCAAGCAACACACTTCTAGATTCTCTCGAGTTCTTTAAGACAAAAACTACAAATATGAACACTTAGATGAATAGAGCATTCAAGAAGTAGATGGTCTACAAGATGTTAAAATCCTAAAAATTACAATGGAAAAATGACAAGGTGTCACAATGCATCTTTTTTTTTTTTTTTTTGTTGAATGGGTATGTTGTCTTTTAAACCTAAGCTGCTTCCTTAAAAGTTACAAGTGAATCAAAGTAATTATTCGCATGTGGCACCCATTAATTACACTGTTTAAGGAAAAGTCGGGAAAGTACATTTTTAAATCATATTAATGTCCACGCCCTTGAAAGAGACCTTAGTAAAGACTGGTCTTTTGACAATGGTGAATCACCCTCATGACATTATCCTTGGTTTCATGAATCATGCCCTTAACATTACCCTTCGTTTTATAAATCACGCCCTTGATTTTGATCTTGGTAAAGTCTGGTCTTCTGAAAATGATGAATCACACCATGACATTGCCATTAATAGCTACTAGACTCTAAAATTCCTTCAATTACTAGTAATCATAGGCATGATGTTGACCTTAGACGCTTTTAATCTCTCAACATGGAAGTTACAACCATGAAATTGGCTTAAAAGCTTATGAAGTTAGAAATCTTAATAATCGCGGGCATGAACTAGCCCCTAGTGGCTTTTGTGACTTAACTCCCCTTATTCACGCCCGTGAATGTCTCATGCTAGCCTATCTTCACTCTAATAGATAAATCTTGGTGAAATTCTCCTATAATCCCTTTAAATGTCTTCGATATGTTCCAATATCACCTGAAATGAATATATATCATAATTAAGTACCAATTCTTGCATGAATCATATCAATAAGCTTTAAATTGTACTTAATCACCTAGTGAATTTTATGGATAATTTATGCCTATCAAGTACTAAACATAAAATAACCATTCATCAAAATATTACATTGTCTTAGGGGCATTCCCTTGCTAAAATCTACAAACGGTCTTAGTTACAGTCATCCATAAGTCTCTAAAACATAAACAGGACCTTACAATCAAATTGAAAGATATTTTAAAAGAAGTCTTTGTTGCTAATCTTTAACACAATTCCTCCAAAAGTACAAAGTACACTCAAGATTTACCTCGAGTATACTAGTCTGGTTGTGGAGCCAAAGGTATTCCTGCATCCATAAAAATCTGTAAAGGTGTAAGCTTACAACTTGCTTAGTGAGATAATTCCCTTTATACGTAACAAACAACCATAAACAAATAAGTTTGTTAGTTTCTAGCATATGCTATGCTCAAGCAACAAGCACATGAGATAAACAAGTATTCATGGTAATTAAAAACCATATATAGAACGAACTTATGTCTTTGTCACAAGGGTTAAGGATCTCTTGGATGTCTCCGCCTACCCATAGCAATCGATCTGACGTAGCTCCTTCATGAGGTCATATTCCCTTAGAAACTCTATTTCTCATGCTTAAAGTAGGGCTCGTATTATTTAGATAGTTTGCTGCTTACCTGGTCCCACTTGTAGGAGTAGTAGCCTTAAATATGTGACTCGATAATGCAACGCATGTCCGTTTTTTTTTTCTTTACCAAAGCTAAATAGAATTATGAATTTTTTATGGGTGATCAAGTAATTCATCTTACACATAATACTTTTAGTTAGAATGAACAATACACTAAACAACCTTAACGATGGTTTCAGTATGCTTAAAATCTTTTCTCACATACATAGAAACACAAGTAATTTCCATGAACCCCATACATATTCATTTTATCTCTCTCTTATCTTATTTAGTGCAACTAACTACAAGCACAAATATGATATGTAAATCATGAGGGAAAACTCACTTGACCATAATGAAAATCCTTAATCAAAGCAGTCTTTAGGAAAGTAGTGTCAGGATCTTTGTTACTTGAACGGGGAAAAATTCTATGATAAGCAACTTATAGATGTGCTACATGGATAATAGTTCTAAAGGTCTTATTACCATTATATTTCCCAATTACCTAGTTTAAACCTTAAAACGTTGATATCTAAGATTTAAGTCCGATTTATATATATGAGTAGTCGATCTCTATCATTTTCGAATGCTCATCCATTTTTGATGTTATCTTCATCTCCTTAGGTCAGTAAGGTCTTAGACCAGTAGGGTTTAGATTGCACCTCTACTTGTTTTACTTCCATTCTAGTGTTTTTTCAAGGTTTAAACTCTATAAAGGTTTCCTTGCATGCATCAAACTCAATCTTATATGGGATTTGAGTAGAATATGAATAATAAAGGTAGATTTGTCATGAAGTTAGTGATATTTACATCAACTTAGCTAAGTGTGTTATTGTATCTTTAGAAGTTAAAGTATGTATATAAAGATAAGAGATCAAGAGTGAATGTCATAAATAGTTTGGGTTATTCTTAGGGTTTAGTGATTTTGAGAATGAAAGAAACCAAAGTGTTTTGAAACTTTGAATATAACTTAATCTTAGTTCATGTTGACCTTATGGTGCTACATGACTCATGTCAAACTTTAAAAATATTGATGATAAGTGAGTTAAGAGGGAAAAATAGGATCTTTACACTCTCTAGGGCCATCTAAGATTCAGTATACAAGAAAGAGAGAGGATGGGGTTTTGTTTCTTAGGAGCATCTTGATCACTATTGTCAAGTTTTTCAACAAAAGAAAGTACGAGGTTCGAACAAAACATTATCTAGATGAAATGGCTCATGAGAACTTGAGCTTTTTCACTTTTGTGTGCTAGGCCCTCTAAAGATAGAAGATAATTTTGTAATGGTTTAAGGTCATCACTTTTCTTTCTCTTAAGTTTAGAGACTTTTGGCCATCATTGCACCAAAAATTTAGGGCTAAGGACTTGAGTTTAATCACATCTTTTCTTAATCTAACTTTGTATCGTGGATGGAAATGGAAACTTATTTGTTCTAAGTTTCATTTTTACCATCTTTGCTCCTAAATATGAGGGTTTCACATGGTGATATACTACCTCACGTAGAGCATTTTGGTACAACATAAACATAATGCAAGTAAAGAAATAAAGAACTTTCAAGTTATGTTAGTGAAGTTAATAAGCCTTATGCTCTAGTACATATACACACATATATGTTAGATTAGATTTATAGATGTTAGAGTTGGTGAGCTTCATGCTCTAAAGCGTGTATATACATATTTTTACATATATAGTATGTTACGGTTAGAAGAGTTAATGTTAGAGAGCTCTATGCTCTAATACATATATATACATATGATGAGAGCGTATTAGTTGTATCAAATAATAAATAATAAAATTCAATAGAAATCATACGGTAAGGTCTAAGGTAGCGCACCTATCGATCGTAAAATAAAATTACTATCGGTGTCGTCCTCTAGGATTTGAATATTAAGTACTAGTATTACTGTTTCGCTACTATTTAACCAAATAATTGAGATGAGATTATCAATTATTACTACTACTTAATTAACTAATAACCCTAAGAATTAATTATGCGCCTTCTTAAGATAATCAAATCATAAAACGATACCCCTTATATTAATCCACCTTACACCTTAATTTTCAATCTTTATAAGATATTCGTTAATGGGTTGCTTAAGTTCTAGAACTATAGGAATCTCTAATTTCATCAATCTTTCTTTCAAGATAATTGAATTCTAATCCTATATATCTAATAGAAATGTCTTTCGTCATTAGATGCACATAAAATTGCATTAGAGTTTAGGATTCCTAGCAAAGATTCAATCTTTGTAAACCTCTAATTTTTAGGGTAATATCAAGTTTAAACCCTAAACCGGAAAGTCAACCGGAAACCTTAAGTCAACAAATTCTTAGGAAACCCTAGCAGTTTAGATCCGATAAGCCCATGTTCTTAAACTAAGAAGTTGAAATACTAGTGAAGAGTGTAATTTGGTTCATAATAATATTAGGATGCTTAAAAAGATCAGATTAGCGAATTTTCAACTTATTTCGAACCCGATCGGATACAAACTTTGAAAAGCATGTCCCGAGGATCGAGATATTAAAAATATGTTATTAGTACTGTTAGACTCATAATTTCATAGGATTTTCAAATATATCAGTTATAAAATTTTTCGGGTTATAAAAGTTACAGTTATAGCCTTTTATCATATTTTCATTACCATCGATACTTTAATTGTCTAATCTACTGTTTGATTTCTTTCACACTATTCACAAGTACAACCACCCATACTCTACTTCTTACATCCTTACAACTATCTCTTACATTCTTACATTCTATTTCTTACAATTTACTTTTTCAATATAATTTTATTACTTAAATTACTTAATTTAATTTTGAAACTTACACAACGCAACACACACATCTCTCTCTCTCTCTCTCCCCTTTATGAAAACCGGTGCCCCCTGCCCCTTGCTTTCTCTCATTTGTTGATTTTTCCTTCATTGTTTAATCACACAAACCTTAATCCACTTTTCTATATAAACCCTTTTATGCCAACTTCATTTCACTTTCCCACTTTTCATCTAAACAAACTCTTGCAAATTTTTTTCTCTTCTCTCCTCCTTGCAATCGTGACCTCCCCCATAGACACACACTCTATATTTTTCTTCAAGTTTCTTATTCCAAACACTAAATAGGTAATATATTTACACCCTACTACCTTAAAAACATGTAATGGCAAGATTGTTCATGTGTGATTTTACTAAAAAATCCCCATGAGCTTTAAGCTAGGGATGTGGAAACACTTGGACATGAGATCCTTACCATCACAATATTATAGATCTTGTTATTTAAGTTATTTTGATGTTACCTTGTTTTATTATTAAGATATATTGTTATTACTAATGTTTTGTGCATGTATTCATCATTTAACCATATCCACATAATGATCATAGTGTTCATGCATTTATGACTAGTATAATAAACTAGATTTAGTTGTTTTGAGTTCATAAATGCCTTAGGTCTTTGTTTTATGCACATAAATAACTTGTAAAGCATGGTAATAGTGGGAAAATGTTAGAAAGCTTAAGATCTATTTTAGTTTCAACAAAAATGGATTTTGGAAATTCGGATGTAAAAAGAACCATATTTAGAAAAGCTATTTTTCAACTTCACAATTAGTGTTTTACATTAAAAATGAAAAGCTTAGGGAATAGGTATCATAAATGAGTGATCTTGATGAGTAAAGCTTAGATCTACTAAGGAATATTTTCAAAACAAAGAAAACTTTACAAAAGTTATGTTTCAATCCTAATAACAAACTTGAAATTCGTAATAAGGAAAACTTGAAGTGTAAACACCTATTTTTCAACCTTAAAACAAGATTTTTATTAAAGAAATGGAAGCCTTAAGGAGTAGGTTTGATTAGAAGTTAGTTTTTGAAAGATTAAATGAGTTTTACAAAAGAAACAATCTCAAATGGAACTTTCAAAATCTAGATTTGAAAATGACCACTATTTAAACATCTATTTTCAAATGCCAAAATGATGATTTTTATAGAAAAATAGAAGTCCTAGGGAATACATGTAATAAAGACCTAATTTTGACAAGGATAAGTGAAATTTATTAAAGTATAATCCTAAAACAAGGAAAGTTTTCAAAGAATAGATTAAACAATGTTTTCATTCCTTAAAAATTTTGTAAAATTGGTAATTAGGTAGACTACCTATTTAAAAATCTATCTTCTAACCCCAAAATGAAGGATTTTATTAAAATAATGAAGGTGTTGGGTATATAGGTCATCGAGGTTGAGTTTTTATAAAAGAAAGTGTGATTTTGCAAGAAGTAAAACTAATTTTCTTAAGTTTAGTAATTTTAAAAGTTTTGTAAAGAGAAAATTTTCTAAAAAAAGAATTTTTGATATCATATTATTGAGAACATACATATAACTAGCTCATCTCATGACATTCATGATGATGACTTGTAGGTAATGCATGTACATATAATGCACTTAGTAGAAACAAAGTTAGGAAAATAACATCTTATATATCCTATTAAGTATTATTTAAGTACATGAGGAAATAGATTTACGAATACTCATGAATCATGCATGATATTGAGTTATATATGTATATAACAGAGTCTTACAAGATATGATGATAGCTAAGTATCTATCAAAACTTTGGATTTATGCTTGGTTCGAAATTAGGAGTTGATATGTGGGATGGGAATTTCGTATAGCATTTCGTACCCTACTATTCATGGACCTAATGACCTTGTTTGATAGAAATAACTTTAGAAATAGATAGCTCTCGTCGAATAGGTATAAATCGGTATATAATATACGAAATTCCTAGAAAATGACCAAGTTATGGTATTTTTAAGTTGGAATTTCCTCTTAGACGAACTTTGACGAACTTGTTAGAATAGAATTTATAAGTTCCTTCAAACTTCATAAAAATACTCATTGGAGTTATTTCTTTTGATTAGGAGACTTGGGAGATGGATTAAACCTTCCCGATGACTATTACGATTAAGTGGATTTTCGTGCCATGGCCACTATCTTTAAATTATATGCTTATGAATGTGCTTGTAATGATAGTGGCATTAGATTTAGGGAAAGATAAATTGGATTGTGCATGTGGAGCCCAATTGATTGAATCGATGCTAAGAATATCGAAATAGACTTGTTATAAACCCTTGTATGATTTAGTATAGACTTGAAGTGTCTGCAATATCTATGATTGCCTATAAATCATTAATTAATATGCCATGATCTTATAATCAAATTGACCATGCATACCATATGTTGAGTTACATTACATTTGTTACTATACCTTTGTGGGAAGAAGGCATAATAGCTGGGCAACGAGGGCCTTGTAAACTCGAATGTTGGTGTAATGGCTCAAATTGAAATGGTAGTGGTGTAGGCACTTATATCAACTATAAAATTGTGTATGGGTGGGCACGTGAATCAACCACAATGTAAATGAGAAAAATTGAACTCTATAGTCGTATGAGCTTGAAACACCTAACCCCGAATGGAGGGCGTAAATCCATTCAACATAAGACTCCCGGAAAGTCTTATGTATTATATGCTCACGTGCTTGTGCATTTCATATGGTTAATAATACAACTTGCCTGATATATATTGCGTGATTGAAGTATTTAATTTGGAAGTGAAACTCACTAAGCTCGTAAGCTTATACCCTTTTAGTTTCCTGTTGCAGTATGATTATTTATGGCTATCCCTGAGAGGCCTCTTTCCTCAGGTACAGCTTTTGGAAATTTAAGGAGCTTTTTGAAGAAGTTGGGACCTAGATGTTAGGCATAGAATTCTAGTAGAATCTCCTTAATCTATATATATATATATATATATGTGTGTGTGTGTGTGTGTGTGTGTGTGTGTTGTAAGAGACTTTTGAGGACCTAACGACTCTTAATATTTTGACGGGGGTATGCCCCTTAGATCATGTAATAGATTAATCTGATGATAACTATTATGATTTACAATCTTACTACTATGTATGTCTCCTTAAGCTATTTCGATTCAAAGTACGGTTCCCTATATAATGAACGTGAGCCTTGCACCTGATGTTTAAGCTTGTGCAGTGACTAAGGTTGTCATACTTGAGTTTAGATATCGAGTGTGGCAGACTGTCGCATTTATGGTACCCTTTGAGGCATGATAATCTTTATGTAGAAAATTCATGTAGTCTATGTCTAGATCCACATTTAAACCTCTTTATTCATGTAAATCCATTCTATTAGATGAAATATCTTTCTATCTAAAAGAAATCAAATATGTAATTAATTTTGGCTTCAAGTTAATCACAAGAACAGTAAAGAATGCATGAATATATTCAATAACATAAAATTTCATTAATCAAACAGATTTAGCACATAGATCTAGTGTTTTACAAGATTTAAGATAAAGAAATCTACTCCTCCACGGATTTTACAATTATAACATGAAATCCAAAAGAGTAGAAAATAAACATGATGTAAAATAATTACCTTAAACAAAGTTTTATGATCTTCAATGATGCCCTAGTACTTCTCCTCTTGAAGCTCATAATGTTCTCTCTAGGGATCCTAAGAATAACGATGCACATCTAAAAGACAAGTAAAGGCTGCTATTTATAGAAAATAGTGAAATAACTCCTGCATGGCCATCTTATATGGCTGTGTTTGAACCCCATGTAGGATACAAATTGGCAAAATAATGAAATTTCCAGGCCTGCACGACCTTAACACGACCTGTGTGGGGTATTCATGTACTTTAAAAAATGCTTGTGATCATTCTCTAGCTTCTACATAAGCATGTTGCATGGCTTATGTAACTCCTTGTATACTTTGAAATTGCTTACTAGTCATGTTTCACCTTCTACACCAGTATTCTGCATGGCTTGTGCAAAAAAATGTCATGCATGTTGTAAATCTCCAAAGAATCTCCTCTAACTTATCCAAATATCTTTATAAGGCTTAATATCTTTCTTTATTCCTGAAATTGATATTTAACCAAATGATTGTCCTTTTTTTTAATAATTCATATGAAATTTATATAATATAATATAAAAACAATACAAATAATAAAGGTCTTTTGACACTTATCAATATACATGTTACGGTTAGAAAAGTTAGAATTAAAGTGCATGAGGTAAATAAACATAACATAACCATAAATTTAAAGTGTGTAGCTAAACATTTCCTCAACTTAGCTTGATGCATCATAGGTAAAATCATGAGGAAATGATTGTTAGCTCATACATATGATGAGATACATAATGCAGGCTTGTATGTAAGGTTGATTACCTAAAGAAGGAGATGAGAATGTGTGTGTTCTAGGGAATGAGAGAGTGAGTCGAGAGAGATGGAGAGGGATGGAGAAGTCGAGAGAGAAAGAAAGAGAGGAATTGAGAGAGTATTTTAAGAGTGTAAGGGAGTTGTGGTAAGTACAGGGTGAAAAAGTTGTGGTGAGGAGGGGTATTTATTGATATGAAAAGAAAAAGAGAAAAAAATGAAATGAATGGGATGGAGAGAGGGGGAAGTAGCGTCAGTTTGGGGAAGGGAAGAGAGGGAGAGAGAGAAGAAAGAGTGAAAGAGAAGTTATATATAGTCGAATTGATGTAGTAGGTTATGGAGTTTGTAAAAGTAAGGGTATGGTTGTAGAGTAGGCTTGAATAGTGACATGAAGTTGATTGATGTGAATAGCAGTGAATAGTAATAAATAGTATAGTATAAGTGACAATTATTTTATCAGTAGAGATTCGAATACATGAAACGCTCGATTTAACTAATGAAATTCTAATTCAAAAAATTAATACAATATCACATGAAATTATTTTATATTTTTTTACTATTAAATATTATTTTAATTTGTTTCCTCAATTTGCATGTCAATGATCGGATAATAGAATTATCTATTGTATGGTTCCATATCGGATAGGTTTATTAGATTTTCGATTCATTTTGATAGTAATACTTTTTCTTAAGCAATGGATTTTTAGGGTTTTAATTATAATTTTACTTGCATGATATTCTAGGGTTATCAAAGTTGTCTAGTCATGTCTATGGTTTCTAGCATTTAGTATCGGTTCTATTTAATTTAGGGTTTTAGTTTCGATACTAGTTCTATGGTTCACATTTAAATTTACTAGAAAAATATAAAGGTTTACATCTCTCCACAACCTTCTTGTTTATTCAATAGAGACAAAGAGAATGGGGAGCACACTTTATTTTTTTGACCTTTGTGGAGCTAAGTTTGGTTCTAAGCTTTGGATCATGTTATTTATAGAGAAAAGGTGATAACTTTATGGGGTTGGCTAAAGGATTTAGTAGCCTAGAGGATGAGACAGTTTAGGAAGTTAGATCTTAAGAGGTGCATCATTTTTAGGAAAGGGTAATATGGAGGTGTGGTGTAGCATCATGTAAAAGTAGAGGGTTTGTAATCTTGAGATCTTCATTAACAAGTTTCATTATACATAGAATGAGTGGAAGGGATATAAAGAGAGGTTAAAGAAGATCACGGTTGGAAGTGATTGTGTGGTTGATAAGTCTTTTATACTCTATTTCATGCATAGAAATTTAGGCCTTATTTGGTTCATTTCTAGAAAAATTCATATGAATTTTGTACTTTTATTGTTTAAATGTTTTTTTTTCAACTCCTAAGATCAAGGAAAAAAGAAACAAAGTGTTTAAGATCATATTTGAAGCAAATAACGTGAATGAGCAAAGACAAGCTCAATTTCGACGGCGAAAGGCCCCAACCAATGGCAAAAGATAAGGCAAAACAAGGCAAAATTCTAAATTGCACCAAAAACCATGCCCTTGACAAGAGCCACAGACTACACTAACATAATTGGGCCCTTGATTTCACCTGTGGTTCATTCAAAGGCATTCGCACATGAAAGTACAAAGTATAAGACAAATCGTGCCCAAAGTCGAGCCTACAATTACACCAGTGATTGAAGCTGAGCCAAAAATCTCAATTTTTACAAAGAAATCATAGCTTAGATCGCGGTCAACCTTTAAGCTTATGATCATACCTACGAAAAGTGACCATGTCATCAATGAGCTGGTTCGTACCCATTAGAGCTGGACAAATGGGCCATAACCTGTGGGTTGGCCCGTTTAACCCACTTTTAATTTTAAAACAGGTTATGGTTGATTTTTTTCAACCCGTTTAAAAGCGGGCTAAAAAAACTCAGCCTATTTAACCCACGGGTTAAAGCAGGGTTAACCCACAACGGGCCGAGTTAGCCCACTTTTTTTTTTTTTAGATTAAAATAGGTTTTAAACTTAAATTTGAAAGTTGAAACCTAGAGAGTACAGTAGACTGTGGTCTATGGAGAGACACGATAGCTCACAAGCACCACACCACACCAACAACTAGAATAACCACGTCCATAAGATGAAAAGTAAGAAAATAAACAAGCAACATTGAAATCCACCAATTGAAGAGCAGAAGAAGTCGGCCGAAAAAAGAAGAGCAGAAGAAGTCGCCCAACCCATAAAATGAAAAGTTCATGCCAGCCATTCCGTAAATCCATGCATCAAGTAATGAGACCAAGCAGTAGAATAGGCTCAGCAAGCAAATTTCCAAGCAAGTTTTCATGGTCCAGTGAACAAGCCTTCAACCCAAGCAAATGTAATATATATTTTTTTGTTGGAATGGGGTATCCAATATTAGTATTTTTCACTTGAAAAATCATGAGAGATGACATTAAATTATAAGACAATTAGTATAATATTGTTCTTTTGTTAAATTTTAAATGAGTCAAGTTAGTGGGCTGGCCCGTTTAACCCACTAGCCCGTGTGGGTTGGGTTAGGATTATAAATTTTGGCCTGTTTATTAAAGTGGGTTAAAATTTGTTGGCCCGTTTAACCCACCAGCTCGCATGGGCCAGGCCGGGCCGGGTTAGCCCATTTAACCCACTTGCCCAGCTCTAGTACCCATGCATGAAGAAAATGACGAATTCCATTTACAAAAAATCTATCATGTCAGCGAATAAAATCTTCATTATTTCTGTACATATCAATATAAATAACACATGCATAGACGTCTAATAAGGAGTATTCCATATGTAACAAATTCTATTAAACTAAAATAAAGTAAGGAGAGGATTCTTAGTGAGAGAAAATCTTTTTCTTTTTTTTCTGGGTAATTTTATTTTAAACCGAAGTTTGTTTTTTGCAATAGCCATTTATGCTTAATCTATAATACTCATTCGTATTTTTATATTATTTCTCATGAATCTATGCTTAATGTTTTCATCTATGGAGAAATAATTATCTTAACTTAGGTTTTATGAATCTAAAACCTGATTAATGTGATTTCAAAATGCACTTTAATTGAATATTGACTGGATATTTGTGATTAGTAGCTTAAACTTAACTTTGTAGGTCTAAATGTGTTGTATACCTTTTAGATCTATGTCTTATTTCAACTAAATAAATCGAGAAATCATTCTTTTGAATAGATCTAAGCTAACAATGAAGTTGTTCATAATCACCTTGAGAGAGGGATGGTGAAACTTTCTATCACTTGGTTTTAAAATTTCATAAAATGGGTTTTTAATCAAAAGATTCTTGATCTTTATGCGGATCTAGATTATTGATAACTTGTGGAGAGATTTTTGGTGATTTGATCTACATCTAGAGTTTCTGATCTTGAGAGAGGCTTTAGCTTACCTTAGTAAATCCTATAGTGCAAATATACCTAAAAACAACTCTCTGAATTTGTTATGAAATTGCATGATAAGAAATTGATGAAGCAAATCCTAAATCCTTTCTTGTATTTACAAACTTATATTCTTTATTTTACCCTGAATACATGTATATACTTTTAATATTAACATTACCTTAGTGTTTTTTTCCCCTTATGCATATATTTCGCTAAATTTTTGTTTAGGTAGATAATAGTTAAAAAGTGAGTACGGTAGATGCTAATGATCTCTAAGGAATATGACCTAATATTTTCAATGCTACTTCGATAGGTACGCTTACCTATGTTGGTGATTGAAACCTAAGTGAACAAAACTTATTAGCACTTTATTAAAAATAAAATTTGAAAACTTCGATTTCCTGTTTTGTAAAATGAACTAACCAGTGATGAAGGAGAGATTGAGTTTGCCACTAATGGATACTATTAATATAGCTGTTGATGGGTCTTCGGTTGAAGGTTGTAGTAGAGGTAGCATTGGCGTGATCTATAAAGATAATAATGGCTATATTCTGTTGGGTTTCTACAAAAGAGGTTTTAGGCTAGATGTTGAAGTCTTTCTTTAGTTAAATCACAAGGGAAGAATAAGGTTATTTTAAAATTTGATGCTCAGAATGTGGTTACAGCTTTAAATTCGTCTTCTTTAGCAGTAGCTAAATGCAATCAATCCTTAATAAACAGATATTAAGAGGGACTTTAGTTCTTTTCAGTTTATTTCTTTTGCAAATATTTCTGGAAAAGCAAATAGTCTCGTTGTTTGGGTATCCTTGCACTTCAAGAGAGTGATATGCTATATAGACTGGTGGTTAAACACCCTATATGCTTTCCTTTAGCTACTTCTTGTTGAGGTTTCTTGATACATGTGTTTTAGTCCTTATTTAAGAAGAAACATATGATGGATTTCATATGTTTTTATGATTAATTGCAAAGATTTGGTACATAACGTAGTTAATTTTTTGTTTTTAAGAGGTAAATGATGATTCATGAGCTATGAAGAAAAATTGATCATGTTTTATCAAATTTTAGATTAAAAATGAAGGAGTTTAGAAGATTTATGAAGAGCATGAGATGATCATTCCCTCATGTTTTCCCTGTGATTTTATCATAAAATTGTTTATACTCCAGTAATGGGAGATAGAGAGATACATGGCTAAGTTCAAGATGTCGTGTTCTGGTCATGCTCTTCTGGCGATATTAAGGGCTAAGTAATTAAAGAGGTATACGATGAGATACAATGAGCCGTGTTTTACCCAGTGCATTTTAGGAATTATTGAAGTAAAGAAATAGAGAGTTACATAGGAAGATATAATATCCCGTGTTCATGCCATGCTGTTATAGAGTGAAGAGTCTTTGAAGAGTCAGAGAGAAGCACCAGAAGATATATCAACTCGTGTTCTAGTTTTGTTTTATTTGAGTTGAAGAATTGTAACATTATAATGGATCAGAGAGTTACACGGTTAAGTTAAGCTACCCATATATATCCCGTGTACTTCAATTTTTTCATGAAGCCTTATTTTATTTGAAGATATCCTTGGAGATGGAAGCCTGTCTGAAATTAAGAGATTCCCTAGGGCTTTTGTGTCTATATATATATATATATAATATATATAAGTTCTAGAATAGAATTGAGAAAAAAAAAAAAAAGAAGAAGCAATATGTACACAAAAATACAATTCTCATCTTAGATTATTGTCTAGGATTTTCAAGAGAGGTCGAGACAATTGATAGAAGCTTTGTGTTTTATAATGTTGTAATGGAGGAATAGAGATTCATCATCTATACAATAATGAACCCTAGATATTGCTATGCAATCATGTTTTTAATGTCAATTCAATGAAGTTTTACATTTTTCTTGATTCTAATTATGTGTATTTCATTGTTTCTTGAATTGATAATTCTGGAATATTAATTCTTGACTGATTTTGTAAATATTAATTGATAGATTACATATATGGTTAAATCAACCACAATAAGAGGGATTTGTTTATAATTCTAGATATAGAAATATGAAGTCTTTCATATAAAATTGAATGAAGATTTGATTTAATATGTGATTTATAAAGCTTTAATGCAATCTTTGAATTGTTATTAATTAGAAAGAAAATCTAACAAGTAGATTCAAGAATTAGGAATTGATAATCTTGAAAGACGTATCATTCAATGAAGGAATCTTATAGATTAAAATAACAAAAAGACATTGAACTATCCTTAGAAAATTAATATAGCAATATTCTAAGATTTATTGTTTAGATGAGGTTGAATGATATTGTAATCAAGTATTCACTACGGATAATTATTAGATTAATAATAATATTAGTATTTAATAATCTTGAATGTACTTTAGAATAGGTAGTAGATAAAGGAGTTAATACTAGTAATTCAAGATCTTTGCAGCGTGACACCTTTTCTTATTAACCATACTATAATAATTGATAGGTATACTTACCTACAAAATTGATGGTAGAATAATTATTAGCGTAGAGTCTTTATTGATATCATGATCAATATCATTTCTTTATCATGTATGACTTTTTTGTTTACCCAATGGTTGAATGAATGGCTTTCCAGTTTTCCTTTTGGTAAAAAAATAAAATTATTATTCGATTTAAAATCTATTGAAATTAGAACAACCATGACCTTATAAGTTTAAGTTAGGTTTTAAAAAGCAAAAATAAAGTATTTGACAATTTAATTAATACAAAATATTTTTAGTTGAGGACCTATACCAAAACAATTACTAATAACATGTTGCATGAATAAAATATAGTGGTTCTATTAAAGAACATGTTAAGGGGGTTTCTCTATCGAGGGAAAATTATGAGGTTAAGATGCATATGACAACTTAGAATAAGAACTTTGTCCCAATCGGTAGCTTTTGGTGCAAATGCGGTAGATTGGTGTAAATGTGGTAGATTCATTCACGGTACATTGTTCTTTATAAGATCAAATGTGATAGATTCGTTTCGTGCAAATATAGTAGGCTTAGGTGCAAATATGGTAGGTTGATGCAAATATGGTAAGTCTAGTTATGGTAAATTGATCTAAATGTACTATAAGTTGATCCTTATTTTAAGTCGCCATAGAGCATATCCTAATAATATTTCATTTGGAGCATTGGAAATTCTACCACTTCCTTTTCAAACTCGGACCGAGGGTTGACCTAGACATGCTAAGGGGTCAAGGTTGAACCGGGGTCAATAAAAGATGAAAATTTAAATTACATCCTAATTAAACGAAGGAAAAAAATTATATCCTAATTATAAAATAGAATAATATAATAATCACATTTCCATCTACATACAAATGCAAAATCAATTTGTCTTAGTATAATTAATGAAATCCTAATAAGACATTTCCAATCTAGTTAGTCTTAAGGGAAAAAAAAAAAGAAATAAATTTGAAACATAAACTAAGCTTAATTTATTTACTGTAACCAACCATAAATAGTGGAAAAGCTTTATGTTACACTATCACGCCTCAGAGGATACCTTAAACGTGGCAGTCCGCCGTATATAATATTAAAGCTAATGAATGATAACCTTAGTCATGCAAGAGCTTCGATATCACATGCCAGACGTACTTCCAAAATAGTAGGAGACTCACAAGGGTATTACATTTAAGTAGATAATAAAAGCAAGCAAGAACTTATACAAATCAACATGAAACCTTCATTTAATAATTCCTTACATCATCTTAGGGGCATTCCCCCATCTTAAAAGTCTTGTTATAACTAAATTATTAACAAAGTAATCATAACTATAACATAAGCCTACTATAGAGATTTTCTTAAAGTCTATGTTCAAAACTAAATACATATAACTTCTCTCAAAAACTCCTAGTAGCTTAAGCTCGTACCTGGCATACGGGGCTCCTTGGTGCCAACCAAAGGTAATCATACTGTAACAAAAAGCTATAGGGGTATAAGCAAATCAAGCTTAGTGAGATAATTCCATCTACAAGACATTTCCATAACTCAAACAAGTATTTAAACAATCATATGAGAATACAACAAACATATGAACAAACAAAATACACAAGATTAACCGGAAATCATGTGTAGCATGGATTTTACACCCTCCATGTCGGGAGTTGGGAGGTTATCGGCCCATACGACCATCAATAATTACAAATTTGCTAGCTCCTGCTTGCCCCGTAAACTTTTCGGCTCTTACTGGCCCATGTAGATTTTCTGGCTCCTACTAGCCACCACTTCAACTTTTGCGTTTCCCTACATGAGAAAAGTAGTGAAACAAATGTGACTCATTAATATGATATGCATGAATTATTTTCAATATAGTTTAACCAAATAATGTGAGTTCAAGTCAAAGGCGATAAAAAACGATATTCATCATATCAATACAAGAATCACAATTTAATTATCAATTCCTCTTTCGATATTCTTAACTTATATTCAACCAATCATAAATTCAATCACACAATACTTTTATCTTTTCCTTAATTTCTAATGCTACTAATTACAAGCACGAATAAGGAAATGTAACTTAGTAAAGAATTAACTCACTCCATGTCGGTAGATCCTAATCGAAGTAGTCTTCCGAGAAAGTGATCTCGGTTCCTTCTTCACCTAGATAAGATTAACTACCCAAAATGAGTCTTTCATATAATTTATATTCTTGAAGATTCCAAACTTTTCTTAAAATTGTGGTAAAATCGTATAGGAGGAAATTCCAACTTAAAATGGCCATAACTTACTCATTTTAATTCGGAATTTCGCATATAATATACCGTTTTCTACCTATTCGAAAAGATATATCTTTTTCTAAACTTATTTTCATCAAACTAAGTCATTTGGGTTTCGAAAAAGTGGCGAACAGATTCACCACGAATTTTTATAAACTTGATTCCCTTCTTTTATCCAAAGCTCATTTTGAAGAGATAGGTATTTTAATAGCCTGTAAAACTTTTGAAATGTATATACACATATTAATTGACTCATATCGAATATATGAAGTTAATGAAGTTGTCTCAAGAAAAGTAAAGTCTTTTAAGGATTTTTGGAAAGTGAGTATTTTTGAAATATTCCTCTTTTGAAAATATCTTAAGTTATTTCAAATGAGTATTTTTCTTTTCCTAAATTTTATTTCCATGATCTCTTTAAATTCTTAAGAAATGATTTTATTTTCTAGGTTTAGTTTCCAACACTTTTGAAAGTAATAACAATTCTATATTTAGAGAAATAATTTCTTGGTTTCTTGAGATCATTTTATTTTGATGAAAATAATTTCTATCATTTGATGAGAAAGTGAAGTTGTTGTAAAATCTTCGTTTATTTCAAAAAGTTCTCTCTATGTATGTTTATGAGCTCCTCTAGATTTCTTAGAAAAGTTTGTTTAAGAAAATTACTTCCTACTTTTATTTCTAGAAAAGAATTTTTTAAGAAAACCTTTTCTCATTTATTTTGTTGAGACAAAAGTCATTATGTTCATGCATGAATATGAATCATAAAGTTATGAAAACATAAAGAAACATAATAACTTAAAAGAATAAGCTAGTAAAGAAATAAATCAAGTACTGGAACCTTAGCTTCATTAAGGTATCCCGGGACTAAGAAAAGACTAGTTCCAAAAAGAAAAAGAAAATGTTTTGATTTGATGAGGACAAGTCTAAGACTAGAAAGACTAGTCTTAAAAACAATATGAAAGTAAATAAATTGCAAAACAAATGAGCTTATATGCTTTAAAAAATATATATAACTACATATATATATTTAGATAATTATATGTATAAAAGCAACATAAAGAAATTAGATCATGAACAAAAACAAAGTATGAACCCATTGTTGCTTTCTTTAACCTTCATGGTTTAAAAAACACACACTAAGCTCATACTAAGTAAATGAACATAAAGAAGACTTGAAGAAATATTACCTAAAAGAACTAAACTTGAGAGAACTCTTGGGAGAGAATTCTTGTAGTATTTTGGGAGAGTAACTTTAGTATATGAAAGGTGTGAAAGAAGTGGAAGGAAGAGGGGGTATTTATAGGAAAATGTGGGAGGTTAATTATGTTAATTAAATAAATGAAAATAGAACAAATTGGAGGGTGAGAGAGAGGGGGCTGGCGCAAATTGCAGAGGGGAGAGGGAGAGAAATTTATTTTTTTATTTTTTTATTTTTGTAAATGAAAAGTAAGATATGAAAGATGTGCAGTTGTATTGGAAATAAAAATTGTAAGAAATAGATGTATGGGTTGTAAGAGTAGGTTGTAAGAAAAAGTAGAGATAGATAAATAGTATAGAATAGTAGTAAATAGTATAATGTAAAGCAGACATGACAATTTAAGTACCGGTAGTAAGAAAATACGCGTATAAATGTGATATCTGATATTTTTAGCTACCGAAAAATTATGAAATTGGTATTTTTGAAAATCTTATATTTTTACGAGTCTAATGGTATATTCAGAATATTTTTACTATTTTGAGCCCCGGGTCACGTTTTTCAAGAACTATATCCGATCGGATTCAAAACGAGTCGCGGTTTTACTAAACTGATTTTTTTAAGCTTCCTAAGATAATTACGAACTATTCTACTCACTAAACTCTTTCTTACTTTTCTAGGGTTTCTTAAACAGGGATGTCGGACCTGAACGGTTACGATAGACTAGGGTTTTGTTGACTTTAGAGATCTAGTTGACTTCTAATTAGGGTTTAAGCTTTAATTGATCACAAAACTTCAGGGTTTTACATACACACCTTCTTTTCTTTTCTTTAAATGCTCATGTAATTTTGAAATTATTTTTTTAATTTTCTCTTCAAAAGTGTGAATCCTTCCCAAGTTAGCCTCATCCCATCACTCTTTCCCATAATAATAATAATAATAATATAAAGAGAAAAATCATCCAGCCTCTTTCTTTCCCCATTTTATTTTCCTTTCTTAACAAGCTAATATTACACTACCAGTCATTCTCACTTTTTCTTTCTTTCCTGTTATTAAATCTTTTTAGCAACTGGGTGTTGGATCCTTAATCCAACGTTGGCCTTATGTGAAATAATTATGTGTTACGGGTTATCACATTAAGTTAAGCTCAATTATAAGTGATCAATAAGGTTTGGGCATTTGAGCTTTAATGTATCTAATAAGATATGATCATTTTATGTGTAGAGGCCTTATGGATGATTTCTATTTTTATGATGAGCTAAAATAGAAATACCAAAAGATAACATGGGGTTATATTTATAAATAGTGGTTATGGTTCCCAGGTCACACGTATAATATTTTTCTAGTCTCTTTTGAATCCCATCATCAGAGAGTGCATAGAGAAAACAAAAGGTATCTCTAAAAAAAGAAAAAGTGTTGATCTGGAAGGCCAACCACACCGCTCTAAAGTCATTGCTTACTATGGATTCAGGTACACTTCCACTTAATTATGTTTAATTCTTAATAAACAAACATGAACGATCTAGGGTTTCATATGTGATGATTTTCACAAAAGGTTAATCTGGATCTAACAAGTGGTATTAGAGAATACATGTTTGATCATTAAGAATTACTTTCGTTTTTTATACATAGGGTTGTTTTCCCTATATTTTAAGGGTTAGGGTTTCAAAGAGTGATCAATAAGGTTTGGGTATTTAGGCTTTGATGTATCTAATAGGGTATGACCCTTTTATGTGTATAGACCTTATGGGTAATTTCTATTTTTATGATGGGCTAAAATAGAAATGCCAAAAGATAACATGGAGTTATCTCTATAAATAGTGGTTATGGTCCCCAGGTCTCACATACAATATTTTTCTAGTCTCTTTTGAATCCCATCATCAGCGAGTATAGAGAGAAAACAAAAGGTATCTCTCAGAAAAAACGTGTTGATCTAGAAGATCAACCACACCACTTTAAAGTTATTGCTTGCTATGGATTCATGTATGTTTCCACTTAATTCTGTTTAATTCTTAATGAGCAAACATGAACGATCCAAGATTTTATATATGATAGTTTTCACAAAAGGTTAATCTGAATCTAACACTGGGTTCTCCATTTTTAGCTAATAAACACTATGGAAACAACACACACATTGATGTCCAGAAAGCCATCTTCCTACGTTAACCCATTAGCTTTGTCGTGTTGTCAACTTCAAGATTGAAAAAAAATTACCCCTCTCAGTATCAGTATAGGGGTTCGAGACTATAGGTTTGGGGTCAATGGGTCTAGCCATTTAGGGGTTTGTTGTGGTTGGTGGAAGTGGCGAGCCAATGGTGGTTTGGATTTCGGAGATTCAAAAGAAGGAAGGAAAGGATTTCTGATGGGGACAACGATTGGTGAGAAATAATGCTATCACTATCAAGTTTTACTATTTGAGATGACATAGAACAATATTTAGCATTTTCATTTTTTAGCCCTTTTTTTCATGTTGCATTGCAACCTGAATGACTCGATTGGGTCAATAAGATCTTGGTTGAACTAGTTGAATCATCCGATTCTCATTGGTTCAAGGAAAAACGATTTATTAGAGGTAACCGACCCGCTTCTAAGACCAATTTCAATCGAACTGAGTCGAACTGGTCGGTCTGGTCTAGTTTTGACAATATTGATTAGTGTACACACCATACCAATTCCAATTATTCTATTAAAAAAAAGAAAAAGAAAAAGGAAAATATCATAATTTACCATACATAGCGATTTATAAAAGTAAATATTCCAATCACTTTTTCTGTACAACTCGGGTCTATACCATACACTATATAAAATCAAGAGAGAGAAACGGACATACAGTAAAAGGGAAATTAAAAAAATAAAACAAAATTCTGAAAACCACATTTTTTTGGACACAGACACCTTCTTCTTCTGTGCTGCACTTCTTCAGCAGCGAAGGAAAAAAAAAAAAAGCCATATATATACATATATAAAGGGAAAAGACGGAGAATCATCTTATAGACTATTGATAAAATTAATCCTTATTCTGATTTCTTCAATATTTTAAGATTAATCACTATCTGGTATGTTCTTTTTATTGATTTAGATTTGATTATAAATGGGTATTATTTTCAGTCGATTATATGTTGTTTTTGTCATTTTATTTTTTTGGATTAATTAGTGTTCTGTTCTTTATTTATAGCTAGATTTATGTCTCGATGGTCAGTCGATTTTTTTTTTTTTTAATTCTTCGTTCTAGAATTTTGTATTTTTGGCTTAATGTTTGATCGCTTTTTAGTTAATGATATACGATTGACAATCCTGTTGTTGTTATTGCAGATAGATTTTTGATTCATTTCAAGATTCAGTTTTGCCAATAAGAGGTATGTGTTTGAGCTTGAGTTCGATTTTAACTTGTTATTTGATATTTGTATTCCACGTTGGTTGGTTTGTTTGCATTGTTGATTTTACGAACTTGTTTAGATTGCAAATGGAAGTTTAATAGATGGGTTCTTGGGTTCTTTTGAATTGGGTATTGCAGTTTGATGTTAAGTTGCTGATACATAATAATCTTGGGATTAATTGATTAATATTAATGTGTGCATGTGATTTGTGCAGCTAAAAGAATGGCTTCAATGAGTGAAAAAAGTTGTAACATCAGTAATACTTGTCAAATGTCTCCTCCTACAACCCTTCAAGAAAAAGCAATCAGGAATAAAAGAAAGTTTAGGGCAGAATCTCCATTAGGTGACCCAGGAAAGATTTTGTCGCTGCCTCAAAATGATTCTTCCAGTTATGAATTTTCAGCTGAAAAGTTTGAGATTACACAGGGTCAGGGTCAGACCATGGTTTGTGATTTATGTAACGCACATAAGAGTCAATCCGATGGATTAAAACTTGATCTTGGATTGTCCAGTGTTGGTCCAACACCAGATGTTGAACCGAGTCCACAAAGTGAAGAATTGGAAGGGGATGAGTTTCAAGATATTGATTGGAGCGATCTTACGGAAAGCCAGTTGGAAGAACTTGCATTGAGCAATTTAGACACCATTTTTAGAAGTGCCATAAAGAAAATTGTTGCATGTGGGTATACAGAAGAGGTTGCTATGAAGGCTGTATTGAGATCAGGACTTTATTATGGGCGTAAGGATATTGTGTCGAATATTGTGGATAATACTACAACCTTTCTCAAGAATGGACAAGAAATTGACCTTCCCAGGGAGCACTATTTTTCAGATTTACAGCAACTAGAGAAGTATGTATTGGCAGAATTGGTTTGTGTCCTTCGAGAGGTTAGACCCTTTTTCAGTACTGGTGATGCTATGTGGTGCTTATTAATTTGTGACATGAATGTGTCTCATGCATGTGCAATGGATGGCGAGTCTTTGAATTGTTTTGTTAATGATGGGACTTCAACTCCGGGCTCCTCTAATACTGGTCAACCTCAATCAACAACAGAAAGCAAAAGTTCTGAATTAAATCTTCCAAATCCTATCAATCCAGTTCCCACTCCACCTCACACACAAAATGCTCGGCTCCAGGAACCTTCCATGGCTACAAGTTCCAACATGAGTAAGAGTGATGGTCCTCTATTACCTAGTGGATTAGAGAAACCAAGCACTAATTCTGTGCTTGGAAATGGTGATAAACCCATTGATGTTTAGGAAACTCTCAATCCCATTCTCTTGAAAATAGTAGAAAGGTCCATGGTAGTAGCCGTAGAGAACATGCACTTCGTCAGAAGTCTCTTCATCTGGAGAAACACTTGCGGACATATGGGTCTAGGGGGTCCAGGGGAGGAAAACATAATGGCTTGCATAATAGTTTAGGTGGTTTGCTGGACAAGAAGTTGAAACCTGTGTCGGAATCTGCTACTGTTAGTTTGAAAACTGCTTCCATGAAGTTGAGGCAAGCGATGGGAGAAGATGTACCTCAAAATAGTGGCAATAATACTCGATCATCTGTTGGTTCCCAAACTCCTTCTGAGTTTAATGCTGAAATTGCACCTACATTCAGCGAACTGCCTCAAACAAACAGTCTAGCAGTATCATCTATAGTAGACAGTCTGCCTACTCTTCCTGTACGTAGTAGTATGTCTTCTCCTTTCCCTATTGCAAATACCGAGCTTACTCTTTCACTTCCTGTGAAACCCAATTGCTCTTCAGCACCCATGAATTCTAGTTCTAAGGAAACTAATAGTAGTTATACAGGAGTTCCATATGATAAGCCAATTGGCCAGTGGGTAATTCAGGATAAGAAAGATGAAATGATTTTAAAACTGGTTCCTCGTGTGCGAGAATTGCAAAATCAACTGCATGAATGGACTGAATGGGCAAATCAAAAAGTAATGCAGGCTGCCCGTAGGCTAAGCAAGGACAAAGCTGAACTGAAGACGCTAAGGCAAGATAAAGAAGAAGTTGAGCGCCTCAAGAAAGAGAAGCAAGCTTTGGAGGAGAGCACTATGAAGAAGCTCTCGGAGATGGAAAATGCGTTGTGTAAGGCTAGTGGCCAAGTAGAGCGAGCAAATTCTGCAGTTCGAAGGCTTGAGGTGGAGAATGCTGCATTGAGACAAGAGATGGAAGTTGCCAAACTACGTGCTGTTGAATCAGCTGCAAGCTGTCAAGAAGTATCAAAGAGGGAGAAGAAGACATTGATAAAATTGCAATCCTGGGAGAAGCAAAAAACAGCTTTCCAAGAAGAGCTAATGATTGAAAAACGCAAATTGGGGCAGCTTATACTGGAAGTAGATCAGGCTAAAGAACTTCAGAATCAGCTTGAGGTATCCGTTAAAAAGAATCTAATCTTATTTGTAAATTTTTCTACATTCCTTTATCAATGTTGCCAGGCAATTTGATATATCTTGATAGACAAGATACTTTTATAAATTGTGCTAAAAATCAACTTGAGGTATGTGCTAACAAGCATTTAATTTTATTGATTATCTAATCTATGACATTGCAACTAGTAGTTTAGCATAAGTACTATTAAGCTTGGACTTGTTTATAGTCTCTTGGCTTTCTCAATGTAGAAAGTTTATCAATGATATGGATTTATATATCCTCATTCAATGGATGAGTTCATTGGTTTAGTCTCCTAGTGTGTCGATATGCTTAGCTACTGCTGCTGCTTATTATTATTATTATTATTATTATTATATACAAAGTAAATAATAAATCCTTAAGAAAGCAAAATTATGGTGAAATGATTTTCTGTACTGACTTTTTTCTTTTTTTGGGCTGAAGAGAGAGCTGCATTGCATGGTATTACCGATCCTGTTTTGGGCTTTTTTTTTTTTTTCCTCCCTGCACCAGTATAATGTTGTTCTGTACTTACTTAAACACCACACTCTTCCTTTGTTTTAAATTTTGTAATTTGCCAATGAATTGTCATCTTGGGATAAATTCTATGTAATGCTGACCCACACTTATAAAATTATAGATAATGTACCGATGGACTAGCTTATGAGGACATTCTAAACATGGATGAAAATGTGTGGGGATATGTCACAAAGCTTTTTGGTGTTGCGATTTCTGTTTGCTAGGCTATGTACTTTTTAGAACGTTTATTAGAGAAGTTTGTTGATAAAATTTCTTTCATTTGAGAGATTCAATATACAAATGCACATTTATGTTAATTAATAGGCACTTCAAGTATTATAACTTGATATATACTGAGAGTGAAAAATATTACAGGCAAGATGGAGGCAGGAGGAGCGTATGAAGGAAGATTTATTGACACAGGCCAGTTCAATGAGAAAAGAAAGGGAACAGATTGATGCTTCTGCAACATCAAAGGAGGAGCTTATGCAACTGAAAGCAGAAGCTAATTTGCAGAAGCACAAAGACGAGATTCAGAAGCTTGAGAAAGAGATCTCCCAGTTGAGACTCAAGACTGACTCCTCAAAAATTGCTGCTCTGCGGAGGGGTGCCGATGGAAGTTATGCCAGCAGGCTTCTGGATGCGAAAAATGAAGTAACTTATAAGGAGATTCAAGCTCCTCCTGTATCGGTTATGTCAAAGTTCTGGGAACCATCTGGAATGGGTGTGAAACGAGAAAGGGAGTGTGTGATGTGTCTTACTGAAGAAATGTCGGTAGTTTTTCTTCCGTGTGCTCATCAAGTGGTTTGCTCTAGCTGTAATGAGCTTCACGAGAAGCAAGGAATGAAGGATTGCCCTTCTTGTAGGAGTTTTATCCAGAGGAGGATCTCTGTACGTTATGCTCGCTCTTAATCTATTTCGTTAAGAGGGGTGATGAAATAACAGGTGCAGGACTCCTAAAATCAATAATGGATTGAATCAATACCTTTTGAGGGATACAATCGAAAAACTGGCCTTGTATTGCAAGGCTTATACCCTTTTTTTTTTTTTCAATGAATGGATTTTCTCCCTTTTTAATGTTTAGTTTTGCAGAACTTTTGCACCACCATATATAACTAGTATCCTGGCCATCCAGAGTCGTTCAATATTAGGAGCTGTGCAAAAAGCAATCATTTAGGCTGCAGAGTAGAGTAGGTAATCATTAAATGGAGGTTTTTCAAGAGGTTGATTTGAGTTTGAAATTTATGGGGGCTTAAACCATGACAGTGTCCTAAGGAAGAGGAAAATAGAAGGACAATTCCATGAGAGGCATTTTCTATTGGAGGGATAAGAGTGACAATTCTATTAAAGTATAATTTGTAGTTAATTATATATATTTAATATTTTTTTCCGGGGATTAGGGAATTATGAGTGTACACACTTAATAGATTATATAATTATCATGTGCAAAAATACAAGAATATAATAATATGATAGATTAAGTAATGTATTACTACTATATGGTAAAAGTATAAAATCTATATTGTTTTTATATTTTCAAAGTACTATAGGTCATTGATCATATACCTTTTATCTAGATTATATGAATAATATAGGGCATTTACATATATGAGTACTTGTATTGTCATAAGTAGTAAATAAATCAAAACATAGTATTCTATATATTGAATGACATGTATATATATGCAATAAATCCTTATATAGGGTTTGAGACAGGTTTTTGGCATCATATTAATACCCCATGAGATTTTGGATCATATATGTAACTCGATGAGAAAACACAACCTAGCAGAAGTATATAATAAAATTTCAAAAAAATTAATAATAATATGTATGGACACAGTTAATTACAAATTTCATTTCTATATTAAATGAAATTTATATCTAATTTTTAAAAAATTCTTGTATTGATTATAATATGTGATATAATTGACGTTTTATCGTTGAAATTACATCATTGCAATAAAAAAAAATGATAAACTTCTAACTACGTTGAGATAGGTCAAGCATCGAGTTTGCGAAAAACCCTATAGGGTAGGTTTTGAGAACGATGGGAAAAACCTTATAGTTTTTTTTTTTTTTTTTAAGGTTTTAATGGATCTTATAACCAACTGGGTCGAGTTCGGGTATTACATGACCCATCATTAACCCAACCCGGTTACATCCCTAGACATGTATATATATGCAATAAATTATTGGAAAAAAGAAAACTAACTCACTAATATATGATCATCATTGAAAAAGCAATGAAGGCATTTCTATTATTAGTAGTGTAGATGTATAACAATTTCACTTTATTGTTATCATAACAGCCTGATTGGATTACCGGATTTTTATCTATATCGGTAATTTATCAGTGTCAAATCTATAATGGTTCAGTATCGTTTTGGTTTGGCCAGTTTATAAGTAAAACTGTTAGTTTTTTATCGGTATCATATCAATATTAGTTCCCTTTGAAAAGAAAGAGTATGTACAAGAAAATAAAAACAAACAAAAAGCGAAAATTATTTACACTTCACAAGGTTAGTGACTAATCTAATAGATTCTAAGCTTTCATGTTATGCTTTGTTGAGCTTCATTTTCATGAATTCAACACTGAACCATGGCAACAACACCAAAAAAAAAAAAAAAAAAACTCGGTTGGTCTCTAAGTGTTTGTGCATTCTAAAGCAAGCAAACTTGAAGCTTAAGTTTTCTAAAAATTTAGAAAATACTAACAAGTTCTATTCAACTTTGGTTGCATTCACCAACATAGGCAAACACATATATTGAAATAGCATAAAAAGTATTAGGTCGTATTCTTTGGGGATTGTTAGCATCTACCTTACTCACTCTTTGTTTATTATCTAGCCAAAGAAAGATTTAGAAGAACATGATCCAGAATAAAGCTAAGTTATGGTTAAAACTAATTATATACACATTTTTAAGGCAAGACAAAGTTTAGAATTTGCTTCACCAATTCCCTATCATGTAATTACTTAACAAACTTATAGAGTTGTTTGCTGGGTATATTTGAACTATCAGATTCACTAAAGTAAGCTAAAGCCTCTCTCAAGGTCAAAAACTCTAGGTCTAGATTAGATTACCCAAATCTCTTCACAACCTATCAGCAATCTAGATCCATATAAAAATTAAGAATCCTTTGATTAAAAACCTATTTTAAGGAATTGTAAAACCAAGTGACAGAAAGTTTCACCATCCCTCTCTTAAGGTGATTATGAGCAACTTCATTAGCAGCGTAGATTTATTCAAAAGAATGATATCTCAATCTATGCAATTGAAATCAAACATGGATTTAAAAGGTGCACCATACAATTAAAGCCACAAAATTAGGTTTGAGCTTCTAATTATAAATACCTAATCAATATTGAATTAAAATGCATTTGAAATCACATGAATCAAGTCTTAGATTCACAAACCCTAAGTTAAGAAGATTATTTCTTCACAAATGAAAACATTACGCGTAGATTCAAGAGAAATAATATGAAAATAGATATGGATATTACAGATTAAGCACAAAAGGATCTTGCAAAAACAGATTTCATGTTTAATATAAATTTACCCCAAAAAAACTCTAAATTCCTTGCAAAAAACAGACTTCGGCATTGAATTCATGAAAATAAAGCTCAACAAAGCACTACATGAAAGCTTACAATCTATTAGATTAGTCACTAACCCTGTGAATAGTGTAAATAAATTTTGCTTTTTGTTTGATTCTGTTTTTCACATATTCTTATTCTTTTTCTATATGAAATTTTATTTCTTTATGTAAATATTTTGTTTCTGTTTATAGTACTAACCCTTTTTGTTTTTTGTGCACATATATAAATTTTTGTATATATTTTATTGTGCTTATAGCTTTTTGCTATATATACCCTTTTTTATTTGTAAATATGTCTATACAATTTTCTTTCCATAGTTCTTTTGTATAATTTTGTTTGCTTAGCATTTATCTTTTGTTTAATTCTTTAATTTATAATTCTTTTCTTGTATATAAATGTTGTTGTTATATATTAATCCTGTTATTGTTATAATATAGTTGTTGTGTTGTTTGTTTGTTGTTAAATAGGTATGTTGTAGACTAATTCTTTCGTAATAAAACTATAGGATCATGACTAGGAATCAATCTTATCCTTTATTTTCCTTTTACTCTAGAGCCTTAGCACATAGGCAGAATCGGCAGGAAGATAGCTAGAGAGGAACTAAGGATTTTTCTAGAGAACATGACAAGAGGAGAATGAACCCATTAGAGTCAACTGACCCAGAATTATGCTAGATTACTGTAGACCTACTCTTGATGGAGCCAACACCAGTATAGCTAGACCTAGGGTTGCTACAAATAACTTTAAAATAAAACCCAATGTGATTCAGATGGTGCAGTAGTATGTCCAGTTTGATGAACTACAAGATGAGGACCCTAATACCCACCTCTAACAGTTCTTAGAAATCTATGGTACCTTTAAAATCAATGAAGCTTTTAATGATACCATAAGACTTAGGTTGTTTTCTTTCTCTTTAAGGGGTAATGCAAAGAAATGACTCAATAGTCTATTTAGACGGTCTATAACCGCCTGACAACAAATGGTTGAGAACTTCATGAGGAAGTACTTCATGCCCTTCAGAAATGCAAACCTAAGAGTAGAAATAGCTTCATTCCACTACTTGGAATGTAAGACTCTCTATAAAGCTTTTGAAAGATGGAAGGAGTTGCTATGAAGGTGCCTACCCCATGGACTGCCTAAGTGGACTTAGGTCCAAACTTTTTATAATGGGCTTAACCAGGAAGAAACCTGAATAAAAAATCACTTGATGAGTACTTGAGTTTATTCGAGGATATGCTAATAATCAATACCGGTGGTCATCTCGTAAGGCTAGGAAGGAAAAATCTGGAAGTTTGTTTTAACTTGATGCTGTAATAGCTTTGACTTCCAAGATCACAGCCTTGACTAAGTAGGTTGATAGCATGACCATGGGAGCTGGACAAGTGCACATGGTAGATGGCAATTTTGGATAGAATGTTGAGAAGATGACTTCTAAAAGTGTAGAGTATGTGAACAATTTTAATGGACCTAAGAATGACCACTACAATAATACTTATAACCCTGGCCGAAGGAACCATCCAAACTTTAGGTAGAGTAACAATAACTTCCAACAATCTGGTTTTAACTTACCCAACTTTCAAAAATAGCAAGGTCAAGGGTCAAGTGTCCCCTAGGGTAGCAAGAATTCTTTGTAGGAATTAATTCTTTAGTTTATTAAGGCCTCTAAATCTAGGCAGCAGACCATTGATACCACCTTGAAAAATAATTTAATCGCAATTCATAACCTAGACACAACTAGGTCAGCTTTCAAAGCTCCTCTCAAGAAGACATCAAGGAACCTTACCAGTCAATGCAAAAGCTAATCTAAGGGAACAAGTCAAGACCAAGACTCCTAGAATGATTGATTCTACATTTTGTTTTTGCAATGTAATTTTCGTTTTAAAAAGACCTATTTCAAAGCTCCTCTTAGGAAGACCTCAAGGATCCTTACCAGCTAATACATAAGCTAATTTAAAGGAACAAGTCAAGAACTGAGACCCATAGAATGATTGATTCTACATTTTCTTTTTGCTATGTAATTTTCTTTTTAAAAAGACCTATTTCAAAGCTCCTCTCAGGATGACCTCAAGGAACCTTACTAGCTAATACATAAGCTAATCCAAGGGAACAAGTCAAGAACTAAGACTCCTAGAATGATTTATTCTATATTTTGTTTTTGCTATGTAATTTTCTTTTTAAAAGGACCTTTCATGCATATCTTAAGCTTGTTTTAAAGACTTTTGATGAATGATGGATGAATGATTGTTATTTAAGCTTTTTGATAAAGGATGACTGTTATAAGACTTTTAAACAGTTTTTTCTTGAGGATTTTTGAATGAGAATGATGTTTTGTTTAAATTCTTTGTTGAAAGTTTGAATAACAGGGATACAATTGCTTTCACACTTCATTTTATGCTTTGCTTCTTATCTGAAGTTGTTTTTACAGGAGTCCACTTGGTAAAATTGGCCTGAACCAACCCGTGGTTCGTAAAAGAAGAATAAATTTTTGGTCATTGTCTTTATCTCGACTTGAATTAAGCCTATGATTATAACCATAGTTATCTTTTACCTTAATTCTTTATTCTTTAAGCTATGACCCAAATAAAAGTCGTGATTCATTATTCTTTTATGTAGGTCTAATGAATCGAGCACATAATTGAGGCCTCAATTCTTTTATTCCTTTATTCTTTAAGTTTTGCCCACGACTCAAATAAAAGCCTCAATTCTTTAATTATTTTGACTTTTCTTAATAAAATAATAATTGCATTCTAAACCGCAATAGCAGTTGAACCTGCAACTTAATAAGTATAAAAGCGTTCATATTGTTGTGTCACTCTCATTCATTATCTCATTTAAAATTCTTATGAACTTGATAAACCCTCTCTAAACCCTTGATACTTTTGCTTACATGAACTCGATAAAGAATTATTTGCATTCAACTGATAAGGTAGGCATATTGTTTCATTATAATATCATTCTTTTGATTTATTTTTGTGTAAATAAAAGTTTAACCTCGTTAGTCTTAAGGTTTTAGTTTTATTTTTTTTCATTAAATTGTTGAAAGCTTGAAGATTCGTTTGAATAAATTTTCAAAAACCTTATTGAAACTTTTCATCTTCTAAGAAAAACTTAGTCTATTTAGGGTTGTTTTTAAATTTGATTCTTTTGTAAATATAATAATATGAAGTTAGAAAACAAAAATGTAGTTAAAACTAGTATGGAATTATTTAAGAAAAGTTATATATACAGATGCCCCGAGTTTGTTCTTCAAGCATAATTAAAGCCTCTGATTTACGTTTCAATTGAAAATTAGGGCATAAATTTATCCTATCAATTTTATAAATTGAAGTTCGAATAAGAAATTTATGTTGTTTGTCCTATTTTGCATCTAATAACACTACAAAGCCTTCTCAAACACAACCTCAAGAAACAAACCAAAAATAGCTAAATCTGAATCTATTTCTTCTGTACAAGTAAGTATACATCCTCAATCTTCTATAGGATTAGACAATGAAGATAAAGAAAAATTCAGAGTTTTTCTTACAAAAAAAAAAAAAAAAAATCAATTGCTCTTAATATTGTGATGGAGTAGGAAGTTGTAAGGAGTTATGGTTTGGAAGGAGAATTTAGGGAGTACTTTGAAGACTAGGCTTGGCAAAGAATTTTTGAGATAAGAGAAGATGTATATGGTGAAGTTACTTTAGCCTTCAAGGAAAGTTTCAAAACAAGGCATCAGGTGCTATCTTTGAATGATGCTATCAGTTTTTATGCCTTTGGGCAGTATAAGGAGGTGCCTATGATAAGATTTATAGTAGTCATAGGGCTTAATGATTAGGAGGGAAGAAATTTTAAGTGAGGAGCTCAAGAACCTACCCATTGAAGTAACTGAAGGAGAGTTAAAGTTATTTGTGGAGGAAGCTATAGAGGCACCTTTTATACCCTTAAAGACAATGGCCCCTAGCTTCAAGAAGAAGAGTTTCAGGATCCTATATTATATGCTGGTTAGAAGCATATTTTCTAAGTTGGAAAGGGCAAGTACCATAGCAGAAGCAGAGCTTCATCCCCTTTACGGTATGATGAAGAGGTAGAGGATGAATGTAGGCTAGATGGTGGCATGGAGAATCACAAATCAAGTTAGTCTATAAGGAAAGGAAATTTTCTTAAGAGGCTTAATCATGAGGATCTTGAAAATTTTGCAATTGTGGCCATGATAAGGGCCTGTTGATGTCATTTGTAAGTTTAAGACCCTGAGCAAGAGAGCCTTTCAGGCTAGGGTTTGATGGAAGTAGAAGATCAAAACCCTAAAGTTGAAGCAATTAGGGAAGAACTAGTTGCTACACCTGAAGCAACAAGGGAAGAGATACTTGCTATACTTGTGCAAGTTCCTACACAAGAAGCTTTACCCTAATATTTATCAACTAGCTTCGTTAAATTGGAAGTTGAAGTGAAAGATTTGAAAGGGAAGTTGGATGTATTTGAAGTGAAGTATGATGAGGATATGGGTGATCTAAAAGGGGATATGAAAAAGTTGATGGAGATGCTCTTTGATGTCCCCTCACCCACAACCCAAATAATCTAAAAAACAACCCTCAGAACCTACCTTGGCTAAGTTAGACCATGGTAATGAGGATGATGATGATGATGTGTAAACCTCCAAAGTTTTACGATCAGTTAAGCTTAAACCCTAATTAGAAGGTCAACCGGAAATCTTAAAGTCAACAAAACCTAGTCAGATGCAACCGTTTAAATCCGACAATCCTGTGTTCGTAACCCTAAGTGAGTAAGTGAGAGATTAATATGTAGAATAGTTAGTAATAACATGAAAAAGCTTAAAAATATCAGATTGGTTAAACCGTGATTCGTTTTGAGCCCGATCAAATACAATTTTCGAAAAGCGTGTCCCGAGGCTTAGAGTAGTAAAAATATTCCGGATATCCCGTTAGACTCGTAAAGATATAAGGATTTCAAAAATATCAGTTTTATAATTTTTCGGTAGCTAAAAATATCAGATATCGCATTTATATGTGTATTTTCTTATACCGGTACTTTATTAGTCATATCTACATTATATTACACTATTCATTACTATTCTACACTATCCATCTATCTCTACTTTTCCTTACAACCTACTCTTACAACTTATACACTTATTTCTTACAATTTTCATTTCCAATACAACCTTGCATCTCTCACATGTTACTTTTCATTAACAAAAATACAAAAAAAATAAAATTTCTCCCTCTCTCCCCCTCCAATTTGCGCTGGCCCTCCCCCATTTCACACTCAATTTATTTTAATTTTTATTTAATTAATTAACACAAATTACCCTCCACTTTTTCCTACAAATACCACTCCTCTTTTCCATTTCTTTCACACTTTTCATACACTACCAATACTATAAAAAATTCTCTCCAAAAGTTCTCATAAAGTTCTCTCTAGTTTCTCTTTCATAGGTATTGCTTCTTTAAGGTTTCCTTATGTTCATTTACTTAGTATGAACATAGTGTGTCTTTTCTAAACTCATAGAGGTTAGGAAAGTAACAATATGTTTATATTTTGTTCTTGTTCATAAATCTATTTTCCTTATATTGTTCATATCTATATTTAACTAAATATATCTATATATGTTTTAGAGCATATAAGCTCATTTGTTATTGCAATTTATTTACTTTCAAGTTGTTATAAGATTAGTCTTTTCTAGTTTTAGACTTGTCCTCATTAAGTCAAAACAATTTTTTTTTCTTTTGGGACTAGTCTATTCTTAGTCCCGGGAAGCCTTGAAGCATCTAAGGCTCCCAATACTTGACAATTATTATTAATATGCTTATTTATTTCTTATATTCTTTACTATCTTATCTTGTGATATTTTTAGCTTTTATAAACTACATGATCATATTCATGCATGGCTAATAAGTTGTTGTCCAAATAAAAATTAGTCTTTTTGATGAACGAATAAAATTTGATCACTAGATAAATGTTTTTCCCAAAGAATTCAAAAAATATTTTCAAATAAAGTTCTTTTAAAGGTTTATATAAACTCATCATGAAATTTCAAACTAATAATAGAAGAAGTTGTCTAAAGATACTTCCTTTTCAAGTGACAAAAGAAATCTTGATATATAGATAATAACTTGATACTATTTTTACCAACTTTCTAAACCAAGAGCTAAATAAATTTTTAAGAAAATCAACTTACAAGGAAAATGAAAATAAATAAACTCATCAAGTACTACTAAAGAAAACTTTTGGAAACTCTATTTTTCAATTCCTAGAAATAAAATTGGTAGATAATCTCAAAAGGCCAAACTTTATTTTCAACTCACTTTTGATAAACTAAAGAATAAAAATATAGTGTATTAGATTTTAGTCACCCAAAAAAAAAAAAAATTATAAGTTACTTCAACCACATAAAGTAAAGTCTAACAAATCTAAATTTTCCAAAACACTGAAAAAGATTGTTTTAAGGAAATTAATTAAACAAGACAACACTTATATCATCATGCATAAATTATGAGTCTATTTATATACATAAGGAATCCTTTTTAAGTATATACATATTTGAGTTTACGTGAACAAGCCTTAGTAAATGAAGGATTAGAAAATATTGTTTTTTAAGAAAGGAATTTTCGTATTAGATTTGTACCCTTCTAAATCGTGACCCAAATGACCTTTTATAGTAAAAATAACCTTAGAAATGGATAGATCTTTTCGAGTAGGCAGAAAATGACACATAATATGCAAAATTCTGAGTTAAAATGAGCAAGTTATAATCATTTTAAGTTGTAACTTCTTTCAATATGATTTTATCACAATTTAGAGATAGACTTAGAATCTTTAAAGTAGAAATTCTATGAAAGACTCATTTTGGGTATTTCATCTTGTTCAGGTGAAGAAGGAACCGATATTGCTTCCCGGAAGATTATTTCGACTAGGAGCGATCATCATGGAGTGAGTTAATCCCTTACTAATTACATTTCCTTGATTGTGCTTGTAAACAGTAGCAATAGATAGTAAGGAAAATGATAAATGAACAAATGTTGTGTGAATTGGATTCAAGATTGAATGATGTGGTTGTTAAATAAAAGCTAATTATATCGAAAGAAGAATTGATAAATAATTTATACTTTCTCGCAATAGGTATGATGAATATTGTTTTGGTCACCTTTAACTTGAAATCGACAATAATTGAATAAACCAATATTAAGAATAACTCATACATAACATATTGTGAGTCACATTTATTTTTTGCTACTATTCTTTGTGTGGGAAAACAAGGAGTCGTAGTGGTGGCTAGTAGGAGCCGGAAAGTCTACATGGGCTAGTAAGAGCCAATAAGTCTATATGGGCAAGTAAGAGCCGGTAAGTCTACAATTATTGATGGTCGTATGGGCCGGTAACCACCCTACCCCCGACATGGAGGGCTTAAAATCTATGCTACACATGGTTTTCGGTTAATCGTGTGTATTTTGTTTGCTCATGTGATTAATGCATTCCTATACGATTGTCTAGATACTTATATGTTCCATGGAAATGCTTTGAAGAAGGGAGTTATCTCACCAAGCTAGTTTTGCTTATATCCTTATAGCTTTTTGTTATAGTTTGATTACCTATGGTTGGCACTAAGGAGCCTCTTTTGTCAGGTATGAGCCAAAGTTACTAGGAGTTTTTGGAAGAAGTTTACATACTTTAGTTTTGAGTGTAGACTTCTAAGAGAAATCTCTATAGTAGACTTTTGTTATATTCATGTATGTTTTTAAGATGGCTTAGTTTGAGCAAGGCTTTTAGTACAAGGGAATGCCCCTAAGAAGTTGTAAGAAACTTTTATCTTAATGATTATTACACGTTTACCTTCATATATTCTTGCATGCTTTTACTATCTGCTTAAACGTAATATTTTTGAGTCTCCTACTATCTTGGAAGCACGCCTTGCACGTGATATCGAAGCTCTTGCATGACTAAGATTGTCATTCATTAGCTTTAATATTATGTGCAGCGGACTGCCACGTTTAGGGTACCCTCCGGGGCATGACATGATGATAATGACGATAAAGCCATACCACCCTTATCATTTTCATACATTCTTTCTCTACCACATACCACACACATACGTTCTTCTCTTATACAACCCCAAACATAAACTTCCCCACCAGTTTCCTCTATATAAACGCATACATTACTTCCAACATATATAGAGCCTACCCTACAAATCCTAACCCAAATACACCCATCACCACCTACAGAACCCAAAACGCAACTACTTGCTTCTGATCAAATGGCTAAGTTATCTACTCACTATCCAATTGAGGATAATGAAGCCATTCCCAAAACACAGACCCTACCCAAAGCCCCTAAAAGAACCACAAAGTCAGCTCTGAGCAAAAGAAAACTACTCATTCATGATGAATTATCTGATGAAGAGTACAATTTTGGGGGTAAATAACATAAACACGATGGCTTCGATTTAAATAAGTCAGCTCAGGAAGCTGACAACGAGGATAAGCCATAAGAAGATATGATAATGGAGGAGGAAATTTTTGAAGCTACCTCTAAGGAAGTTGCCAATATAGTAATAGAGGGGGTAGACACTATAGTTAATAATGTCTCTTAGGGAGAACCCTCTGATGTCGAGTTTTATAAGGCAATAAGAGGTAAGCCATAGAGACAATAGGAAGAAAGCCCTGTTCCTCTTGTCTAGCCTTTCCATATGTTTTAAACGGGTAAAAGACTCTTTTTAGGAAACCAAAGTGGACTAAAGCCATTTATGTGAAGAGGAATCAAATGAGGATGAATGAGATGAAAATGAGGAAAGTAACAGATCAGTTCAGGCCAAAGTGAAAGAGAAAATTTTTGAAGAAGGAAAAAAAAAACAAAGAGAAGAAATAAAGAAGATGCAACAATCTTCACAAAAAAATTTATAGAAGATTTTGAATTAGTTCAAGAAGGAGCATATGAAGCATGGCAAATTGTCCCCTTTACACCTACAGAAGAAGAAGATATTGCAACAATTCCTAGTAGCAATGTCACAGATGAAGAAGAAACCCCCACTACTCCAACAGAGGAAAAAGACAATGCCACAGTTCCTAATGGCTTTGACCTCAATACACCTCCTACAGAAGAAAAGTCGGCTACACAAATAAACCAACTGCCAATAGATAAAGAATTCTATGAGCTTAAAGCAAAGATAGCTACTGGAGTTGAGGAGAGATATAGAGCTAACAAAGATGTGCAGGAAATGATCAAGAAAAAGGCTAAAAGAGAAGCCTATGATAGAAGGAGAGAGGCTGCTCTTGAGAAAATAAGGGAGAAAGCTAAGAAGAGGGAACAAAGGCTTTCAGATGATATATAAGGATAAAGCTTAGCCTCTGTAAAAGAGAGAAAAGTAGCTCGAAGGCTAGAAGGAGCAGTGATAAGATCATATTTTATACAACTTGTTGATATTCATAAGAGCTAGAATGGATATTTGTTTTGATTAAAATTCATGTTTTCAGGACTAATTTGGACTAAGAAATCAAAACAAGAAACTTTGAAGAGAAATTTGAAAAAATTGAAGGATACGCCGGCAATTCATACTTCAAAGCCGCCAGCGTTCAGACGGCTTACACCTAAGGCCGCTACCAACGCTGCCAGCTTTGCCAGCCTTTAACTCAACCAACTTTACGCCGCCTCTAAGCTGCCGGCGTAGAAGTTTAACAGGCCAGTGTACATGGAAGGCCGGCAGCCTAGAATTAAAACATCACCAGCTTTGAAAGAGTTACATTATACGCCGGCTCCTAAGCCGCCAGCGTTGGGGCAGTGTAGGTAACAGATATGAAGAAACATGAAGATAACAAATGCTTGGAAGAAATTGAAGAGACAAATCTGTTGGAGTGTCTAGGCCGATATCAAAGTCGCCAGTTTTTGGACGGCTTTCGTTATAAATTGGTGCAACGCTTCATTTCTGATCACATACGCCGGCTATATCTACATCTAAGCCGCCGGCTAGATCTACATCTAAGCCGCCAGCATAGAAGCGGCCTACATGTGTAACTGACGTTGAAAGCTGCTTGTGCACTGCCTACGCAAAGGAGAAATTAAAGATATGCCGCCTGTAAGCCGTCGGCATAGGATCCATAACTGCCGGCTTTGGATGAAACTGCCATTTTTCTTTAATGAGTTGTTACGAAATTTTTCCTATAAATAGGGGGTCTTCTCCTCACTTTCAGAATCATCCAAGCAGCTTTGAAATACACTACAATACATAGATTAGAATTAGCATTTCATAGGGATTTTTGAAGAGATATTGAAGTTTTCCAAGAAATTGCAAGTGAAGCTTTGATATTTTGAATTGGTGATATCTGATCTTTTCCTTTTACGCAATTCATATATCTGAATATTCTGATCATAATGAAATCATTTGCAATTTCTTATATGATTTTTGAATCATCATCCATGAGTAGCTAAATCCTTTTTGTGGGAAGTTGATGAAGCTTTAAACATGCTAAAATGATCTTTGAAACCATGTTATAAGATAGTTAGAATCATGAATATTCATATTGAGTTCTGATTATTCATCATATCTTTGGTGTATAAGAATTCTGATAACTCGGAAGGGAAATTAGGTTCATATGAATTCATAAATTGAGATTAAATTACAATTGCGGAAGCGGCGGAGTTTAATCTAATTTAGAAATTGTCCATGAATACTAATGCAATATTTTATATTGATTTCTCACTAAGGAATTAGGGGATGTTAATATAAAGTATTAGTCAATTATAGAATCGGAAGGTTTATAATTGTAATTTTGATTCCATAATAATTTATTTAGCGGAAGCTATTGATTATTTTTGTGGTTTAAAAGGTTTTTAACTCTGTTTTTAAATCTTGACAATTTCTTATGAATATCCATGAATCTAATTATCATTATAACATGACTTCAAGTTGATTGGCAATAGTTTAAAGTGGATTCTGCTCCTTCCCACATTTTTCTAACATATCACTCTCTTCAAAAGCTCACTGCATTCATAGTAGATACTTAATTAGATAATTTAGTTTAATCTTAATCTAATCATTTAAAAGATCAATTGCCTAGATATTAGTATTAGTTGATAACTGTCTAGTAGTTAATAGATCTCTGTGGGATCGACACTTGACTCATGCTATATTATAAGATAAGGCCCAGTACGCTTGCTGGATAGATGCTTTGAAAATTCAATACTAATTTAGCACATCAAGTTTTCTGGCGCCGTTGCCGGGGATCTTATTAATATTAGACTACCTTCAGCTTTGCTAGTAGTTTAGGTTTAAGTTTAGTTTTGATTTTTTTTTCTTTTCTCTTTGCAGGTTTTATGCGAAGAAGTAGAAGTTCTGAACTTCTACCTTTAGACCCTGAGATTGAAAGAACCTTGCATCAACAGAGAAGAGAGAACCAAAGAAGAGGAGCAATGGCACAAAATCAAGGACAAGGAAACAATGACAACAACAACCAGTTGCAAGCAGCTGCTCCCGCTCCAAGGGCAATTCGAGACTATACAGTACCTACTATTCAGGATCCTGCCATAAGAATGCCCACTGTGGAGGCTAACAACTTTGAGCTTAAACCATCCCTGATTCAAATGGTTGAGTCACATCAATTTGGAGGATATCCCAATGAGACGCCAGATGAACACCTTGCCAAATTTCTCCAGTACACCAACACTGTCAAACTTAATGGTGTAAGAAACGAAGTCATCCGACTACAGCTTTTCCCTTTTTCTCTTAGGGATAAAGCCTTGGCATGGTACAATTCCCAACCTCCAGACTCGATCACTACATGGGCTGATCTGACAAAGAAGTTTCTGAAGAGATTCTTCCCTCCAGCAAGGACCGCCAGATTAAGAAATGAGATCTCCAACTTCACCAAATTCCCTGGTGAATCATTATATGATGCTTGGGAAAGATTCAAAGAGGCGGTCAGAAAATGTCTACACCACGGTTTACCCGATAATCTACTGATCGAAAATTTCTACCTCAGTCTTGATGAAGCTTTGAGGTCCTTAGTAGATGCTACATCGGGAGGATCACTGATGGGAAAAACATATGAGGAAGCTAGTGAGATTATTGAAGAATTAGCTTCTACGGCTCATAATTGGAGTTGTGAAAGAACAAGAGCTAAAGTAGCATCTTTGGAAGACAAAGAAGATATATCACAACTCAAGGCTCAAATGGCAACCCTCATCACTCAAGTAAGTAAACTCACAACTACAAATTCTTCCAATAAAAAACAAGTGTTTTGTTGTGAGATTTGCTCAGGTCCACACTCTTCTTTCGAGTGTGCATGGATCATCAATTGATGAGCAGCTCAACTATGTGGGAAATTTCCAAAAGGGTAATGTTGGAAACACATACCATCCGAATATGCGGAATCATCCCAATCTGTCATATCGGAATGATGCTAATGTTCTGAAGCCACCACCTGGTTTCCAAGGACAAGGATATGCAAGAAATGCCCCACCTCAACAGCAAATTCAATCCTCCACTGACGCATTACTAAGGGATTTCATTGTCACTACAACAAACTCACTCAGTAATCAGAATGTAATCATTCAAGATTTGCAAGGGAAACTTCATCAACTTGCACGGCAAGTGAGTAGTAGACCATCTGGGTCTTTACCAAGCAACACGGAGGAGAATCCCAAGTCTGTAAATGCAATCACCCTGAGAAGTGGCAAGGAGATTGCTCCAGTTGAGGAAACTATCAAGGATCAAGAGGAAATTCCACCACAAAACAACAAAGGGAAATGAAAGGTGGAGGACACTATTCAAAAACCACTAGAGGTGAAATCATATGTTCCTCCCATCCCTTTTCCAGGAAGACTAAAGCAAAAAAGACTTGATGAGCAATTTTCAAAATTCTTGCATGTTTTCAAGAAGCTGCACATCAACATTCCATTCTTAGAAGTGATTCACGGAATGCCTTCCTATGCGAAATTCATCAAAGAGTTGCTATCCAACAAGAGGAAGATTGATGGAAATGTGGTACTCACTGGAGAATGTTCCATGATCCTACAGAAACACCCAATCTGCCCACTAAACCGAGATCAGGGAAGTTTTACTGTTCCTGCACCATTGGTGATTGTCATTTTGATAAAGTTTTAATTGATTCTGGTGCAAGTATCAACTTAATGCCTTTATCGGTATTTCAAAAACTAGGACTTGGAGATTGCAAGGAACACATGTAACCTTGCAACTTGCTGATAGAAGTGTAAAATACCCTAGGGTATTGTGGAAAATGTCCTAGTTAAAGTTGACAAATTCTTTTTCCCTGTGGATTTTGTAGTCTTAGACATGGATGAAGATAGGGAAGTTCCCATGATCTTGGGCAGACCGTTCCTTGCAACAGGTAAAGCACTAATTGATGTGGAACAAGGGCAGCTTACATTACGGGTGATGGATGAACAGTTACTTTCAATGTCTATGAGGCAATGAAGAAATTTGATGATACTGATGCTGTTACACCATCAATACCATTGATGAGCTGGTTTCTGAGTCGCTTGAGGAACAAACTGGTGTGGAGACTATGGAATCCGTCTTGAGAGACTTGGACAATTGAGTGATGAAGAGGATGAAGAAATACAGAAGATGTACCAATGATCAAAACCAGATATTATGAATCATTGGGTACAAATGAGCAGAAGCAAGTTCCATCTTTGACGCAACCACCGACCTTGGAACTTAAACCCCTTCCTGACCATTTGAAGTATGCTTTTCTCGGAATTGGCGATACTTTGCCAATCATCATTTCATCTGCATTGACAAATGAACAAGAACAGCAGTTGATTGAAGTGTTGAAAAAGCACAAAGAAGCAATCGGATGGACCATTGCAGACATTAAGGGTATTAGCCCTATGATTTGCACTCACAAAATTCTTATAGAAGCTGAGTGTAAACCTACAATTCAACCACAAAGGAGACTTAACCCAACACTTAAAGAGGTTGTCAAGAAAGAAGTTCTAAAGCTACTTGACGCAGGTAATATATACCCTATCTCTGATAGTAAATGGGTTAGTCCAGTTCAGGTAGTACCAAAGAAAGGTAGTATGACTGTAGTAAAAAATGAGCAAAATGAATTGATTCCTACTCGTACTGTGACTGGGTGGAGAGTTTGTATGGATTATAGGAAATTGAATAATGCCACCCGAAAGGATCATTTTCCCATTCCCTTCATTGATCAAATGTTGGAGAAACTTGTAGGGCATGACTATTATTGTTTTCTTGATGGATATTTTGGATACAATCAAATTTCCATTGCACCCGATGATCAAGAGAAAACAACATTCACTTGTCCCTATGGCACTTTTGCCTTTAGGAGGATGCCCTTTGGACTTTGCAATGCACCTGCTACGTTTCAAAGGTGTATGATGGCTATATTCTCTGATATGCTTGAGAATTTCATTGAAATCTTTATGGATGATTTTTCAGTCTTTGGAAAATCATTTGATCTTTTTCTGGAGAATTTAGCCTCGGTTTTACAAAGATGCAAAGATACCAATCTGATTTTGAATTGGGAAAAATGCCATTTCATGGTAAGAGAAGGGATAGTATTAGGTCACAAAATTTCTGCGAGAGGAATTGAAGTGGATAAAGCCAAAGTGGAGATCATTGAGAAGTTACCACTACCCACGACTGTTAAAGGAGTCAGAAGTTTTCTTGGACATGCTGGCTTCTATAGACGATTTATCAAGACTTCTCCAAGATTTCCAAACCTCTTTGCAACCTTCTAGAAAAAGATGCGGTGTTCAATTTTGATGACAAATGTTTGCAGGCATTCAATTCATTAAAGGAAAAGCTCATCTCTACACCAATAATCATTGCGCCAAACTGGGAGCTTTCTTTTGAACTCATGTGTGATACCAGCGACTTTGCGGTCGGAGCGGTACTTGGTCAGAGACGAGGTAAGATATTTCATGTTATATACTATGCAAGTGGAAAACTAAATGAGGCCCAAAGAAATTATGCCACTACTAAGAAAGAGCTTTTAGCTGTTATCTTTGCATGTGATAAATTTAGGCCTTATCTGGTAGGTTCTAAAGTGGTAGTATATACTGACCATGCAGCTCTCAATTACTTGTTTGCTAAAGCTGATGCAAAACCTAGGTTGATTAGATGGGTATTACTATTGCAAGAATTTGATCTTGAAATTAAAGATAAAAAGGGAACTGAAAATGTAATTGCTGATCATTTGTCTAGACTTGAATCTGATAGTTTGGACATTCCCATTAATGAAAAGTTCCCTAATGAACAATTGCATGCAGTAGAAATCCTAGATTTGCCATGGTATGCTGATTATGTGAATTATTTGGTGAGTAAGATTATCCCATATGGTTTGTCTTATCCTCAAAATAAAAAGTTTTTGCATGATGTAAAACAATATTTTTTGGATGAACCATATCTGTTCAGAAAATGTGTTGACCAAATAATTAGAAGATGTGTACCTGAATATAATCAGCTGAGCATCTTAGAATACTGTCATTCAAGAGAAGTAGGTGGACACTTTGGTGTTCAAAGGACTGCAGCTAAAGTGTTATCATCTGGGTTTTATTGGCCTAACTTATTTCGCGACTACAGGAACTTCATTATGTCATGCGCTCAATGTCAAAAGACAGGTAACATTTCTAAACGGCATGAATTACCACAAAACAATATTCTGGTAATTGAGCTTTTTGATGTTTGGGGGATTGACTTTATGGGTCCTTTTCCCTCATCTTTTTCAAATAAATATATACTTGTGGCAGTTGATTACGTTTCAAAATGGGTTGAAGCTATTGCTTTTCAAACAAACGATGCCCAAGTAGTTTTAAAATTTTTGAAAAAGAATATTTTTACCAGATTTGGGGTGCCCAGAGCTATAATTAGTGATGGGGGGTCTCATTTTTGTAACAAGCAATTTGAAAAACTTTTAGCAAAATATGGTGTTACACATAAAGTGGCTACCCCCTATCATCCACAAACTAGTGGGCAAGTTGAAGTTTTTAATAGGGAGATACAAAGGATTTTGGAAAAAACTGTTAATGCATCAAGAAAAGATTGGTCTTCAAAATTAGATGATGCATTGTGGGCTTATAGGACTGCTTTTAAAACCCCTATTGGAATGTCCCCATATATGCTTGTTTTTGGTAAATCATGCCATCTTCCTGTAGAACTTGAGCACAAGGCATATTGGGCCATAAAATTTCTTAACTTTGATGAAAAAGCTACAGGTAAAAACAGATTGCTTCAATTGAATCAGTTGGAAGAATGGAGGAATGAGGCATTTGAAAGTGCTCGTATCTATAAGGAACGAGCAAAGAAATGGCATGATAGAAACATCATCAAACGAGAATTTTTGCCGGGACAAAAAGTTTTACTTTACAATTCTCATTTGAAGTTGTTTCCTGGAAAATTACGGTCAATATGGTCGAGACCGTTTGAGATTGCCAGAGTTTTTTCATATGGCACGGTAGAATTAAAAACTGAGGGTGATCGAACTTTTAAAGTGAATGGGCAACTGCTCAAACATTATTTTGAGGAGGAAAATCTTGACAGTACTACTACTGTCATGAATCTCAAAGAACCATAATCAGATCAGGAAAGTCAGGTTAAGCGACTTTAAACTAAGCGCTTCTTGGGAGGCAACCCATGTCTAATTTTAGAATAGTTTTATTTGTTTTGTTTTTACTAACTTTGTTTTTAGTGTGGACAGGTTAGGTGAAAAAAAAATGAAAAATGAAAAAGCTGACGGCTGGCTCAAGGCTGCCAGCCTTGAGCAAGCTTTGAAAAAATAGGTGAAAGCCGGCTTAAATGTCAGTACAGAAGTAGGTGATCACCGCAGAAGAAGCCGGCAATGTGAAAATAAAGGCCGCTGGCTTACATGCCAGCGTTTGAGAACAACATTTACACCGGCAATGGGAAGGTGAAGGCCGCCGGCTTAGAGCCAGCGTATGTTCAAGATTTCTGGGGTTTTTGAAAAATCCCGATCAAAGCCGTCACCTGGGAATATAAGCCGCCAGTTAAAACTTGTAAGCCGGCAGTGTAAATGGGTAAGCTGCCAGCCTGATGCTCTCGGTATGAATTTTTTTTTGTTACACTGGCTGTAAGCCATCGGCTTAAGACAGAAATGCCGGCATACAATTTGCAGATCGCTTTTAACAGGTACGATCCTTCTCTCTCTCTTTCTCATTCTCTCATAATCACTCTCTCACACTCAGTCTCTCGCTCTCACTCAACCATCCCATATCTCATTGCGTTGAATCCAGATTCCCAAGTAAGTAAATCCCACTGATCTTTGCTCTTAATTCTCTGTTCAAATCCATTACATTGCATGGTTTTATATAATCTGTCGATTTGGGTGTGGATTACCATCATTAATATTTATTTCTGCTCTTCATGAAATTGACTGCTTGGATGATGTTGATGATTTGTTGAAAGTGGATTTTGGTTCCATGTATTGTTATTCCAATTTGTGCTATATTGATCTATGATTAGTGTCAATTGGAAAATTAGGGTTCTTGAGCTCATGTGCATTGTTAATTTTCGAAATTTAGGGTTTTGTGGAGATGATGTTGTAGCTGCTGGATTTGTAATTTTTCATACTACTTAGTAGCTCCAAATCAAGAATTGTAATCAATTTTGCACGAATTGAACTTGGAATTTGGAATTGTGCTCAATTTTGATGAAAATTTCAGTATGAAAATGTTTTTGGGACTTTTAATTAAAAATTTTTTTAAAGTCATTTTTATTTGAAAATTTTTAAATTCCAACGTTCAATTCTGAGCTGACCAACCTAAGCTGCCAGCTTTGATTGTATTATGCAAGTGTAAATGCTCCATGCAATTCAATGATTTTTTAGCTTCACTTAATTATATGCCTGTGACATACAAATTGTTTAAAATCATTTTTTAGGCACAAATAAGAATTTCATTGAAATTGTGCATTCCTCGTTTCTAATAAAGATCAATTTATTTGCAGGAATGGCTCCAAGACAAAAGCGACAAAAGACCGCAGACGCCTCTACATCTGGTTCACAGACCAGAGATCTGCTGTCCAGTCAGCAATACGCCAAGGATAGAAAAAAGAGGCTCGTGAAAATGGACTTCTTAAATACACAGTATTTAGATTGGTGCCTAGTGGATGAATTTGGGATTATTGACAAGATCAGAGAAATTGTCCAAGATCCAACTTGGATCCGGCTATTTGATTTTCGGGAGCCTGCATACAAAAATTTGACGATTGAGTTCTTGTCCACTTTAAAGAACATCCCAGACCGAGAGGAGTCCACTTTTCAATTTCAAGCATTTGGGCAGATCAGGGAGGTCAAATTAAAGCAGATAGGCCACCTACTGGGACTGTATGATAATGAGCAAGAAAATAGGAATCTGCTGAATAGTTGGCCTGAAGGGGAAGATCACATGACCCAGGAGGCATATTGGTTTCAGCTGGTTGCTCCTGAGAGAGCAAATGAGCCTTTCGTCCCCTCCAAATCACTGGCCACGTCTTTTCGTGCTGTTGAGCACAAGCTGCTCCACCACATTCTTGCACACACTCTGAGTTGCAAGAAGACTAGTCACAGCAAGGTGACTAGTTTCGACATGTTCTACTTGTTTAGCCTTATTAGAGGCTACAGGATTGATTTAGGAGTGGAGATAGCAAATTTTATCTACCAGCAGGCAGATGATACCAGGACTCGAGTCCTGTGTTGTGGTGGCTACATCACCAAATTACTGAAGGGGATGGACATTTTTGAGCCTCCACAGGATGATGAGATATTTGAGTGCAGAAAGATCTCATCTGCACCATTTCAAGGCTGGGGATTGCTGAAAAACCCCAGAGGAGCTCAGCCACCGGTACTGGAGGAGGTCGAGTTCCAGGATATTTTTCCTGGAGACGCTCCATTTGAGATTCCATCCACATCCTCCTCCTGCAGGCGCTTCTTCCACATATAGTATGGACCAGCTTAGGCTGGATGTTGAGGAGTTGAAGAAGCAAAACCAAGACCTCAGAGATAGACAGGAGAAAGAAAGGAAGAAAAATAAGAAATTTAGAAAGTCTATCTTTGAGGCGTTGAAGACGGCCATCTGCTGCTTGAGCCTAGAGACAGGGGCTGGCATGACGTACGAGACTTCCTTTGAGTCACATCACTCAGATAGGCTCAGTTTGGAGCACACACAGACAGCCAGCCCAGGCGACACTCAGAGACATACTCCTGAGGATAGCAGCAGACCCAGTCTAGGGCCAGAGAGCTAGAGACCCTGCTAGCTTTCATTTGATATTTATTGTTTATATTTTTATCTTGGCCTGTATATATATTGAGCACCCAAGTTACTGTGGGTGGACTCCTTTATTTTTCTGCTTTTATTTTCGTTTTTGATTTCTTTTGTAGTGATTACAGAAAGCAGCAAAGTAAATTCTCTTGCAATGCAAATTTTGATGATTATGAAACAACTGATGACTTCAAGGAAGTATCAAATTCTTTTTCTTATTCCTTTCCTATGATTTAATTTGTTGCAAAACAGTGAGGACACTGTTTGGTTGAAGTGTGGGGGAAGGGATAAAATTGAATGAAGTGTTGAATTGAAGTGATAAATATGATCTGTTGTCTGCTGTTATTTATATTTGAAAATAGCCACCTTGTATTTTTGGTTTGAAAGCAAATTATGAGGAAATTCTGCCAAAACTTTTTCGAAAATCTCTTGAAATTGGAGATAGTACAAAAGTAAAGACTGAAAGCAATGAAATTGACTTGTAAAAGTATCTCACTCACCTGCTGTTGTGATTGGTTTACTAAGTTAAAATTAAGTTGTAAAATCCTTAAGAAACAAGTTTACTTTATTTTTAACTTTGGAATTGGAAATTTAAGAACTGATCGAGTCCTTTTGTGAACAATAAACAGGTCTACTTTTAGGAAATTTTAGTTTGTATATATTCTTTGAATTTTAACACTTAGTGAAAGAGGTAGAAGAAACTTTTAAACTTAGTGATCCTTCATAAAAATAAGTCTTTGATATTGTTATTGCATTCAAAAAGAAAGAAACAAGCATAGCCACTACTCCTCTAACTTGAAATTTTGAGTTATGAGTATCTGAATTTGAATGTTAAAGGGAGGAAGAGTTCTTAAGGGTATTTTGAAACCTGGTCACTTAGGTGATGAGCCTGGGATGTACCGACTCAATGAACTCACTGTAACGAGAAGGGAATAATGACAAAAGTTCAATTCATGAGCTTTGAAAAGCAAAAAGATGGAGGCAAAAACCTCCCAAAAAGAAAATAAATGCTTGAAAAAGAAAAAGAAAAATGAATGCAAATATGCAAATAAAGAAGACTTATAATAAAAAAGGAGAAATTCTAAGGAAAAAGTAGATACCACATGCTTTCATTTAGTGTTACTTAGAATATATATAAGCTAGAAATCCAATGAAGTTTAAATGAGTATTTTTCCTTAGTGGATTGAGTATTTGCTTTTGAATAGAATGTTCTTTTGTTAAAAGTTGAGATTAAAACTTGTTTTGTTTGGATTAACTCCTAAATTTTGATTATAGTACTCTAATTACAAGAAATTGGTATGGTTAGAGCAATAGATACAAGAAAAACAAGTTAAAGAAATTGTGATTAAATTGGAAAAATTATACTATCTATAAGAGATTTCATTTTATTCTTCATTTTGCTTGAGGACAAGAAAAAGTTCAAGTGTGGGGGAATTGATAAGATCATATTTTATACAACTTGTTGATATTCATAAGAGCTAGAATGGATATTTGTTTTGATTAAAATTCATGTTTCATGACTAATTTGGACTAAGAAATCAAAACAAGAAACTTTGAAGAGAAATTTGGAAAAATTGAAGGATACGCCGGCAATTCATACTTCAAAGCCGCCGGCGTTCAGACGGCTTACACCAAGGCTGCTACCAACACTGCCAGCTTTGCTAGCCTTTACTCAACCAACTTTACGCCGCCTCTAAGCCGCCAGCGTAGAAGTTCAACAGGCCAGCGTACATGGAAGGTCGGCAACCCATAATTGAAACATCACCAGCTTTGAAAGAGTTACATTATACGCCGGCTCCTAAGCCGCCGACATTGGGGCAGTGTAGGTCACAGTTTTGAAGAGACATGAAGATAACAAATGCTTGGAAGAAATTGAAGAGACAAATCTGTTGGAGTGTCTAGGCCGGTATCAAAGCCGCCGGCTTTTGGACGGCTTTCATTATAAATTGGTGCAACGCTTCATTTCTATCACATACACCGGCTAGATCTACATCTAAGCCGCCGGCGTAGAAGCAGCCTACATGTGTAACTGGCGTTGAAAGCTGCCTGTGTACTGCCTGCGCAAAGGAGAAATTGAAGATACGCCGCCTGTAAGCCGCCGGCGTAGGATCCATAACTGCCGGCTTTGGATGAAACTGCCATTTTTCTTTAATGAGTTGTTACAAAATTTTTCCTATAAATAGGGGGTTTGCTCCTCACTTTTAGAATCATCCAAGCAGCTCTGAAATACACTACAATACATAGATTAGAATTAGCATTTCATAGGGATTTTTGAAGAGATATTGAAGTTTTCCAAGAAATTGCAAGTGAAGCTTTGATATTTTGAATTGGTGATATCTGATCTTTTCCTTTTATGCAATTCATATATCTGAATATTCTGATCATAATGAAATCATTTGCAATTTCTTATATGATTTTTGAATCATCATCCATGAGTAGCTAAATCCTTTTTGTGGGAAGTGATGAAGCTTAAACATGCTAAAATGATCTTTGAAGCCATGTTATAAGATAGTTAGAATCATGGAATATTCATATTGAGTTCTGATTATTCATCATATCTTTGGTGTATAAGAATTCTGATAACTCGGAAGGGAAATTAGGGTTCATATGAATTCATAAATTGAGATTAAATTACAATTGCGTAAGCGGCGGAGTTTAATCTAATTTAGAAATTGTCCATGAATACTAATGCAATATTTTATATTGATTTCTCACTAAGAAATTAGGGGATGTTAATATAAAATATTAGTCAATTATAGAATCGGAAGGTTTATAATTGTAATTTTGATTCCACGAATAATTTATTTAGCGGAAGCTATTGGATTATTTTTATGGTTTAAAAGGTTTTTAACTTTGTTTTTAAATCTTTACAATTTCTTATGAATATCCATGAATATCATTATAACATGACTTCAAGTTGATTGGCAATAGTTTAAAGTGAATTCTGCTCCTTCCCACATTTTTCTAACATATCACTCTCTTCAAAAGCTCACTGCATTCGTAGTAGATACTTAATTAGATAGTTTAGTTTAATCTTAATCTAATCATTCTAAAAGATTAATTGCCTAATATTAGTATTAGTTGATAACTGTCTAGTAGTTAATAGAACTCTGTGGGATTGACACTTGACTCATGCTATATTACAAGATAAGGCCCAGTATGCTTGCTGGATAAGACGCTTTGAAAATTCAATACTAATTTAGCACATCAAGCATCGAACAAAAAGCTAGTGAAGAAGAAAGTGACTTATGTTGAACTTTATGTTCATGAATGATTTTGATAAGAATAATTATTACATAATTAATTATTTAAATATCCTCAATTGTTTAAATACATAATATATATATATGCTTTGTATTTGTTCTGTTGTTATGTATGTTTTAATAGAACAAAAAGTTGAATAAAAGTCAAGACAAAGCTATCGAGCCCGGTAGAAGAAACGTGAAGGCACTATTCATCAGATAAAGACAAAAGATTAAGTTTTGGGCAAAACTTGTAAAATCAAGTGTTGAAATTTTGGGCAAAACTGTGAAGTCAAGAGCTGGAGTTTTAGGCAAAACTATAAAGTCAAGAGCTGAAGTTTTGGGAAAAATTGTGAAGTCAAAGGCTGGAGTTTTAGGCAAAACTATGAAGTCAATGGCTGGAGTTTTGGGCAAAATCGAAAAGTCAAAGGCTGGAGTTTTTGGCAAAATTGAAAAGTCAAGTGTTGGAGTTTTGAGAAAAATTTATAAAGTCAAGGGCTGAAGTTTAGGCCTCGGCCTCAGACCTCGACTTTAGAAAGTTTGTCCTTGGGCAAAATTTATAAAATCAAGAGCTGAAGTTTAGGCCTCAACCTCAAACCTCGATTTTAGAAAGCTTGCCCTTAGACAAAATTTATAAAGTAAATGACTGAAGTTTAGGCCTTGACTTCAGACCTCGACTTCAGAAAGTTTGTCGTCGACTTTAGAAAGAAAAGAGCTGTTGGAATGCATTTAATGCATGTGTCAGACACATTTAATGCTCTTTCACTGCCTTTGACTTTTAAACTTTAAGTATATTAAATACAGGTATGGGTTGTCAGAAACTTTTTGATAATGGGCAAATTTTTATCAAGAGCTATAAATAGAATTTTCCTCTTCTCTTTGAGAGAGAGAATAAAAAGAAATATATTAGATTTTTTTTTGAATGCGCAGTAAAAACGAAAACAACATTCTATAAAGCTTTTTTTTTTTTTACTTGTGTTTTTGTTCTCGTTCTTGTTAATTTGTAAATTTTTTTAAGAGAATAATTAATGCTCTATTTCGAAATTTGTTGATATCTTTCAACAAGAGTTTTTGAACACTGTTTAAGATTTACAAAAGTTGATTATCTGCTCATTTAAGGAGCTTAGTCTATAAAAGGAATTTGTAAAATTCCTAAAGTATTTTCTATTGTAAATCTGCTCCAGTAGGAGTGTTTCATTGTAAAAAAAATTTGTATATTTCCTTAAGAACATTTTCAGTTTGTAAATCTGCTCATATAGGAGCTATTTGTAAAAAGTCCTCAAAGGAGGCATTTGTAAATGAAGTCCTCGTAGATGCAAACTTAAAAGTCCTCAGTAGAAGCAAAAAGAAGTCCTCAGTGGGAGACATTTGAAGTTTAGCCTGGAGTTATCAGCATTGTCCTAATTGTGATTAGGCGGGAAGTCCTTCGTGGAAGGCAAAGAGAAGTCATCAGTGGGAGGCATTTGAAGTCTGATTGTGTATTACCAACACAACACTTGATTTATCAAGTGGAAGTCCTTTGTGAGAGGCAATTGTAAAAGTCCTATTGTGATAGCTTTTGTTGTAATTCATCGTCTAAGAGGTGTATTGATTTTGGAATAATCAATATAGTGGTAAAAGTCCTCTTTGAGGCATTTGCACCGTGGAGAGTAGGCAGTGGGCCGAACTCCATATTAAATCATTGTGTTGCTTCTCTTTCTCTCTCCTTGTGCATCTTTATCACTGCTTATTTTTTAATCAGTTTTACTTAGTTTATTCCGCTGCATTTGTTTGTTTAAGTTTTCTCTTGTCTTATCTTAGTCAATTAATCTGGTTTGATAAAACAGAAAAATTTGTAATACTTAATTCACCTCCCCTCTCTCTCTCTATCTCTCTCTCTCTCTCTTAAGTATTCATCGGGTATTATTTATAACAATTGGTATCAAAGCCTGGTCTCTTGTGATTGATTGCTTAAACGCAAAAGAGAAAAGATCATGACTTTTAATACACTAGGATTCTTGGAGGGTCAGGCTATAAATAGGTCACCGTTTTTTAGTGGGGGTAATTACCTTTATTGGAACTGTAGAATGAATATATTTTTGAAAGCTCAACATAGATTAATATGGAGAGTAGTTGAAAAAAGACCTTTTACAATTGAAAATAAAAATGAATATCAATATTCAGAAGATGATTGGAAAAAACTGGATTATAATGAAGCTGCCATAAATATTCTTCATTGTGGATTGAATGAAAGTGATTTCAATAGAGTTTGTACTTGTAAATCTGCTAAAGAAATTTGAGATGAACTTGAAGTAACTTATGAAGGAACTTCTAGGATCAAAGACACTAAAATAAGCTTGTTGGTTGGTCAATTTGAAAGTTTTAAGATGCTACTTGGTGAAACAATTGATCAAATGAATGATAGATTCATTAATATCATTAATCCTTTGAGTGTTTTGGGCAAGAGCTTTACTAATGTTGAAATAAATTCAAAATTTCTTAGATCATTGCCAAAGGAATGGGAAGCAAAATGGACAACAATAGAGGAAGCTAGGGATCTCAACATACTGACAAAAGAAGAGCTTCTTGGTGTACTCAAGACTCATGAGCTCATTAAGAATCAAAGTGAAGAATCCCAAAAGAAGGCTATTACTCTGATGGCAACCAACAATGATTATGATAAGGAAGAGATAAACGAAGATGTTATATTGTTTGCAAAGAATTTCAACAAATTTATAAAGGCTGGCGGCTCCTCAAAGTTTAGAAAGGAAAGGAAGGATGTTGTGTGCTATAAGTACTAGAAAACAGGACACATCCAACCAAACTGCCCTCTCCTCAAGAAAGCACAAAAAAGATCCAAGAGGGAAGCACTTATTGCTACTTGAAGTGATCAGGAGTCATCAAATTCTAATGAAGAAGAGTTATGCTTCATGGAAATCCATGATGAGGTAAACAATCCTTCAACTTCCTGCTCTAATGATGAATTGCTTGACATGTATAAAAAGGGTTGTAAAAAGCTTAAAAAATCCGAAGAAGATAATAAACAACTTAAAAATGATACAAAATGCTTTAGTTGGATTAGAAGAGTTTCAAGATGAAATTAATGAGCTTAAAACTGAAAATGAAGAAAAAGACAAAATAATAACAGCTCTAGGTTTTAAAAGAGATAGCTTGCATGAAAATCTTAGTAGCATGAATTTGAAAATTAATGAAATTAGAAATAAAAATAGGAAACTAGAAACAGAAAATAAAATTCTGGTTGAACAGAATGATAAATTAAAAATTGAAAATGATCTTTTAGATTTAGAAATTAAAACTATAAAAGATGATAATAAACCTGCATCTACTAGCAACAACATCAATAACAATGAACTTTTGAAAGAGCTAGATGAGTTAAGAATAGAAAATATAAATATGAAATCTAGTTTAGATGATTCGAAAGCTTTCATAGCTAAATTCACACAAGGAGAGAAAAATTTAAATACTCTTCTTGGTGAGCAAAATCTGATTCTAACAAATATGGAATTGGCTATGATAGGTAAAGAAATTATAAGTCTCATAAGACTCGGTTTAAAAGCCACTTATGGCACTTGTAATTATTGTGGCAAGTCTAGCCATATTACACACTTGTGTGCAATAAGGAAGGCTTTGCTCTCGGATCATAAAAGCAAGTATGTTTGGGTGGATAAGAAAGAAGTTTTATCTGTTTCTAACCCAAGAGAACCCAAACAGAAATGGGTGTCAAAGAAATAATAACTTACTTTGCAGGGATCCTCAAGTGGCAGCAACAAATGGTACTTAGACAACGGGTGCTCTAGGCATATGATTGGAGTTGCTTCCAAATTTTCAAAGCTGGACTTGATGGATCAAAGGAGTGTTACCTTTGGAGATCATAGAAAATCAACTGTTTTGGGTAAAGGTAGCATTATCTTTAATAAAGATCTTGTTATTAATAATTTGTTGTTGGTAGATAATCTAATACATAATCTGCTTAGTATAAGTCAACTTTGTGATAATGGTTTCAAAGTAACAATTTATGCCAAAAGATGTACTATAGAAAGAATTGATAATAACCAAGTATGCTTTGAAGGATATAGATATAAAAATATTTAAAAAATTAATTTAGATGATTTTAAATCATCAAGTCAAACATGTCTATATACTCAAAATGACAATAGTTGGTTATGGCATAGAAAATTGGGAAATGCTAACATGAAATTAATTTCAAATCTTGCAAAGAAAAATCTTGTTAAAGGTTTACCAAGTTTAAATTTTCAAAATAACAAGATTTGTCAAGCATGCCAATAAGGAAAGCAAACTAAGACTTCTTTAAGGCTAAGGATGAAGTTTCTACTTCTAGGTCATTGCAACTGTTACATATGGATCATTTTAGTTCTACTCAAACTTTGAGTTTAGGAGGAAAAAGATACACTTTAGTTATTGTTGATGACTTCTCTAGATTTTAATGGACTTTATTTCTTGTCTCTAAAGACGAAACCAATAATGTCTTTTTTAAATTTTGCAAAAAAGTCCAAAATGAAAAAAGTCTTAATATAGCTTCAATAAGAAGTGAACATGGGGCAGAGTTTGAAAATCTTGAAATGAGTAATTTTTGTGAAAGATATGATATTGAACACACTTTTTTAGTACCTAGAACCCCACAACAGAATGGTATAGCCGAAAGAAAGAATAGAATTTTAATAGAAATGGCTAGAACCATGTTGTGTGAAAATAATTTGCTAAAATATTTTTGGCTAAAGTTGTCAATACCACTTGCTATATTTCAAACATAATTTATATTAGACCAATCATAAAGAAAACCCCCTATGAGATGTGGAAAGGGAAAAGACCAAACATTTCTTATTTTCATCCCTTTGGCACAAAGTGTTATATCATAATAAATGGAAAATAATATCTAGAAAAATTTGATGTTAAATCTGATATAGGAATCTTTCTAGGATTTCTTCATCTAGTAAAGCATATAGGGTATATAACAAAAGAACTTCTGTTGTAGAAGAATCTATACATATTGTTTTTTATGATTGTTTGACTCCTATAAATGTTAATAATGATGTTAATGATGTCTATGATAGAATAAATAATCTTTCATGTTCTAATGTTGAAAATTCTAGTACTATTTCTGCTGTTGAAAAATTTGCTGCTGTTGATGATGTGCACAAGCATGATAGTAATCTACTAGGGAATGTAAATATGCTAGTTCATATCCAAAAGATTTAATAATAGGTGAATCTTCAAATAAGGTACAAACTTCATCATCTCTTAGAAACATAACCAATTTAGTTTTTCTATCAAAACTTGAACCTAAAACCTTGGAAGAAGCTTTAAAAGATGAGTTTTGTATTCAAACCATGCAAGATAAACTAAACCAATTCACTAGAAGTAAGGTTTGGAATCTTGTTGCAAGGCCTGAAAATAAAACTGTCATAGGGACAAAATGGGTTTTTAGAAATAAAATGGATGAATTTGGAATAGTAACTGGGAACAAAGCTAAGTTAGTTGCTAAAAGCTATACACAAGAAGAGGGGATAGATTTTGATGAGACTTTTGCCCCGGTTGCAAGACTAGAATCTATAAGAATGCTTTTGGCATATGCTACTCATAAAGATTTTATCCTTTATCAAATGGATGTCAAAAGTACTTTTCTAAATGGTTTCATAAAAAAGAGGTCTATGTCGAGCGACCACTGGGTTTTGAAAATAATGAATTTTCCAATCATGTTTTTAAATTGAATAAAACTTTTTATGGTCTCGAGTAAGCTCCCAGAGCTTGGTATGAAAAACTTAGTAGCTTTTTAATAAATAATGGATTTTCAAGAGGAAAAATTGATACAACTCTTTTTATCAAAAATCATAATTTTGATACATTAATCATACAGATTTATGTAGATGACATTGTGTTTGGTGCCACTAATTCTTCACTTATAAAAGTTTTTGTTGGGTTCATACAAAAAGAATTTGAAATAAGTATGATGGGAGAACTCATTATTTTCTTGGGCTACAAATTAAGTAATCAAGATCTGGAACCTTTATTAATCAATCTAAATATACTAAAGATTTTTTAAAAAGGTTTAAAATGGATAGTTGTAAGTCTAAACCTACACCTAGGGGCACTAATGTAAAACTAGACAAAGATGAAAAAGGTAAAAATGTTTGTGAAAAGATGTATAGATGCATGATAGGTAGTTTGTTATATTTAACAATTTCTAGACCTGATATCATGTTTTCTGTATGTGTATGTGCACGATTTCAATCTTGCTCAAAAGAATCTCACTTGGATGCAGTCAAACACATCTTCAAGTACCTTGTGAGCTCTATTAGAATTGGCTTATGGTATCCCAAACATACTTCTTTTGATCTTGTTGGATACTCTGATGCTGACTTTGCTAGTAGCAAAGTAGATCGAAAAAGCACAAGTAGCACGTGTCATTTTCTTAGTAATTCTTTAATATCTTGGCACTCAAAGAAGAAAAATTCTATTGCATTATCAACTGCTGAAGCTAAATATATAGCTACTAGCAGTTGTTCTGCACAAATTTTATGGATGAAACAAACTTTATTAGACTTTGGTTTAAAATTTGAAGGTGTACCAATTCGGTGTGGTAATACAAGTGCTATAAATTTGACTAAAAATCCCATTCAACACTCAAGAACTAAGCATATTGAGATTAGACATCATTTCATTTGTGATCATATTCTAAACAAGGATATTGGTTGGGAATTTGTTGATACAAACCATCAGCTTGCTGATATTTTTACTAAACACTTGAGTGAAGAACTGTTTTGCACTTTAAGAGGAGAATTGGGCATGTTAAAAGTTGATGAGTGCTAAAATATTTTTGAACCAGGAACTTCCTTGAAAATCTGATCTTAAGTCTCTTAGCTGATAAATTTGCAGACTTTAGAATAAAGTCTGCACTTGCATGTATGTTTGTGTTCGTGTTTGTGCTTGTATGCCAATGTTTGTCTTTTCTAATTTTCTGTTTTTATGAATTTTTTTATATCCTTCTATGCTTTGTTTTAATTTTTTTTTTTAAAATAAAACAAAGGTTATTTGAAACAAGGGAGGCACTTTTTTTAAAAGAAAATTTCCTTTTTTTTTGTCTCGATTTTTCATAAAAGAAAAAAGAAGCAAAGTTAGTTTTAAAAAAGGGGAGAATTTTTTTTTTTGAAAAGTGCTTTTGATAGGAGGAGAAAATTGATTTTGTTTTAGTTAATTTTTTTTAACAAAATTTGTTTTCTTCTTTTCTTTATTTTTTCTTTTTGATGAGAAAGGGAGAGAAGTATTTGAACAATTAAAAATTATTTTAGAATTGATTGTGCATGTTTATTCTCATAAAAAAGGAGGAGATTATCGAACTTTATGTTCACGAATGATTTTGATGAGAATAATTATTACACAATTAATTATTTAAATACCCTTAATTGTTTAAATACTTAATATATATATATATATATATATGTTTGTATTTGTTCTGCTGTTATTTAAGTTTTAATAGAACAAAAAGTTGAATAAAAGTCAAGACAGAGATATCGAGCCCAATAGAAGAAAGGTGGGGGCACTATTTATCAGATAAAGATAAAAGACTAAGTTTTGGGCAAAACTTGTAAAATCAAGTGTTGAAGTTTTGGGCAAAACTGTGAAGTCAAGGGCTGGAGTTTTGTGCAAAATCGTAAAGTTAAGAGGTAGAGTTTTAGGCCAAATTTATAAAGTCAAGGGCTAAAGTTTAGGCATCGACCTCAAACCTCGACTTCACAAAGTTTTCTCTTTACCAAGAGTTGAAGTTTAAGCCTTAACCTCAGACATCGACTTCAGAAAGCTTGCCCTTGGACAAAATTTATAAAATCAAGGGCTGAAGTTTAGGCTTTGACCTCAGACTTCGACTTCAGAAAATTTTCCCTTGGGCAAAATTTAAAAAGTTAAGGGCTAAAGCTTAGGCCTTGACTTCAGAAAGTTTGCCCTCGACTTTAGAAAGAAAAAAGCTATTGGAATGCATTTACTGCATGTGTTAGACACATTACATGCTCTTTCACTACTTTTAACTTTTATATGTTATTAAAATGTTAAGTATATTAAACACAAGTATGGATTGTCAGAAACTCTTTGATAATGAGCAAATTTTTATCAAGAGCTATAAATATAATTTTCCTATTCTCTTTGAGAGAGAATAAAAAGAAATATATTAGATTTTTGAATGCACAGTAAAAACAAAAACAACATTCTATAAAGCTTTTTTTTTTTTTACTTGTGTTTTTGTTCTCGTTCTAGTTAATTTGTAAATTTTTTTAGGAGAACAATTAGTGCTCTGTTTCGAAATTTGCTGATACCTCTAAACAAGAGTTTTTTTAGCACTGTTTAAGATTTACAAAAGTTGATTATCTACTCGTTTAAGGAGCTCAATTTGTAAAAGAAATTTGTAAAATTCCTAAAGAATTTTCTATTGTAAATTTACTCAAGTAGGAGCATTTCTTTGTAAAGGAAATTTATATATTTCCTTAAGAGCTTCTCAATTTGTAAATATGATCATATATGAGTTGTTTGTAAAAAGTCATCAAATGAGGCATTTGTAAAAGAAGTCCTCGTAGAGGCAAAGTTAAAAATCCTCAGTGGAGGCAAAGAGAAATCATTAGTGGGAGGCATTTGAAGCCTGGTATGGAGTTACCAGCATCGTCTTAGTTGCGATTAGGTGGGAAATCCTTCGTGGAAGGCAAAAAGAAGTCCTCAGTGGGAGGCATTTGAAGTCTGGTCTGGAGTTACCAGCATCATCCTAATTGCAATTAGGCAAGAAGTCCTCAGTAGGAGGCATTTGAAGTCTGGTTGTGTGTTACCAGCACAACACTTGATTTATTAAGTGGAAGTCCTTTGTGAAAGGCAATTGTAAAAGTCTTATTGTGATGGGTTTTGTTGTAATTCCTCGTCTAAGAGGTGTATTGATTTTGGAATAATCAATATAGTGATAAAAGCCCTCTTTGAGGCATTTGCACCATGGAGAATAAGCAGTAAGCCGAACTCCACGTTAAATCCTTGTGTTACTTCTCTTTATCTCTATCTGTGCTTCTTTATCACTGCTTATTTATTAATTAGTTTTAGTTAGTTTATTCTACCGTATCTGTTTGTTTAAGTTTTCTCTTGTCTTATCTTAATTAATTAATCTGGTTTAATAAAATAGAAAAATTTGTAATACTTAATTCACCACCACACACCCCTTCCCTCCCTCTTAAGTATTCCTTGTGTATTATTTCTAACAACTTTATCCTCTTCGATGAAAGCGATGATGGTTATTATGACTATATGACTACCTCCTTATCAAGGCCTTTGATGGAGAAAGGCATGAAAGGCTACTTTGAAAGCTAACACCCTAGACATCTTTGGAAGAAGAACATCCCCTCCCATGGTCACAATCTCAGCTACCACTTAGTGAAACCTATCCACAACTAAATTAACAACAACCCATGGTAGAGAGTTTTAGTGCTGAAGGTGAGAAGAAAAGAAAAGAAAGCTTCAAACAATGGGCGAAGAGGAGCTTCTAGCTATTAAAGAAGTGTAGACACTCCATTTTTGCCCATTTAAGGTTAATATTATATTAAGCTTACAAATTAAAAAATAAAAAGAAATCATCACAATAAATATATAAGAAAAAAGGGGAAATATAAGAAAATAAAAGATACAATTTTTTTTTGGCTTGACATAATACCAATTTTAATTATACATTTTCTAAACCCAATTAGATGGACCATTGGGCCCATTACGAAAACCTTAAATATCTTTTTTGTGTAAACCAAAACAAGGTACATGCCAACAGCTTATATGGATAAGTCACTAGCATGCATAAAGAAGACCTAGGTTCGATTTTGTAAGGAGGCAAATTATTCTTTTACTCCTTGTTTTTTTCATATGCTCTCATTAGCCAAATGATGTAAGCTCATATGTTAGTGGCTGGATGAGGTAAGCGCAATGTCAGTCAACTACTAAATAAGGTAAGCGCATATATCAGCAAGCGGGTAAGTGAGTGGTAGGTCAGCAAGTAAGTGAGCCTATAAATACTTGACACAGACATAAGAAACAACAACAAAAAAAAAAGGAAAAACACAGAGAAAAAAATAACACACACTAAAGAATTCCATACAAATTGTCACGACCTGCCATCCTAGGCTCTACCGCAGCGGAGGAGCACCTCTAGGCCCTCAAGTTACCCCGAGCAGAGATCGTGATGCCAAGTACACTGGCCCTCCCAACGTATCCTCAGGCACAACCAAGATACCAGAGGTACTGTGTAATGGCTCGGAACTCTATCCATCAAGGTATTATCCGCTTTGGCCATACGCTACATAGGTTTATCCTTCTGGTGCCAGTGCTTCCCAGAGAGTCACCCATCTTGGGATTACTCTGCTCAAAGCACGCTTAATTTTGGATTTCTAACAAACTCCAAGCCATTACACCGGAAATGCGCCTCTATAATTATAGTTCCACCATCTATATTTGTGAGGTATTACATACTTCCTTACTTATAAAACTTACATCCCCGTCTGTTTCGTCATATAGGTCCAGAACCACTGCTCTGATATCATTTATCACGACTGGCTACCCCGGGCTCCACTACAGCGGAGGGGGTACCCTAGGTCCTCATGCCGCCCCAGGAAGAGATCGCAATGCCAGGTACACTGACCCTCCCAGTGCACCCTCAGGCACAACTAAAACACCAGATTTCACGCCTCAAAAGGTACCTTAAACGTAACATTCCACACTCAATATTAAAACTTAAGTATGACAACCTTAGTCATTACTAAAAACTTCGATATTAAGTGTAAAGTGTGCTCTCACAATTTTAGAAGACCATACATCGAATTATAAAGTTTAAGAAGATACAATAATAATTTAAGAGAAGATGATTCATAATATTCATTCATTCTTAACATTTGTCTTACAAGTCTTAAGGGTATTTCCCTGCCAAAATAACTATAATCTATTACAAGAAATTTCTATGAAATCTACATCTTATTCATTAGTAAACTTCATCTAAAAATTCCTTAACAAAAAAAAAAAAAAAAAAACCTGGATACAGGGTCCACGTGGCCTCAACCACAAATAGGTAAACTGCAAAAGATATCTATAGGGGTATAAGCTAATAGGCTTAGTGAGAATTATTTCCATTAGTAAACTTCTTGTGTAGTAAAATTCAAACAAGTTATTTAAGCAATCAAGTGAAATGAAACATACACGTGGGCAAACAAGGCATATAGTTTTCCAAGAACTATATGTTGAATGGATTTACGCCCTCTCATTTGGGATTTGGTGATATAAAATCTCAAAACGAGTAGTTTTAGTTAAGTTATGCTTTCTACCATTATCGCCAAGCATATAAGGTCTACTCTGGTTGAGCTATGCTTCCGGACTTTCCACCAAGCATTGGTTTGATTCCATGTCGCCAAGCAATCGCTTTCGATAATAACCGCCAAGTGTTGCTTTCAACCGTGCTACCATCCTTTTCACCCAAGGATAATAACCCTATGAATGTGATTCACTTCGTCGTATGCATAAATCAATTTATTTAAGATATTACAGCATCATTATTATCAAATTTAAGGTGATCATAGAACTTCATACATATCATACATATCAAGTGCCATACTAAATCAAACATTTACTTACAATCAATTCTGGCCTTGATATTCTTAGAATCCTTTCAACAATTTTTTGCATACATATCAATTTGTCTTTTCTTAATTCTTAATGTGACTAAACTATAAGCACAATCAAGTAAAGCTTTTTAAGGAAATAAACTCACGATGTCATGTTGACACTTCATCTAAATGGATGAGTCGCTCAAACAATCCAATTAGTCGAAATAATCCTTGGGGTACAAGTACTCTTCCTCCTAATCACCTAGTCAAGCAAAATACCCAAAATGAGTATTTCTTGATAACTTTCATGAAACTTGTCTAAAATATGCTATAAGAACGTTAAAGTTCGCATAAAAGATTATTCCAAATTAAAATGGCCATAACTTGGTCGTTTTAACTCGTAATTGCTCATATAATATACCATTTTCTATCTATCAGAAAAGATCTATCCATTTCTAAAACTATTTTCATTAAACTAAATCTTTTAAGCCCCAAAATAGTGGCGATCAGATTTACCACGAATTTCCCATTCCCAAAAGCAATTTGTTTCAAACATTAAATCATCCAAAAATTGCTTTGATAAATACTTAGTTATCTATACAGTTGAAAAATTCATTTTTCATATATACATAGCTCATATTTTATCCATGCTTAAGTGTTTGTTGTCCATTAAAATTTCTTGAGTAAAACAATGTTAATGAAAAGTTTAAAAAACTATAGTTTACAAGAAATTCATTTTTTCGTAACTCCTTTTAAAGATGAGTATTTGGTTTCTTTTGTTTTCAAAGATTTATTTCATATTTATCTTACTATTATTCTTAAATGACTTTTGGTAAGAATAAATTTCTTCTTTTGGAAATTTTCAATAAGAGTCACTTTTTCTATTTGTTCTCTTTACAATTTTTCTTTGACCATTTATTTGAAAAGATCTTAATTTGAAAATTCCTTTTTTATAGGGTTTCCTTTATATTATGTTATTATAGAAATCATTTTAGTATCAAAATCATCTTCTTTTTGGGAAACAATGTATTATAAAATGATTAAAAAGCTTTTCAAACAAGAGTAGCTTTTCAAATTGTATTGAGTTCTTCCTAGAGTTTGGAAAAGAATAAATTTACTTTTGTTAAACCATAGATTCTACATTTCATATAAAATTATTCTTAGGTGATAAAAATCTCCTTTTTGTCAAAATATTATTGGAGCTTTAAAGATTTGGACAATAATCTTTATGGGCATGATTATGAGAAATAATAACAAGCAAAAATAACATAAATAATAAATAAAGTCAAGTATTGGGAGTCTTTACTTCTTCAAGGTTCCTGAGTCTAAGAAATATACTAGTCTCAAAAGAAAGAAAAAAGAATGAAAATTGTTTTGACTTGATGAGGACAAATCTAAGACTAGAGACCAATCTTATAACAACATGAAATAAGTAAATTGTAAGGAAAGAAATAAATAAATTACTTTGCATGACAGTAAATAAATTGTAAGTAAGCTTATATGCTCTAAATATATATATATATATATATATAGATACATAATTATACTTAATTAGATATAATAACAACAACAATAATATGAACAAGGTAAAGTAACAATATAAATAGATATTTATGAACAAGAACAATACATGAATATAGTGTAGCTTCCATAACATTTAGTATTTGGAAACTCACACCATGGTGATGTAAAGTTACATGACATGAGAAGAAGAATTTGGTAAAGAAAATTTTACCTAAAGAGTGTTTTGAGATATTATGTGTAAATGGGTTTTGTGTATGTAGAAAGTGGCTTGAGAGTGTTTTTGAGAGAGTTTTGAGAGTGTATATAGAGAGAGTGTTGAGTGGAAAATTTTAGAGAGATTTGGTAGAGAATTTGTGGGTAGTAATTGTATGAAAGAAGTGAAAGAGGAAGGGGTATTTATAGGAAAAATGAAGAGTGAAATTTTTGTGATTTAAATAAAGAAAAATTTAAAAGAAATTGAGTGAGAGAGAGGGAGTGGTGTGCCGGCCACTATTGAAGAGAGGGAAGAGAGAGTTTTATTTTTGTATTTTTATTGATTAAATGTAATAATAAGTAAAGTAGATGTGAAATAAATTTATGTGAAATATAAAAAGTAAAGATAATAGGTGTATGGTATTGTAAGAGTAGATGTTAGAAAAAATAGAGATAAAAGAATAGTGTAGAGTAGTAATGAATAATATAATGTAAAGTAGATATATTAATAAAGTACCAGTAGTAAGAAAAAACACGTATAATTGTGATGTCTAATATTTTTACTTACCGAAAAATTATAAAACTAATATTTTTGAAAACCTTATATTTTTACGAGTTTAACGGTATATCTGGAATATTTTTACTATTTCGAGCTTCGGGATATGTTTTCCAAGAATTGTATCTATTCGGGTTCAAAACATTTGCGATTTTACTAATATGATCTTTTTAAGCTTCCTTATGTTATTATGAACTATTCTATATACTAATCTCTTACTTACTTTCTTAGGGTTGCGAACACGAGGTTGCCGAACTTAAACTATTACGTCTAACTAGGGTTTTGTTGATTTTAGGGCTTCCGGTTGACCTTCCAATTAAGGTTTAAGCTAAACCGATCACAAGACTTTGGGGGTTTATACCAGAGGCACTATGTAACGACTCAAAACTCTACCTATCGAGGTATTATCCGCTTTGCCACACGATGCACGATTTTGTCATTTTTGTGCTAGTGCTTTCTAGGGGTCACCCATTTTGGGATTACTCTATCCAGAGCATGCTTAATTTTGGAGTTCTAAAAAACTCCAAGCTATTATATTGAAAAGATGCCTCTATGATTAGAGTTCAACCATCTATGTTAAAGGGGTATTACACAAATAATAGAGGAAAGATGAATCACAAGAGCTTCAAATACTCCCTTTCAATTGCTATTGAAGACGTCTAGAATACCACCACTATCGACCTCTATAACAGCTAGAATCAATCTCCACTGGCGGCTTGACCTTGTAGCCGCTCTGCGTACCTGACTCGATCCGAAGTAGTAGCTGCGAACTACATCTTTTCAAATCAGGTGAGTTTACTATCCCTTTCCTTTTGTTTATTTTATTTTAACAAAACAAAACAAAGAAAAGGAAAAAAAGAAAAACATTAAGGAATAATAATAAAATGTAAGTTGGAATTTCTATTTTTCCGAATTCAAATTCGACTTTTGGTTCAATGAACGCTGCATACACAATTGCTCCAAATTTCGAGAAGGCCCAAGATGCCTGTAAATGTTTTTCATTTTCCAACTGAATATATTGAAATATAATGATGAAAATAGTAACAAAAAAAAAATAAAAAACATACATATAGATATATTAATAGATATAGAAATAGTTAAGAAATTACCCATAATCTTTTTGTCACTTAGAATTTTTTTTAAAGAAATAAAAGAATAAAAAATGATAATTCTTAGATCATCTTAATAAAATTCATTTTCATCAAATAATGAAATTTAACAAACTTAAATTGAAAAGAGTTAAAAATGTTAAAATAGACCAACCCACTAAAGTTTTCATAAAAGAACTATGTATTGTCTGATTCCCATTAGCGAGTACATAGACACCTCCAAGGCGACATAAAAAATGAAAAAAAATTATCTTGTAAATATTGAATTGATTCGATGTTTATTGAAAATATTTAGATTTGCAAATTTTAATTGTAAATATCATAGTCCGTATATTAGTATTTTTTTTAGAATTAAAAGAATAAAATTTTAATTTATAAATGTCAAGTTGTAACCATATGGTTTTAATAGGGTAGCTCCACAATCTAAAAATATCTGATTTAATAAAGTTGGTTTTTAAATCAAATTTTTCACAAACAAGTGGCTATGTTAGGGTCAACCAACCTATTGATCATAACTTATAAATTTTTCTCGATTTCAATCATGTGGTGACTCCAAAATGTTTTCAAAAATTAAATTTCTTTTAATTCCTATTTGAAGGTTTATATCAAATAGTTTAGGGTTTGATACAGATCGGATTAAAAGAAATTGAATCGGAAATGAAAAAGCCAGGCTCGACAGTATGGCTGTCACGCCCCAGCGGGTACCCTAAACGTGACAGCCCACCGTACACAATATTAAAACTCAAGAATGACTACCTCAGTCACTCGAAAGCTTCCATATCGGTACAAGGCGTACATTCACAATAAAGGGAGACCGGTGGAGTAATGCATTTTAAGATATTGGCAGCGGAACATGCAAAATAACACTCAATATATTTCATTGAAATAAAAGTCTTACAACTTCTAAGGGGCATTCCCCCGATAATTCATAATAACATGGTTCTAAATATAACATAACTAAAGCTAGAAGATTTTAGAAGAAATCTACTCTATAACTTCAAAATAGATTGCCTCCAAAAGCTTCTCAAAAATAAGGATTCTACCCGGGAAATCAAGGTGGTCTCGGGTGCAAAAGATAATCCTGCAATATCAAAAGTCTATAGGAGTATAAGCATGACTAGCTTAGTGAGATATTCCTTACGCAATAGTACTCATAACAACAATCAAACAAGTTTATTAATCAAGCATATGAATGCAACAACCATATGATCAAACATTACATACGACTATCCGGTTTCGTATGTTTGATGGATTTACCCCTCCATCGGTGGTTAGGGAATGCTTTGAATTGGGTCCCGAACAACCTCCTTTAAGTTTGCGCGCGTCTTGGGGTTCCAACGAACCGTACTACTAGTCCCCGGGCCTTCCATGCCCAAAGCGATCGATCCGGCTCGGCTACACCTAGAGGCCGTATTCCCCGTACGTCCTAACCCTCAAGATGTAGCTAGGCAGCTTACCTTTCCGGTCCCACGCTGAGGAGTAGTAGCAAAACTTCGAAATGATATTCTAAGTGATATGCATGAGCAATTTATTATATGGGGATTTCAATATGGCATTAAATCATTTAAAGCGATCAAACAATATTTGCACACATAACAATATACATGGAAACATTTATATAATCACAAATCGGGTTCCGATATACTTATCGTTCATTGATCGCACACAATGAATCACATACATAATTCCCATAATATCCCACATGCATATCAATTTTATCTTTCCTACATCTAGTGCTCTTTCTTACAAGCACATGCGCGAATACATAAGCGTAAAGGAAACTCACTCGTCCATAGTGCTCTAGGAGTCGAAGTAATCCTCGGGAAACAAGATCGTGATCCTCGACACCTAAACAAAAGAAATACCCAACATGAGTATTTCATCCAAGATCTATTCAAGTTCTATACTTCTATCTTAAAGAATTCGTAAAATCGTATGGAATGAAAATTCCAATTAAAATGGCCATAACTTGCTCATTTTAACTCGGAATTTTGCATATTATATACCGATTTCTACCTACTCGAAAAGATCTATCTATTTCTAAGGTTATTTTCATCAAAAGAAGTCATTTAAGTCTTGGAATAAAAGCGTACAGATTTGATACGAATTTTCCAACTTCAAAACTAGAGTTTTCAAACTTTACTTTACCCAAGGGCTTTTGTACAAAAATATAGATATATAGTATGGTTGAAAAATCCCTTGAATTTATGTATATATATGTATAAACTCAAACTATATGCATGAATTTGGTGTTGTCTCAACAATGGTTTTGTAAAACACATGTCTTGAAAGTGAGATGTGCTTAAGGCTTGGAAAGAATTTTATTTTTGAAAAATTTCCTAAGTTATCATAAATGAGTATTTCCTCCTTTTAACTCCATTCCTTCAAAGTTATTTTAATCTTTCAAGATTTCCATAAATCTATTTCTAGTGTTTTGGAAACAAAGTCTTTCTAAATACTTTATGGTTAGTTCCACTTTTAAAAGAAATCATCTTATAAGTTATTTTGAAAAACTTATCTTAGACTTTAGTGTTGGTGGAAAACTTTGACAATTGAATCTAAGAAATCCTTTGTTTAAGTCTAAAGAAACTTTCTTATTTATTTGAAAAGACAATTTATATTAACTTTACTTATGTATTTCTTGGCAAAAACCATATTTGTTACTATCTTTAGAAAAATGTTTGTTAAGATAAATTTAAAACCTTCAAGGAAAATAACTTCTTATGTGACAAAATTTATATTTAAAAAGAGTTCTTATTCTTATTTAAGAAAGCTCATTTCTATTATGTTTGAGACAATAACAACATATTCATGCATGAATGAGAATATGTAACCATGAAAAATATAAAAACAACATAAAAAAATAAGAGCATAAAAAGTAAAGTCAAGTATTGGGAACCTTAGCTTCATCAAGGTATCCGGGACTAAAAATAGACTAGTCCTCAAAAGTAAAGAAATAAAATTGTTTTGACTTGATATGGACAAGTCTAAGACTAGAAAGACTAGTCTTAATATTGCATAAATAAATAAATTGCAAGACTTGAAAATAAATAAATAACAAGTGAGCTTATATGCTCTAAATAAATATATACATAATATACATAATACCTTATATATGCTAGGTTGGAAACAAATAATAACAATAACAACATAATGGAAACATAAAGAAAAACAAGAACATGAACACAACAAAACATGAATAAATTGTTGCTTCTTTAACTCATTGAGTCTAAGAAACAATACACTAAACTCATGTTGAGTTATATGAACATAAGGAGAGAATATGAGAAACTTTACCTAAAGCTTATGGGTTTGTTGAAGAAGAAAAGAATGGGTTGTTGTATTATGTGGGACTTGGTTTTCTAAAGAAAAGAAGAGACTTGAAAGAGATGTTGGGAGAGGAATTTTGTGGAGTGATTTTGGGAGAGTTTTAGTATAATTTTTGTTGTGTGAAAGAATGGAAGAGGAAGGGGTATTTATAGATTTTTGGAGTGGAAATTTGTGTGTTTAAAATTAAATGAAATTGAAATATAAAATAGAAGGAAGAGGGAGCATAGGGGCGCCGGTTTTGAGTGTATAGAGGGGGAGAATTAATTATTTTTGTTTGTTTTGTATTAAAAGAAGTAATATAAAGGTATGATGTGATTAAAGTTGTATGGGGAAGGTAAATTGTAAGGTATAGGTATGGTAGAGTGTAAGAATAGAGTATAAGAAAAAGTAGAGATAGGTGAATAGTAATAAATAGTAGAAAAGTACTATGAATAGTAGACTAGACAATTAAAATACCGGTAGTAAAGAAAATACGCGTAAAAAGGCCTATATCTGTTATTTTTAGATACCGAAAAATTCTAAAACTGATATTTTTGAAAACCTTATATTTTTACGAATCTATTGGTGTTGTCGGAATATTTTTGCTATCCGGTGCTCCGGGCACGGTTTTTGAAAACTGATCCCGATCGGATCCGAAGGACACTAGAAAAATTTGAATCTGATATTTTTAGGCTTCCCTATGTTATTACGAACCGTTTTCCACAATTATCTTAATTTCGTTTTCTAGGGTTTAAGAACACGGGATTGCCGGATCTAGATTCACTAGACTAATCATAGAACTAGGTTAATTTTAGGGTTTCGTTTCAACTTCCGGTTCTTAGGGTTTGATAATATTATCGAAAAATCTAGGGGCTTACAATGGCGACTCCATTGGGGATGCTTACTTTTAAGAGGGCTAGCCACTCAAAATTCATAAATTTAAAGTTTATCATTTCTATGCTCATTCTTGTATATTATTTTTATAATTATTAATTTGTAAATCGTTGTACTAATATTTTTTCTAAGTGATGTAGATATGCCCTTGTAAATAGCCTAAGATGGGGTATAAAAGATCTATTTTGGGGATTTACAAATATATGTGCTAGATACAGTTAGAACCAAGCCGTCTAAGGATCCTAAGTAGGGAGGTCACCAATAAGATGCGGGGGCTGTAGCTTTTCCACCCTCCGATTCATGAAATGACTTCTCATTCTGTTTTAGTATTAATCTATGACTAAACCGGGGAACCTTTAGAACTCACTTAATTGCATTCATGAATATGGTTTGACAAATGAATAATAATGGGGCATACCTTAAAGAGTTACAATTTCAAATCTCTTTTAAATCCTCACTTTGTAAATTTTTATCTCATTTTTTTTAAAAATGAAGCTGCTACTCAAATGAAAATCTCAAAATTGCCCCATTATTAATTAGTTGTCAACCCCTAAATCTGCATCTCTGTGAATTACATGTATAATATGTAATGTGAATAATTTATTATACTTCATAAATAATACCTTGTTGTCAGCATTATAGTCATTTTCATATAGTTCAAAATAATAATAATAATAATAATAATAATGCTAAACTTGTAAATTATCTTGAATTAAAAAAAAAAAGATAAAAAGTTTTTTTCTTACTCATGTAAAATAGTGTGCGTCATTGTGATATAAAAAAAACTATAAATTTTTTTGTAGATAAATAAATTTTCAAAAAAGAAAAAAAACTAAATTTGTAAATACTCTTTAGATTATATACATCATAATAAGGTAAATACAAAACTTGTATATAAAAGTTGTTAAAAAAATATAATAGACTTGTAAATATCCATAAATTGTATATAATTTGATCATCCATTAGATCAGTTCCTCTTCTAGATCATTATAGGTCCTTTTCAATTAGAATAACTCTTTGTCATATGTATTTCACTCCTTTAAACTTAAGTCTATTATTCTGTAAATGTCAATCTCCATTTGTGAATATTTAAGAGAAAGAAAAAAAAAAAACATCATTACTCTTTACAAATTATTTTGAAAAAGAAAAAAGAAACGCTAATTTATAAAATAGGTTTTGGTTTGAAATTTTCAAAAAAAAAAAAAAAGAATCATCTCTATAAATAAATTTTCATTTTAGGTTGTAAACAATCATTGAATAATTTGGTTTTCAAATACTTCTTTGTAAATATCCATTATCCTTTTAGTAATTAATGTTTAATTATATCTAGAATATAACTTTCTAATAAATAAATAAATAATTCAAAAAAAGTGAAAAAAAATTTTCAATGAAAAAAGAGAAAAAACGAAATTTGCTAGTAATTAAGGATCCTTTAAATTTCAAGACCAATGATCACTCCCTCTAGGCTAAAGGTGAACTACAAATGAAAAAATATCAGAAATAGGGGACAACCAAAAGGATTTGATAAGTTACTGATTAGGGGCATTTGTTGCGATTAATTTCTAAAACATAAACCTAATACAAAATGGGCATTTAGTAAATTATCTTGTAGCAATTGAAAAGTGGATGATTAAAAACCAAGAATGATATCTCATTATTTTAAAAAGTGTAGAATGATAAGAAGCAAGGCAAATCATAAACACTTGAGAGCAGAGTGACATTAAAGGGTGGAAATTGACTTATTCCTTAAAGAAGGTTCGCCTTAAATTTGATACTTAGGTCAAAATGATATTAGACATTCATTTCAATATCCCATACACACTTATTTCTTACCAACCCATTTGAGCTTATTTAGGAAGTATTTTAAAAAGTAAACTCTGTCAAGAACGACCCCGCAATGGGGCACCCCATGGTAGGGTATTTTTGAGGTTAGTGTCATTAATAAGAAGAAAAAGGATTAACTAATATGTGCTTACCTTAGTTGCTCTTACACAACTTGTACACTTTGAGTTACAAGTCATCCAATGAGAATGGAAAAAACATAAGTCACCTTGAATTCATGTTCCAAAAAAAAAAAAAAAAAGAAGAAGAAGAACAAATAAGGAGGAAGAAAATGGGATCAGAAAAGAAAACCAAAAGACAAAAAACAGAGAAAAGAAAAATGGAGAACATTCAAACAAAGTGATCATGCCTAAGGATTGAAGGCACATGCTCAAAGCTTAAAATCACCAAAACCTATCAAAACTCAATGTCCAAAGCCTATAACATATTTATATCATGGACCCACCCACAATACCGCCCTTTTAGAGACTCTTCATATTATAAGACTTGATTTATTAATGCTCTTAAAACTAGAGACAATCACATTATTAGTTTTCCTTAAGGGTTCTTGATTTATAAACCGAGGGAGTATTGAAGATAAATTTCAGAGAAAGCCTTTATAAATTATCCATTTCAATTTAAGCCAATAACCATAAAAGTTACATTACGGTCCAAAAAAGACCTAATAGATTGACCAACATGTATCACTTACAAGTCAGATCACAAGTCAAATGTGTGAAAATAAGCCTAAGAAAGTGTAAGAAAGTCCTCTTAAACAAGACAATTCAGAACGAGATAATTATCCCTTGGTATGAAAATCATTTACAGGGGCATGGAAAATCATTTGTCCCAATTTGGAAGATATCTGCCTCAAGTTTAAGAACAATTTGCCTCAAATTTGAATGACAATGTCCCAATTAAAGAAAATCAAAGTCCCAAAAAGAAAAGTTTTACCCCCAATGTTTAAAAGTTTTTCAATATAAACCTTAAGAAGTCAAGACTAAGGCTGAACTAAAATGAGTAATCAATGGGGCAAGCCCAATGCATTATTGATCTTAAAGGATCCTTACTTGTGGGCAATCTTTCAAAAAAAAAAAAAACTTCTCAAAGAGGTTTAAAAGAGAATTTTCCCAAAAATAAAAAAGAGAAAAGAGGGTAAAATGATTTTTTTCAAAAAAAAAATCCCTAAAACTTTTCCATAAAATTTTTTTTCAAAAAAAAAAAAGAATAAAGAGAAAGTTTTCGCTCAAGAAGTTTTCAAAGAAAAGAAAATTAACAAAAGGAAAAAATAAGTTTTTGAAATAAAGGCATTAGCCCAAACATTTGAAAAGAAAAACAAATTATTCAAAATGTTTTAGTCTGAAAGATTTCATCCAGTCAATTTTTTCTCCTCAATCCTTAGGATCGTCTACTCGAAGGAGGACTATACTAGTTTTTGGATCACATGTTCATAGGAGCATCATATAGTAAAGTTTTGTAGGATCGCTAGCCCTAAGAGCGCTATCTTAGTTTTTGAAATGCTAGCTCAGAAGGGGCATTTGTATCATATTATAGGCCATCTCAATGAGCGCATCTTCAAGTTAAGTACTAGCTTAAGGAGCATTTATCCAAACCAAGTGTCAGCTTGAGAAGCGCCTTGCACCAAATGACAAGCTAATTCATATGCTGTCGAAGCCCACCCAAGTCTCCTTAACAAGAAAAGACCCGAAGCCCATCCGAGTCTCCTTAAAAAGAAAAGACCCGAAGCCCATCCGAGTATCTTTAAAAGAAAAGACTTGAAGCCCATCCGAGCCTCCTTAAGAAGAAAAAGAATGAAGTCCATTCCAGTCTTTAGGAAGAAAGATATCCAAAGCCCATCCTAGCTAAATGCCAGCTCAAGGAGTATGTTTGCACCACATCTAAGTCAAATGCCAACTTAAGGAGCGCTTCACCAAGCCTAAACTCGATAGATAGTTTAGCTTTTTCTTCCCCCATTCACACAAATGGTTCTCCTTTTAAATCCATCCATTCAAGATGTTGACCTTTTCCTTTTAAATCCATCCTTTCAAGATGGTAACCTTCTTTTTAAATACATCATTTTAAGATGGTGACCTTCTCTTTAAATCCATCCTTTCAAGATAGTGACTTCTTTTTAAATCCATCCTTTCAAGATGGTGACATTCTTTTTAAAATCCATCCTTTCAAGAAGGTATCCATTTTTTTTTCAAGATGTCCACTCATGTAAGCAAAAATGGTGGTCTATTTTATCTTTATGATGAAGTTTTAACAAACTTCATCACAAAGAGGGGCAGTTGTAGGCATCACATTTTTTCCTATTTAAGATTTCAATTTATAGTAAAAATTAATATTATATTAAGCCCACAAATAAAAAAAAAACGAGGAAATCATCAAAATAAATATATTAGAAAAAGGGGAAAGATAAGAAAATAAAACATATAAAAAAATAATTAATTGGCTTGATATAATACTAATTTTAATTATAAATTTTTTTAAACTCAATTAAATGGACCATATAAATTGGTTTATTTAATTGGGCCCATTTTAGAAGTCTCAAATATTTTTTCTGTGCAAACCAGAGCAAGGTATAGGCCAACAGCCTGTATGGATAAGTCATTGGCATGCATAAAGGAGACCTGAGTTCGATTCTACGATGAGATAAATTATTTTTTGTCTTCTTATTTTTTTCACACGCTCTCATTAGCTAGATGATATAAGCATATATGTCAGTGGCCGAATAAGGTAACCGCATATATCAGTCAATTGCTGAATGAGGTAAGCGTATATGTCAGTAAATGGGTAGGTGAGCGGTAGATAAGCAAGTAGGTAAGCCTATTGAGCCTATAAATACTTGACATAGACATAAGAAACAACAACAAAAATAAAGAAAAACACAAAGAAAAAAATAACACATACGGAGGAATTCCATACAAATAATAAAGGAGAGAAGAATCACAAGAGCTTCAAACACTCCCTTTAAATTGCTACTGAAGACGTCGGGAATACCACCACTGTCAACCTCTATAACAGCTAGGATTAGTCTCTACTGGTCGCCTGACCTTGTAGCCGTTTCGTGTAAGACTCGATCCGAAGTAGTAGCTGTGAACTACATCTTTTCAAACCAGATGAGTTTACTATCCCTTTCCTTTTGTTTATTTTAATTTAACAAAACAAAACAAAGAAAAGGAAAAAAAAAAAAAAAAAAAATTAAGGAATAATAATAAAAAGTACGTCGGAATTTCTATTTTCCCAGATTCAAATTCGACTTTTGGTTCAATGAACGCTGCATGCACAATTGCTCCAAATTCCGAGAAGGTATAAGATGCCTGTAAATGTTTTTCATATACCAATTGAATATATTGAAATATAAATGATGAAAATTAGTAACAAAAAAAATAATAAAATATATACATATATATATTTTAATGGGTATAAAAATAGTTAAGAAATTAGCCATAATCTTTTTGTGAATTAGAATTTAAAAAAATAAAATAAAAGAATAAAAAATGATAATTCTTAGATCATCTCAATAAAAATTCATTTTCAACAAATAATAAAATTTAACAAACTTAAACTGAAAAGAGTTCAAATTGTTAAAATAGACTAACCCACTAAAGTTTTTATAAAAGAATTATGTATTGTCTAATTCCAATTAGCAAGTATATAGGAACCTTCGAGGCGACATAAAAAACGAAAAGATATTATTTTTGTAAAATATTAAATTGATTCATTGTTTATTGAAAATATTTAGATTTGCAAATTTTAATTGTAAATATCATAGTTCGTACAACAGTTTTTTTTCAGCATTAAAAGGATAAAATTTTAATTTATGAATTTCAAGTGGTAATCATATGGTTTTAATAGGATAACCCCCGAATTCAAAAATCTCTAATTTAATAAAGTTGGTTTTCAAAATCGATTTTTTCATAGACAAGTGGCTATATTAGGGTCAACCAACCCATTGATCCTAACTTATAAATTTTTTCTGAATTCAATCGCTGGCGACTCCAAAACGGTTTCAAAAATTAAATTTATTTTAATTCCTAGTCGAGAGTTTGTATCAAATGGGTTAGGGTTTGATACGTATCGGATTAAAAGAAATTGAACCATAAATGAAAAATCCAGGCTCGACAAGTAGCTAAAGCGTAAAGAATTAGAGAAAGAGAACTTATCCACAATAAGAAGAAGGTAGAAAAAAGAAGTACGAAGAAGGCAAGCTGTAGAGATGAGAGTTATATGCAGAATACTGTAGGCATAATAGACTAAGAGAAGAATGATTACCTTTTATGCCTTACAATCACAACAGTAGCTTGAAGAAGAAGCATATAAAGAGGAAGAAATCTGCAGAATAGAAAAGGAAGAGAGAATGTAAACCTCCAAAGTTTTACGATCGGTTGAGCTTAAACCCTAATTAGAAGGTCAACCAGAAATCCTAAAGTCAACAAAACCCTAGTTAAACGCAACCATTCAAGTCCGACAATCCCGTGTTCATAACCCTAAGTAAGTAAGTGAGAGATTAGTATGTAGAATAGTTCGTAATAATATGAAAAAGTTTAAAAATATCAAATTAGTTAAACCGCAATTCGTTTTTAGCCCGATCGGATACAGTTTTCAAAAAACGTGTCCTGAGGCACGAAATAGTAAAAATATTCCGAATATTAGACTCGTTAAGAGATAAGGTTTCCAAAAATATCAGTTTTATAATTTTTTGGTAACTAAAATATCAGATATCATAATTATACGTGTATTTTCTTACTACCAGTACTTTAATTGCCATATCTACTTTACATTACACGATTTATTACTATTCTACACTATTTATCTATCTCTACTTTTTCTTACAACCTACTCTTACAACCATACCTCTATTTTCTTATAATTTTCATTTCCAATACAACTTCACATCTCCCATATCTTACTTTTCATTAACAAAAATACAAAAAAAATAAATTTCTCTCTCTCTCCCACTCACAATTTGCGCTGACCCCTCCCTCATACACACACAATTTGTTTTATTTTTTATTTATTTAATTAACGCAAATTACCCTCCACTTTTTCGTATAAATACCACCTCTTCCTTCCATTTTCTTCACACCTTTCATATACTACTCTTACTCTCTCAAAATCTCTCCAAAAGCTCTCTCAAAATTTCTCTAGTTTCCACTTCTTCTATAGATAATAATTTAAGCTTTCTATATATTCATTTACTTAGTATGAGCATAGTGTGTGTTTTCTAAACCCATGGAGGTCAAGAAAGCAACAATATGTTCATATCTTGTTTTTGTTCATGAAACTATTTTCCTTTATGTTGTTCTTATGTTATCTAACTAAATATTCTATGTAATTATATATAACTTTTAGAGCATATAAGCTCATTTGTTATTGCAATTTATTTACTTCCCTTGCAATTTATTTATTCACCTTGCAATTTATTTACTTTCAAGTTGTTTTAAGACTAGTTTTTCTAGTCTTAGACTCGTCCTCATCAAGTCAAAACAATTTTCTTTTCTTTTAGGACTAGTCTAATCTTAATCCTGGAAAGCTTTGTAGAAGTTAAGACTCCCAATACTTGACAATTATTATTATGTTTATTTATTTCTTATGTTCTTTATTATTATTTTATCTTGTGATATTTTTATCTTTTATAAACTACATGATCATATTCATGCATGGCTAATAAGTTGTTCAAATAAAAAAGAATCTTTTTAATGAAAGAATAAAATTTGATCAAAGTTTTTCCAAACACTTAGAAAGATATTTTCAAATAAATCTCTTTTAAAAAGTTTATGTAAACTCGTCATGAAATTTCAAACCATTAAATGAAGTTTCTTTAAAAGTCTAAAGGTATTTCCTTTTCAAGTAACAAAAGAAGTTTTGTTATGTAGATAATAACTTGATACTATTTTGACCAACTTTCTAAAACAAGATCTAAAAAGTTTTCAAGGAAAATCAACTTACAAGGAAAATGAAAATAAATTTTTAAAGAATAAACTCATCATGTACTACTAAAGAAAACTTTTGGAAACTCTATTTTTTAATTCTTAGAAATAAATTTTGTAGATAATCTCAAAAGACCAAACTTTACTTTTAACTCACTTTTGATAAACTAAAGAATCAAAATATAGTATATTGGATTTTGATCGTCCAAGAATTTATAAATTACTTCACTCACATAAAGTAAAGTCTAAACAAATCCAAATTTTCCAAAACACTAGAAAAGGTTCTTTTAAGGAAATAAATTAAATAAGACAACACCTATAGCTTCATGCATAAATTATGAGTCTATTTATATACATAAGGAATTCCTTTCAAAGATATACATACTTGAGTTTTACTTAAACAAGCTTTAGTAAAAGAAGGATTAGAAATTTTTGTTTTTCAAGAAAGGAATTTTCATATTAGATCTGTACCCTTCTAATCTGAGACCCAAATGACCTTTTATAGTAAAAGTAACCTTGTAAATGGATATATCTTTTCAAATAGGTAGAAAACGACATATAATATGCAAAATTCCGAGTTAAAATGAGCAAGTTATGACCATTTTAAGTTGGACTTCCTTCCATCCGATTTTTACTACGAATTAAAGATAGATTTAGAATCTTCAAAATAGAAATTCTATGAAAGACTCATTTTGGGTATTTCATCTTGTTTAGGTGAAGAAGAAACCGATATCACCTCCCTAGAAGATTATTTCGACTAGGAGCAATCATCATGGAGTGAGTTAATCCCTTACTAATTACATTTCCTTGATTTTGCTTGTAAATAATAGCACTAGAGACTAAGGAAAAAGATAAATGAATTAATGTTGTGTGATTTGGATTCATGATTAAATGATGTGGTTGTTGAATAAAAGCTAAGTATATCAAAAGAGGAATTGATGAATAACTTATGTTTTCTTACAATAGTATGATGAATATTGTTTTGGTCACATTTAACCTGAACTTGACAATAATTGAATAAACTAATATTAAAAACGATTCATCCATAACATATTATGAGTCAGATTTATTTTCGCTACTATTCTTCGTGTGGGGAAACGAGGAGTCGTAGTGGTGGCTAGTAAGAGTGGAAAAGTCTACATGGGCTAGTAGGAGCTAGAAAGTCTACAAGGCAAGTAGGAGCTGGCAAGTCTGCAACAATTGATGGTCGTATGAGCCAGTAACCACCCAACCCCCAACATGGAGGGCGTAAAATCCATGCTACACATGATTTCCGATTAATCGTGTGTATTTTGTTTGCTCATGTAATTGATGCATTCCTATATGATTGTCTAAAATACTTGTATGTTTTATGGAAACTTTTTGAAGAAGGGAGTTATCTCACTAAGCTAGTTTTGCTTATACCCCTATAGCTTTTTGTTACAGTTTGATTACTTGTAGTTAGCACTAAGAAGCCCCTTTTATCAGGTATGAGACAAAGCTACTGAGAGCTTTTGGAAGAAGTTTATATATTTAGTTTTGGATGTAGACTTCTAAGAAAAATCTCTATAGTAGACTTATGTTATATTCATGTATATTATTAAGATGGCTTAGTTCGAGCAAGGCTTTTAGAACAGGGGAATGCCCCTAAGAAGTTGTAAGAAACTTTTATTTTAATGATTATTACATGTTTACCTTTATAAGTTTTTGCATGTTTTTATTATCTGCTTAAACGTAATACCCCTTTGAGTCTCCTACTATCTTGGAAGCACGCCTTGCACGTGATATCAAAGCTTCTATGTGACTAAGGTTGTCATTCATTAGCTTTAATATTATATGCAGCAGACTACCACGTTCAGAGTACCCTCCAAGGCGTGACAGAGAAAGAAGGGGGTTGGCACTTCAAAGGAAGCCCTAAAAAGAAGGGCCAAGGGCAAAATCATTAATACAATACCAAGTGGTGGTATACACATAGGAGAAAGAAGAGCAAATATGGTCTCAAGAGCTAGAAGGAGAAATAGGGTGGTAGAATACCCAGAGCTAGAAGGAAAGAAGGAAAAATGAGCTGGAGATACTAGCTTGGAGAAGAAGAGTAAAAACTCCTAGCTTCTTTACTCTTGATTAATTTTTAGTTTTGTATTTTTTGCAACAATTTAGATTCCTTAAGGTTCTTGAAATTCTTCCATTCATTAATATTTGTTGATATTCTTTGCCTTAGTTCAGAGATTAGTATATATTCTTTATTCTTTTCATACCTTAGTGATGTGAATCAGATAGCATCAAGTTTAGAGTCGAACAAGTCCAAGTTCAACAATCAATTTCAAGGAAGTAGAGGCTCATTGATTGGAGTTCCAATCGTGAAAACACGAGTCAAGCAAATCTATAAAGTAGTTTGGGATATGAAGGATTAAGGATTTTCATGTGTTGGAGATGTTGAAGGATCTAAGCCGCCAGCCTAGAATGAAGAACAACTAGCTTTGAAGAGATGAAGTTGTACATCGCACCAAGGCCACCAGCCTTCATTGCAATGCCACCGATGTATACCACCTAAGCTGCCGACCTTCTTGCTTCGGCAAACAATTTCAATTTCATGTTTTTTATTTAACTCACCCAATTTGTGATATAGGCTACAAGCCTTCTTTGGACGACAATTTTATTTTATTTTTATGTCTTTTTGGTTTCCTTTGGGTTAGTTTAAAGATAATTATCACTTTGAATCTCTCCTTTTTTGTCCCTTTCACTTTTTTCTTTTTCATCGCTCAAATTCATTTGCTTTTCACTCTCCTTAGTGCTCATCAGTGTTTTATTGCCCTTTTCTTCAATCTCACTGCTTTCATTCTTTTCATCTTTCTCAATCTTTTCTTCACTCTTATTCTTTTTCTAGAGCAATCTTTCTTTTTTTGTTTTTCTGAATTGTCTTGCTATCATCATCTGATCCTCAATAGCTTCCCATGGATCGAGGGATATTAAATTCACTTACTATTGGTTGAAAACCAAAGAATAGCGATCTTTGTATTCGTCATACTTGGCTTTTCTTTTTTACTTTCATGGTGGCCCCAACAAAATCTGACAAGTTTGCATTGAAATCACATCACATAAAATTTCATCACAGTATCTTCCAATGGAAAAGGCAATCATAACTTGCTCAGTCACCATAAAATCTCCACACTCATTCTGTATTTTGTATAATGCTCTAAGCTTCAAAGTTTTCAAACCCAATTCTTCCACCAACAAGGTACTAACAATATTTATTAAACTTCCTCTGTTAAAAGTCAAACTGTAGACCTTGCTATTCACAAAACATCTTATATGATAGATAGGTTCACATGAGATCTCATCATCATTCACTCGTATTTGACTCATTTTTTATTTGAATCTTTTCAAAGAAGGAGAAAATGATGCTAATAAGATAACATCAAATTTAGAGCCAAACAAGTCCAAGTTCAACAATCAATTTCAAGGAAGTAGAGGCTCATTGATTGGACTTCCAATCATGAAAACACGAGTCAAGCAAGCCTATAAAGTAGTTTGGGATATTAAAGATTAAGGATTTTCAAGTGTTGCAGCTATTGGAGGATCTAAGCTACCGACCTAGAATGAAGAATAGCCAGCTTTGAAGAGGTGAAGCTATACGCCAGCACCAAGACCGCTGGCGTATATCCCCTAAGTTACTGGCCTTCTTGCTTCAGTAAACAATTTCAATTTCATGTTTTTAATTTAGGCCGTCAAATTTGTGATATAGGTTGCCAGCCTTCTTTGGACAGCAGTTTTTTTTTTTTTTTTTTTTATGTCTTTTCGGTTTCCTTGGAGTTAGTTTATATAGACCTTTTGTATTTGTTTTGAACATAACTTTGATGAATGATAATTTGAGAGATCTTTTGCGTTTTGAACTTATCAGGAATTTCCTGTGGCGTTCATCCCTGACTTTTAAATCGGTTTGCCATCACTGATTGTGGCATCTTCGATTATACCAAGGTTCTTGCTTCTCTATAAGCAACTGGTCGTGATTTTCCATCAAGTCTCTTAGATGATCCGAGGATTTTGTTTCCAGATTTCGATTATTGGGTCTCGTCACAGGTTAGCGTGATTCATGTTCTCATCATTTGGTATCAGAGCGAAGGTTTGTTAAGAATCCACATCCAGTTCAATAGGAGGTAACACTCGAATCATTCATAACCTTTGACAGTCTTTTTTAGATTTGGGTTTGTCTAATTTTGTTGATCTATTTTCTTAGTGTTCTACTAGAGGAAAAAAAAAAAAGAGAGAGAAATTCATTTTTAAAAAATTGTGTTTTTAAGGTTTGAATAGGATTTGATTGAAGAAGAAGAAGAGTTTGGCCAGTGGCTTAGATCCTCTAACAGCTCTAACACTTGAAAATGCTTAATCCTTCGTATCCCAAACTACTTTATAAGCTTGCTTGACTTGTGTTTTTATGATTGGACCTCCAACAATGCGCCTCTACTTCCTTGAAATTGATTGTTGAACTTGGACTTATTCAGCTCTAAACTTGATGCTATCTAATTCGCATCATTCCCTCCTTCTTTGAAAAGATTTTTCCTCAAATGAACTTATTGGGAATTTCCAGTGGCGCTCACACCATTGACTTATCAAGCGGTTTGCCATCATCAGTTTTGGCATCTTCAATTATGCAAAGGTTTTTGCTTCTCTATAAGCAATGGGTCGCAGTTATCCATCAAGTTTCTTAGACGATATAGGGATTTTGTTTCCAGATTTTGATTATTGGGTCTCATCACAGGTTGACGTGGTTCGTGTTCCCATTACTTAGCCTAATTCTTTTATTCATTATTCTTTATATTCTTTAATTATTTATTCTTTGTTAAATAAATATAATTCTTTGTGGTAAAATAAGAGTGACTTAATGCAAGGTTCAATTTTTTTTAATAAGCTAAGTGTAGCTTCAATTGTGAATAACTTAGAAAATATTTTGTCCAAGTTCCAGTAGCGGCTCGAATCGAGTCCATGGTTACTACTAATGATTTGCCTTGCTTAGTCTTAAACAACTTAAATGCAAAAGACAACCAAACCTGTGGATCCAAAAATTCTCTCAACCCGTAATCCTAAATAGAGAAGTTTTCTAAAACTTCTAATTCTAAACCTTGCTTTATACTTTTAATTGATGATATTCCCTTGTTTGTTTGATCATGCTTTAAATATTGAGGACAATTCTTAGCTTAAGTATGGAGGAAGGGACTTAAGCTAGAGGGTCGAGAATTATTGATAATTGTCTTAATAGAGTAAAAGTGTTTCAATGATCATTTTTCTCCACAATCTTAGGAAAATAATGAAATGGTAAAAATCACCAAATAACTCAATTGAACTGATATTGAACAACAACATCCTACTTTTAACCTTACTATGTTGAAATAACTTTATGATATCCATGTAGAGTAGGTTTTTCTTGTAATTTAATTAGAAATTTAGAGCTGAAATCAGCTTAAGATCCCTAGTAAGGCTATTCAATTAATTTTTAAGAGATTAAATGATCTATAATTTATTCAATCTAGTCATTTTGAGAGCTTTATAGTCTTAAGTGAAGCTTCCAATGATGTTTGTAACTTGATGATTTTTCCTTATGCTTAATTGAAAAATTTAGAATGAAAATGATCACGCACTTAGGGTTGAAATGGGCAGGGATTGGTCCCTCATTAGAGCAATTTCTTAACTTTTCTATCAATTTTAAATAAACCATGAATCTAAGGGGAAAAAAGGGGTTGGGGGGGAGGTGTGAGGACAAGATAGGGGCAAAAACCCTTTCAGAGGAAAAAGTAAAGAATAAGACATAAACCTTCCCTTGATAGCTTTAAAGTATATAAATAATGAATGAAAATGAAATGAAGTCATAAATAAGGAAAGAAATTAAGAAGATAAATTGATGTGAATGTCTTCACTTTTAAATATGATGCTTAGACAAATGATTAAGGAATTACAAACTTATAAGTATAAGTGGATAAGGTTGATTGGTTCCTCTTACTTTGTTTGATTTTTTGAATAATTTTTGCTTTAGAATTCTTAATTAAACAATAAGATAAAAGCTGATCTACTTGGATAAATCTAGTGATTTCAACCAAAGTAACTTTAGCATAAGTTTAGTGAGATCGATTCAATTTATAAAGTGCTTAGTTTAATAGGTGATTGAGCTTAACCGATCTGGTTAAATTCCATTCATGATTTATTTTCCTATTTAAGAAGCTTTACCTTGTGATTCTAAATTAATGTTTTGCTTGAGGACAAGAAAAAGCTTAAGTGTAGAATAATTTGATAAGTCTTTTATACTCTATTCTATTAATAGGAATTTATGCTTTATTTGATCCATTTTTAGGTAAATTCCTATGATTTTGTGCTTTTATTATTTAAATGTTGTTTTTTTTTTCAGCTCCTAGGATCAAGAAAAGAAGAAACAAAGTGTTTAAGAGTAGATTTGGAGCAAAACAAGATAAATGAGTAAAGACAAACTCAACCACAACTGCCTAAGACCCCAACTGAAGGCAAGAAACCAGGGCAAAAGTACGAATTACACCTACAATCGTGCCCTCAACTTAAGCTGTGAATTACATTGACACAACTGCTCTTTAATAAACTCTAGATTGCACCCTCAATCACTCCCTTGATTATACCTACGGTTTACTCTAAGACATCTGCACGTTGCAATGCATAATATAAGATAAATCACACCAAAAATCGAGTCCGCGATTCCACCTGCAATTGAAGTTGAGCCCAAATTAGCAATTCTAATGAAGAGAACACAGCTTACATCATGGCTAACCTTTCAGCTCGCGATCAAACCTGCAAAAAGGGACCCTATCAAGAATGAGCTAGCTTGTAGGTGCATGTGAAGATAAGGATGAATTCCATTATAAAAAAAATCTACCACGTCAATGAATAAAATCTTCATAATTTCTATGTTTGTCACCTATAAATAAACGTGCACAGATGTGCAACAAGGAATGTACCATATGTAACAAATCTTGCTAACCTATAATAGAATAATGAGAGAATTCTTAGTAAGAGAATTTTTTTCTTTTCTAAGGAATTCCAAGTTTTCTAGGTAAATTCATATTAAACTTGAAGTCTATTTTTTGCAAGACTCCTTTATTTTTTACTTTATAATATTCATCTATATTTTCATATTATTTCTCTTGTGCTTAATGTTTACATTTATAGAGAAATAATTATCTTAACTTAGGGTTTGTGAATACAAGACCTGATTCATTTGATTTCAAATGCGTTTTAATTGACTATTGACGGGGTATTTGTAATTAGTAGCTCAAACTTAATTTTGTGTGTCTAATTTTGTGGTGCACCTTTTAAATCCATGCCTGATTTCATCTGAATAGATTAAGAGATCATTCTTTTGAATGGATCTACTCTACTAATGAAGTTATTCATAATCACCTTAAGAGAGGGAAGGTGAAACTTTCTATCACTTTAATCAAAGGATTCTTGATCTTTATGCAGATCTAGATTGTTAATAGCTTGTGAAGAGATTCTAGTGGTCTAATCTGGATCTAGGGTTTCTGACCTTGAGAGAGGCTTTAGCTTACCTTAGTGAATCCGATAGCAAATATACCTAGCAAACAACTCCTTAAGGTTGTTAAGAAATCACATGATAAGAGATTGGTGATACAAACCTAAGCTTTATCTTGCATTAACAACTTATATTCTTAATTTTCCTTGAAAACGTACGTATAATTAGTTTTAACCATAATTTAGCTTTCTTTTGTACCATGTTCTGCCAAATCTTTTTATGGATAGATAATAATAGAACAATGAGTAACTTAGATGCTAATGATCTTAAAGATATATAGCCTAATACTTTCTATGCTACTTTGGTAGGTGAGCTTCTCTATTTTGGTGAATGCAACCGAAGTTGAATAGAACTTATTAACATTTTATAAAATTTTAAAAAACTTTAGCTTCGTGTTTGCCTATTCTTAATGGTTTAACAACCCACCAACCTTCTTCATTATTATCTTCCATATTTTTCAAGATATTAAGAAATGTATTAGACTGCACTTTTGGGTCAAATTGCAGGTTCTTAAATATGCTCCCATTACCACCTCTATCAATTGTTTTCTTCCTTCTTTTTGTTGCATGAATCCAAGAACTCAACAAATCTTCATTCTTTCAGAAGCTCCCCTAACCTTTATCACTGGACGAAGTAACATCACCATACATCAAAAGCTATCTCTCTAGATTTTTTCTTCCATCAATAAGTCTTGAAATAAAGGTAAGCCAAGTGCCTATGTTTTCAATTTTTAGCTATCAAGTGTCTCTATTGAATAATATTTGACGGATATTCATTTTAATAACACGATAATAGTAGAAACTTGGCAAAAAATTGCCAAAACTTGAAGATACAATGCTAAATAGCCAAAAATTAAAAGTACAAGCATTTCGCTTGCCATTATCCTATCATAAAAAAATAAGTGTCCATCAAATAGTATTTAACAGAAAAACTGAATTGCACATATTATAAAAGCACAAGCACTAATTTGCTAAAATTTAAAGATGGGACACTAAATTACCAAAAATCAAAAGTACGAGGACTTTGCCTGTCATTATCCATCAAGTCTCATTAATGTGTCAATATAAACCATTTTTAGCAGATAAGTGGCAACATTATACTTATATTTTGAATTCTCCCATCTATCAAGATTTTTGAAATGAGAGGTTTCCCTATATTCAATCCACCTCTATCCTAACAAAACTCCCCATTTGAAAGGCTTCAATGTTATAATCTATTTTAATAATTTTCCTAGAACTTTAGCAATGGCACGTGTTGATAGGTTTATTTAGTTATGGATTAATAAGCCCAACTGTCACGCCCCAACGAGTACCTTAAATATGACAACCCACTATACACAATATTAAAACTTAAGAATGACTAGCTCAGTCACTCGGAAGCTTTCATATTGGTACAATGCATACATTCACAGCAAAGGGAGACCGATGGAGTTATGCATTTTAAGATAATGGCAGCAGAACATACAAATTAATACTTAATATAATTCATCAAAATATAAGGTTCCACAACTTCTACGGGACATTCTCTTGATAAGTCTCCATAATAACAAAGTCTTACTAAGACAAATAACTATGGCTAGAATATTTTAGAAGAAATCTAATCTAAGACTTCAGAATAAAATTCCTCCAAAAGCTTCCCAAAAGTATAAGTTTTACCCGGACGAACAGGGTGGTCTCGGGTGCGAAACAACAATCTTGCAACATCAAAAATCTATTAAGGAGTAAGCATAACTAGCTTAGTGAGATAATCCTTACGCAAAAGTACTCATAAAAAACACTCAAACAAGTTCATTAAACAAGCATATGAAATGCAAGCAACCATATGATCAGACAATACATACGACTATCCGGTTTCGTATATAGAATGGATTTACCCCTCCACTCGGTGGTTAGGGAATGATTTGAAATGGGCCTCAATCGATCTTCTTGAAATTTTGTTCGCGTCTTGGGGTTCCAATGAACCATACTACTAGTCCTCGGGCTTTCCTTACCCAAAGCGATCGATTCGGTTCAGCTACACCTTAAGGTCGTATTTCCCGAACGTCCTAGTTCCTCAAGATGTAGCTAAACAGCTTACATTTCCGGTCCCATGTTAAAGAGTAGTAGCAAAAATGCAAAATGATATTCTAAGTGATATGCATGAGCATAGTCTAAGGGAATTTATAATCTGACGTTAATTCATTTAAGGCAATCAATCAATCTTTACACATACAGCAATATACATAGAGACAAGTTATATCAATCAACCAATTGAGCTTCGATACACTTATCGTTTATTCATCACACATAAGGAATCACATACATAGCTCCCATGATAACCCACATGCATATCAATTTTATCTTTTCCTAACATTTAGTGCTCTATTCTATAAGCACATGCGCGAATACATAAAACGTAAATGAAACTCACTTGGACATGGCAATCTTCTGTCATTCGAAGTAATCCTCAGAAAAGAGAAGATCTTGGTCCTCGACACCTAAACAAAAGAAATACCCAAAATGATTATTTCATCAAAGTTCTACTTAAATTTTCTAACTCTATCTTATTGAATTCGTCAAAATATGTAGTAGTGAAACTTTCCACTTAAAATAGCCATAACTTGCTCATTTTAACTCGGAATTTCGCATATTATATATCATTTTCTACCTAGTCAAAATGATTTATTTATTTATAAGGTTATTTTTATCGTAAAATATTATTTAGGTCTCGGCATAGCAAGGTACAAAACTACTACGAAGATCCCAGCTTTCAAAACACAAATTTTCAAGTTTTCTCTATCCAAAAATTCTTGTACAAAAATATAGATATTTTTATAGTTGAAAAATCCTTTGAATATATATATATTATATATATATATATACTCATATTGTATGTATGAATTTAGTAGTATTGTCTCAACAATAATTTTTGTAAAACAATGTGTCTTAAAAGTTGAAAAAAAGCTAAGATTTGAAAAATCACTTTAGTTTGTTGGGAAAATCTCTTAGATTATTATAAGTGAGTTTTTCCTTCTTTTAACTTAATTTCTTAACTTTGAGAATAATTTAATTTTCTAAAAAAAATTTAGTCTTTTTAAGATTCCTACAACTTTATTTTTAGTGGTTGAAAAAGGCAGTTTTTCTAAGTATTTCTTATTAAGACTAAAATTCCTTAAAGTAGTCATGTTTAGGTGTTAATTTTTCCTCAATTTAGTTCCACTTTAAATAATAATAATAATAATAATGATGATGTTATTTACTAATTTTATTTCCTAAGTAAGACTTATCTCTAAAAGGTTATTCTTTGATGATTTTATAAAACTTGTCTAGACCTTAGTATTTTAGAGTGTTGGTGAAAACTTCACAAATGAGTTTAAGAAAAACCTTTATTAAACAAAGAACAAGCAATATTAAGTTTTAAAGAAGGTTACGTATTTCATTGGTTTGAAAAAAGAGTATATGATAACTTTACTTTATGTATACTTTGATGAAATCCCATGTACTATTATTACTAATAACTTGTGATAAACTTTTCTAAATTTTGGAAAAGATTAGTTAAGATAAAACCTGAAGTTTTTGTGGAAAAATCATTTCTTAAGTGACAAGATTTTATTTTCAAAGAGAGTTCTTATTTTTCTTTTTTTAGGAAAATTCCTTTTCATTTTTATTGAGACAATATCAACATGTTCATACATGAGTGAGAATATGTAGCCATGAGAAATAGAGCAATATCACATAATAAGATAAGATATATATAATAATAAATAAAAGCATAATATTAAGGTCAAGTATTGGGAACATTAGCTTCATCAACGTATCCCAGTCAAGTATTGGGAGCCTTAGCTTCATCAAGGCTTCTCGAGACTAAGAATAGACTAGTCCTAAAAAAAAAGAGAAAAAAAAGAAAGAAAGAAAAGAAAAGCATAATAATAAGATGTTAGGTTAGTGAGCACTTAGGCTCTAAGAAATATATATACATAAATATACATAATAATATATAGAAGTTAAATTAGAGCAATATTAATAACAATAAAAACAATATAACAATAATAAAAGAACATAATAACATAAAGAAATTTATACATAAACAATAACAAAACATTATTATATTGTTTCTGCCTTAATAATATGATCATAGAAAACACACATTATGATCATGTAATGTTTGCATGACATGCATAAGAATATGGTTTAGAACTTTTACCTAGGGTTGGTGATGGTGTGTATTGAAATTCTCTTGAAGAGAAATGGGTGGTTTATGGAGATGGAAAGGAAAAGAGTATTTGAGAGAAAAATTATAGAGAGAAGATTTGTGAAGTGATTTTGCAAGAGTTTTGTTAAGGTAAAAAAGTGTGGGAAAAGAATGAAAGAAGGGAGTTATAGGGTTTTGGAGTGAAAATTAATGTAATTAAATAAATTAAAAAAGAAAAAATAGATTTGTAGGAAAGAGAGGGGGCACCGGTTTTGCAAAAGAAGGGGGAGGAATTGATTTATATTTGTTGTTTTATAATAAAAAATAATAATGTGTAAGGTATGATGTGAATAAAATTGTATGGAGAAGGTAAATTGTAAACCCCTAAAATTTTCTCTTAATTTTAAGTTTGATCTTAGAATTAAAAGTCAATCGGAACCCTAAAGGTTAACAAAAGTCTAGTACAAATCCTAGAATTTAGATCCAACATTCCCGTATTCTTTAGCCCTAGAAAATAAAGTTGCGTTAATTAGTGATAATAGTTCCTAATATCTTGAGGGAACATAAAAATATCATATTCGCGAAATTCAAGTGTCATTTGGACTCAAACGGGATTTGTTCTCGAAAAGCGTGTCCCGGAGCTCGAAATAGTAAAAATATTCCGATAACACCGTTAGGACCGATTTAATGTAAGGATTTTAAAAATATTAGTTTTGTAATTTTTCAATAACTAAAAATAATAGATATTGCATTTATACGCGTATTTTCTTACTACCAATATTTTTCTAATCACATCTATTTTACATTACACTATTCATTATTATTATCCACTATTTATCTATCTCTACTTTTTCTAACACCCACTCTTACAACACCATAACCAATTATCTTTACTTTTTACCTTTTCCATAACTTCATATCATATCTACCTTACATATTATTACTTTTAATACACAAAATTACCAAAAAAAAAAAAAAAATCAAATCTCTCTCCCTCTACACCCTACATGGCTGGAGCAACTCCCCTCTCTCTTCCTCATTTTTTTTTCAATTTTTCTTTAATTAAATCACTCAAAAATCACTCCCCATTTTCCTCTAAATACCCCCTTCCTCTTTCACTTCATTCACACATCTTCTACTCACAAATTTCACTCCAAAAACTCTCTCATATTCCCCTCTCAATTACTATCCCAAAACTCTCACAAAATCTCCTCTCAAAACCCTTTCATATTACAAACACTACCATAATTCTTACTTTATGTAAAACTTCTCTTTAAATTTTTCTTACCATGTTATGTAACTTTACATGACCATGATGTGAGTTTTTTAAACTTAATATTATGGAAGCTACACTATGTTCATGTATTATTCTTGTTCATGAATATATATTTATGTATTTCTATGTTGTTATTTTACTTTTACTCATATTATTATTGATTTTATGTTAATCTCTTATATACATGTGACTAGATATAATTATGTACTTACATATAACCTTTAGAGCATATAAGCTCATTGTTATTTATTTGCTTCCAAGTAATGTAATTTATTTATTTCATGTTATTTTAAAACTAGCCTCTAGTCTTAGACTTGTCCTCATCAAGTCAAAACAATATTTGCTTTCTTTTCCTTATTTCTTTTGGGACTAGTCCATTCTTAGTCCCGGGATACTTTGATAAAGCTAAGGTTCTCAATACTTGACATATTTCTTTACTTGCTTATTTTATTACTTATTATATCTTTCTTATGTTTTCAAAATTTTATATTCATGATCATGCATGAACATATTGATTTTGTCTCAACAAGATAAAGAATTAAAAGTTTTCTTAAAATAGAAGTTCTCCAAAAATAAATGTTGTCATGAAGGAAATGATTTTTCATAAAAAAATTTAGGAATTTATCTTAACAAATCTTTTCTAGAAATCTAGATGAATTCATCATAAATTTTAAATAACCAAAGAACACAGATATTTTTCTTCAATACATACATACACTTTAAAATGTCATAAAATGGAAAAGAATTCTTGTTTAAGCAAAAGTTTTACTAAACTTCACTTTTCATCAATACTTTGAATTTCAATTAAACTAGTTTGACAAACACCAAGGAATTTCCTTTCATAAAAAAATAAAATGATCTTAAAAAAATAAAAGTAATGAACAACTTAGGAAATCATTTCTTTAAATATAGAATCATTATTATTTCCAAAAAGTATTTGAAACTAAACTATAAGGAGTTTAGAAAAACAAAAATCATTCTTTTAAAATTTAAAAAGACCAAGCAGATGGAATTAAGGAAAAGACAATACTCATTTAAAATAACTTGAGAAAATTTCTAGTGAGATGTTTTACTTTTCCAAAGATTTTAGAAGACTTTACTTTTACCAAAAATTCATGGTTGAGACAACTTCATTAATTTCATGTATTTAACATGAGTCAATACATATATATATATATACACATTTCAAAGGTCTTTCAAAACCATTATAATATCTATATCTTTGATACAAGTTTTTTTTTTTAAAGAAGAAAAGTAAGTTTTGCAAAATTCGTGGTGAATCTGATCACCACTGTTTCGAAGCCCAAATGACTTAGTTCGATGAAAATAGTTTAAGAATTAGATAGATCTTTTCGAATAGATAAACAACGGTCTATTATATGGGCAATTCCGAGTTAAAATGACCAAATTATGGCCATTTTAAATTGAAATTACTCTCTATACAAATTTTAATCTTATGATATAGGTTTTGAAAAGTACCATAAAATCAACAAGAAATACTCATTAAGGGTCTTCTTCTTGATTAGGTGATTCCGAGGAGGAGCGTACATATCCGGAGGATTATTACGATTAGTGGAATTCTCGATCGACTCATCCATCAAGAAAAAGTGTCATCATGGCCAAGTGAGTCTACTCCCCTTTATTTCTCATACTTATGATTGTGGTCGTAAATTTAGTTGCATTAGAATTTAGGCAAGATAAAATGGAAGTTGTATGATAATATGTTGAAAGAATATTACGTACATCAAAGCATAAATTGCTTGTAATAAAGTTGTATGTGTATTATTACATTGAAGTGTTTGAAATTGGTTGCTCACTTGAAAGAAATTAAAATATAACGACTAGACTTTAATTAAAAATTTATACATGCACTTCATATGTTAAGTCACATTGCATTCGCTATTATACAATTGGTGGGACAAGTTTATGATAGTAGTGATAGGCATAACCGATATATTATGTAGGTGGCGAGTAAGAGCCTGTAAGAACTACATAAATTGGTGGCTAGGGGGAGCCTGTAATAACTACATATTTTTTATGGCGTATAGGAGCCGATAAGATCTATAAAAATGCTTTTAAAAGAAGTAATGGCCGTAATGAGCCAGAATACCTAACCCCGAATGAATGGCGTAATTCATTCAACATATGATTCCCGGAAAGTCATATGTCTTGTTTGCTCACGTGTTTGTTGCATCTCATTTGCTTGATTAATAAACTTGATCGATATTTCATTTCAAGTATGAATTTTTGAGATTTACTCACTAAGCCCGTAAGCTTACACCCCTATAGATATTTGCATTCTCAAGAACACCTGTTTTTGTACCCGAGGTCTCCTTTTATCAGCGTAAGTTTTTTCTTGGAGCTTTTGAAGGAAATATACTTGAAGAATTAGATTAGAATTCCTTTGAAATCTTTTGATGTAGCATTGTAAAGACTATTAGCTATTTCGATCTCTGGTTTTAACAGGGGTATGCCCCTAAGAATCATGTAACAGATCTTTGATTATTAATATTATGAACTATTTATTTCTGAATTCTTGTATGTTCATTATTACTTGCTTAAACCATACTTCCCAAAAGTGTCTTCTATTACCGTGCTAGACGCCTTACATATAATATTAAAACTTTTACGTGACTAAGGTGGTTATTCTTGAGTCTTGATATTATATGTGGCGAGCTGCCACGTTTAAGGTACCCTTGGGAGCGTGACATAAATTGCAAGGAATAGGTATGGTTGAGTGTAAGAATAGGGTGTAATAAAAAGTAGAGATAGTGAAATAGTAATGAATAGTAAAATAGTACTATGAATAGTAGATTAGACAATTAACATCCGATAATAAAGAAAATACGCATAAATAAGTTATATATGATATTCTTAGTTATCGAAAAATTCTAAAACTGATATTTTTGAAAACCTTATATTTTTACGAGTCTAATGGTATTGTTAGATATTTTCGCCATCTGGTGTACCAGGGCACGGTTTTCAAAAATTAATCCCGTTCAGATCTGAAACACACTAAAAATTAATGAATTTGATATTTTTAAGCATTCTTATATTATTACAAATTATTATCCACAATTATCTCAATTTTATTGTTTAGATGTTACGAACACAGGATTGTCGAATCTAGGTTCACCAGACTTAACATAAAGCTAAGTTGACTTGAGGGTTCCGGTTCGACTTTCGGTTCTTATGGTTTACTACATTTATCGAAAAATATAAGGGCTTACACCAACACTAGCGAAATTGACCAATAACCAGGTCCTCAAGATTCATCTCCTTGCATTGGTACATAAAAGGTCCTCCTCCTTCAAGTTCCCTCTTTGATGATTGCATCTCTCCATCTTGTCATGTCTTCTTAAAGGTACTCTAAACCTTCCCAGCTCTCTAGACTATAAACCTCTAGAATTTATGATAATCTTATAAGCAAACCTTAGAATCGATATCGAAATCGAAACCCTAAACTTAAACTGAGTCAACTTTAGACCTTAGAAGCCCTAAACTCAATTAGACAAATTCCAAGACTCTGAAATATTAAGCTATTTAAATAAGTAATGAAACACTAAGAATGAGTTGAATATAAGGTTTATACCCTAAAACAATAGGAGTTCTTGAAACCCTAATCTTTTTAGACTTTTCTTGATAATACTTTCCGTATCCAATCACTGACATGCAAATCAGTGTAAAATATGTTGGCGAACAATTAATAATCAAATAGTATAAATTCATCATTATAATATCAAATAAAATTTTATCAATTTATAAAAAACATCTTTTATATTAACTTATACACGTGTTTTACTTTCTACCGCTAAACAATTAGTCTTTTCTACTATTTATCACTGTTCACATCAATCAACTTTTCCTTACATTCTTACACAACATAACCTATTCTTACATACATCAAATCAAAATTATTTTTCTTAATCTTTTCTTTCTTTTCTTTCTCTCTCTCTCTCTCTCTCTCTCTCTCTCTCTCCTCTCTTCTCTCCCTCCATACCCCCGACCCCCCTCTCTCTTCTCTATATTTATTTTTCTTTTATACTTTAATTTCCACATTTTTTTCTCTATAAAATGCCTCTTCATTCTTTCACTTTTCACACCGTACAACTACACTCTCTTACCTAAACTCTCCCAAATTTTTTCTCTCAAACTGTCTCCATCCCCTCTCTACTCTCATGGCATCTTTCTCTCCCTTACTCCCTCATACACATTTCATTTTCTTCTATAGGTGATCTCCTTAAACACCACTCTTATATTAGGTTATATTCATGTATGCGTCTTTCAATGATTTCCATAAAATTTCCCAATGAACCACCGTGCTAGGGAATGGGGAAAAAAATACAAAGATAACATACTTTGAACAATGTTATACTCGTCTTGATTTTTAAATTGCTTTATGTTTCTAACCTAGATGTATATATAAGTATGTATGTGTCTATATATATGTATCTATAATTTTTAAAGCATATTGCTCACTAATCTAACTTGTTTATTTATGTTCTTTATTTCAAGTAAATTATTTATATACTTTAGACTTGTCTATTTTAAGTCACAATAAGACTAATCAACTTCTAGTCTTAGACTGGTTCATAATCGAATCCAAATGAGACTAGAATATTTTAAATCTCGGAGAGCTTTGACAAAAATTTAAGACTCTCATTTGTTTTTATTTTTCCTTGTCACGTTTTACTTATTTTATACAATGACCGGATTATTTCATGTCCCAGGGAGCGTTGATTATGAGTTAAGACTCCTATGTTTATTTTTGCTATTTTTATATTCCTATTATTATTTCTACAAAGTTTTCAATTTAAGCATATTATTGCAAAATTTATAAGTGCTCATATGATGTGGTCATAATGTTAAAATGAATTCTTAAACTTTAAATATTGAAAATTTTTTGTTATGTAAAATATTTTCTAAAACTTAACATTTTAATGCCTAGGAGATCCTTGTGCAAAAGAAAAATTTGGAAACAAAATCAATCTCCTAATTTTCTCAAAAATGCTGAGACCTAAGTGCAATATTTTAAAATTTTACAACTTGAAATTCTTTTCTTTAAAACACATGAAAAATCAACATTTTGACAAACGAGTTTTTTAATAAATAAAATAAATTATGAAACTTTATTTTTAAGTTTGGATCATCTATATAAGTACCAAGAAATAAAATTACAAGTTTTCAAAATTTGATTTTCATAAACTTAAGCCTTCTAATTTTTCATAAAGGCCATTCAATGGAAAATTCTATCTTGAGCAGCATCACTAGAATCATGCATGTATTATGAACTTTTATTAAGTTCCTAATATGTTTGAGCATAGGGATAATTTATATATTTGTCTTAGAAAGTCTAGTTAAGGTAAAACTTGCAAAAAAGTGTCAAAATGAACAAAAACTTAAATTTGGGTACAATTTGAACTCATTGATTCCGAGAAATGAACTAAAATGTTTGTAATAACCTTAGAAATGGATAGAGGATCTAAAGTACATAGAAATCAACTACTTGAATGCGAAAATCGGAGTTCAGATGAGTTAGTTATGACCATTTTAAGGTTTAAAAGTAGTAACCAAAAACTTTACCGCGAATAGAGTTGACAAAGTTAGAAAATTGAGTAAGGCCAATATGAAATACTCTTCTGGGTATTTCTTTTTTTTCTAGGTGATGAGGAATACGAGGCCCCGTTTCTAGAAGATTATTTTGACTAGAAGAACCGCAAATGGCCAGGTAAGTTTATTTCCTTACTTTATGTATTCTTGTATGTGCTTATAGAATATAAGCACTAGATGATAGGGAAAAGATAAAAATTGAATTGGATGTGGGATCACTATGAGATTATGTTTGTGTTTCTTGGTGCTTGACAAATGAAGGATAAGTATATCAGAACTTAAATTGTTGATTAATACTTTTGTTTTGATATCATGTTGGACTATTTGTGTGAATTCTGTTGGTCACCCATAAAATGGATAATAAGCACAATTGGGAATTAAATTAATAATTTTCCCAGACATGGCATGAAGTTGAGTCACATATTTTTCGCTACTACTCTCTTACGTAGGACTGGGGAATAGGAGTTGTGGCTGGCAAGAGCTGGAAAGTCTACAATAATTGGTGGTTGTAGGAACCTGAAAGTTTACATAAATTGGTGGCCATATGGGCCTATAACTATCCCTAACCCCTGATATGGAGGATGTAAATCCATTCTATACATGATTTCCAATTAATCATATTTATTTGTTGTTCATACGGATGATGCATCTAATGGTGATCAAATTAAAAATCCAATGTCTATCCTATCCTATTATCACTCTAAATGGAAAATATACCAATCGAAAAATAGTATAACAATTAATATTGGGTATCGTTCCTTAGGGATCTCTTTCAATTACTAATAATCACCTTAATCCTATTATCTAACCTAAAAATATCAATGATCTCAATTATTACCAACTAATTAGTTAAGCTAATCAATCAAATTTCAAGAGTACTTTTCTTTAAAATATCATGTTCACAAATTACTCTAACCCTTCGAATAAACACTACTTATAATGTAACTTTAACCCTAAAAAGATAATTTTAATTCATAGATTACCCATCTTGAACTGTAAGATTCCTAATTTAGTTTAATATCTTTCTCATGACTACTAAATCCTAAGTTTAGATTAGTCTATTGAAATCACCTTTAATTAAGAACAATGTAGAAATCGCATTAAAGAACAAAGAATGCCTTATTTGGAATAAAACGTCACTCTAGATTTCAACCTTAATACGGAAGACTTATGGTACCCTATTTTTAGGTGTGCATGCAACTCTCTTCAACCATGCAAGATCTATTCATATAAGCAATTTCTCAATTAACCTATATGAAATCTAATAATTAAATCAATACACGAGCAATATCAATTTAACAACAACAACAACAATAATAATAATAATAATAATAATAAATAATAATAATAATAATAATAATAATAATAATAATAATAATAATAATAAAAGAAGAAGAGAAGAACACATAGATGAATCCAAGAAAGGCAAATCTAACATTGAAAACTAATAACTCCAGTTACATAATAAAGTAAGGTTCTTCTAAGGCTAGAGTAATAATTCTCTACTCTTCCATAGCTAAAACAATTAAAGCACAAAGATTAACAAAACCCTAGATCTTAAAACACCTCTCTCTCTCTCTCTTTCACAACAGAGAGGAATTACTTATTTATAGAACAAAAGTGGAATCTCTTCAAATCTTTTTTAATCTCTATAAATCTCCATATCTCTACTCTAAGAAAGACTCTTTTTGCATTAGGACTCATGTCTTAGCCACATCTTTTCACTAGATATGTTTTTGTCTGAAATATTCTTTAAATCTTTTCAAATCTTTGATCTTCATAAATCTAGACTTTCTTCCTTCATTTATGGCCCTTGTAAATCTTGCTTTCCTTATCAAAATAGGACATTATCTCTTAATTTTTGTCTTCCACGTACTATAATGAAGTATAGAAAAAATATTGACAAAATCTTTTGAAATTAGTTTGGGGAAGAATTAATAGATACATCTCTGGTTTCAACACGAATCTCAACTCAAGCTTGTGTCGCCATCCGTGTACTATGGAAAATTGCATATTTTTCACTCGAAAATAACTTCTACATGAACCTGAACATGAATTTGTTCTCTCTCATGTGGCAAATAGAATACCCTTCTATTTCTTGCACGAATCTCTGCATCCTTTGTTTTGAATCTTGTGTACTGCATTCTATTTCCCACATAAGCTAGCTCGTGTATTCTCTTGTGCAAAACTGCAATTTTTTGAATTCATTCATGTTGAATAAAACTTGCTCTAATTCATCCAAATTCCTTCTTTTAGGTTCAAATCATCCTCCAAAACCTAAAATCAGCAATTAAACTAGTTAAATATCATTTTCATATAATTATATGTAAAAATCATCGTTAAAGCTCAAAATATCCTTCTAAAATAAAGGTGAAATTACAACTTATCAATGTCCCACATATTTGACTAATAACTTGATTGATTATACATATGGGTATGTTACTGAGGGAATTTACTCAATAAGCATGATGTGCTTGTACCCCCATAGCTTTTTATTGCAACTGCAATACTTGTGGCTATACCCAAGGGGAGTCTTTACATAGGTAATGACTAAGGAATATAGGGAGTTTTTAAAAGAAATTCATGAGAAAATTTTGGGTTAGAAATCACCTTATGTAGTATTTAGATATTTGAGATAGACTTTTAATTTTGAAAAGACTTAATGGCTTGTATTTCCTTAAGATTTGATGGGGGTATGGTATGCCCCTATGAGTTGTAAGACTTTAATCCTTTAAGTTATGAAATTTATGTTTTAGATATTCTTGAATGCTATTAATTGCTATCTTCTTAAAATGCATAACTCCACCAACGTCTCCTATTGTCCTGTAAGTACGCCTTGCACATGATATTGAAGCTTTTGTATGACTGAGGTAGTCATTCCCAAGTTTTAATATTGTGTGTAGGGGACTGCCCCGTTTATGGGTACCTTTTGGGGCGTAACACAAACTTGGGCATGCTTCAAAGAAATAGTTGTCTCGCTACTCTCCTCGAATGATCACCACCACCACCTCAGATTCAGGTCAACTATCTACATGAGATCCTTACTCTCTTTATTTGTTTATTTTTTTACCTTAGGAATGCACTACACAGACAAAGAATATTCTATAGGCCCCTATTTTGGTATAATCATCACCTATAAATAGAGCCTAAGGCCACAGGATAAGGGAATGTGATATCATTTACATGCTTGATTCTCACACTTTCTTACTCTTTATCGACCTACTATTGACTTAAGTATCGGAGCAGCTGTGTCAAACTACCCCTGGCACACAACTAAAGATGTCTTCTAATTGCAGGCCCTTAAAAGTATACCAGCAACTTTCTACCTACAACAATACGTAAAATACCCTTTATGGTAATAGTAAATTAGTAGCCTATGGAATTGTCCCCAAGCTACAACTATAGCCAAAATTTCATCCTTCGTACTAAAAGTTGGCACCCATGGTTAAACAGTTTGATTGCACCTCGACACCATGCAATGTCCCCTAAGATAGTTATGCTGTAATCCTTAACTATAGCCAAGCGAATTAGATAATAACCATTATGTAGATCTACCATCGGCACATCCTTTTAAGTCTTCCATAGACTCATTTTCTTGTTGAATAGAACCCTATAGCCAATACTCTTCCTAAGAAGACAAACTACTAAACCTTTGCATAGATTGCTTCATCATCAACTTGAGCCCTTCTGAAAAGGAAATCAATGCTACCCTATTACCTACATAAACATTCGCATCCCCTCAAACATTTCAAAATCATTCTCTCTATCGTGTCCTACACTACCATCATCTACATCATTCAACAACATCTCCTTAAAGGAAATACCATTAGTTGTAGCTCTAAGCTTAACTTTATTCATAACTCTCCCTTCCTTATATGACAAGGAGGAAGGAATGCCTTTCTCAAGAGAAAACCATCTTCATTTCTTTGTTATTCTAACTATCCTCTTTTTAGTGCATACATATTTTATTAATTTGGTATTACGATAATATCCTCACAATTATTATAAGATGTATGATAAGCTGACATAAATATATAAATGTTATTTACGACCCCATTTATGATACTTGTATAATTGAAAATGAAGAAAATTCTACACATAGATATGAACTTGGATGTATAAATATCATATCTCTATTTTTTATTGATTAGATGTTTTACTATAATCAATGAGAAAATGTTTTTTCTTCCTATCTTTTAATTGCTTTTACATATTACTATTTTGGTAAGGGATTGGAATTGATCCATTTGGTTGAGAAATCAGTTAGTCAATTAAAAAAAAATGTTTGAAACAAAGCAATTGAAAATCTTTTCTTGGAAAATAGTTTAGCATTTCATTTTCATATTTTTTTTTCAAAAGAAAGATGTCTTCAATCTAATGAAGAGATTGTTCTTTTAGGAAAAAAAATATACTAATGACACCTTATTCTTCTTCTTTTTTTCATGTGTTTTTTGTTTGAAGGCCAAGTAGGGATGCAAACAAGTTGAGTCTAATCGAGCTTTTAAAGGCTTGGACTTGGCTCATTTAAATGTTATCAAGCTTGACTCATTTGCATAGCTTGTTTTTCATTTTCTTCAACCTAAAAATAATATATAAAAATTACTAAATATATATACATATATTAAATAGATATTAATTTTTTTAATTATATATTTATATACAATATATCATAAATATAAAAACTCATAAATTTATTAACGAGTTTGTTTATGAGCCTATTCACAAATCAGTTGCGAGCTTAATTTGAAGTTCAAGCTTAACACGTTTAGATAGATAAACTTTAAGGTTGAGATTAACTCATTTACGAATTGAATTCGAGCCAAATTGAAGCGAGATGAGTTTGAGTAACTTAGGAGTGGCTTAGTTCGTTTATAACCCTATTATTAGTTCTAAAAAATGAGTCAAACTATGATAGTATGACTCTGATTTTTCATCATAAGTATTATTGAGTTATGATTGATATAAACAAATAAATTAAACATAGGTCTTAAAATTAAAAACAACGGGAGATCGAAGTTTTTAATGCTTTTATATTTTAAGACCTAATCATTTGAGACAAGAGTTTTATTTATGTATTATTTGATAAATTTCAGAACCACACCTTTGAAAACATTTTAGGTGAAGAGAGATATGAAGGTCCAATTTTAACTTATTAATTTCATTTTAATGTGTTGAAATAATTTTAGAAAACCACTATACATAATAAAAAATAGAGAAAATTAGGTTCTTATTTTTCCTTTAAGGAATATTCAAGTGTTGTTTACAAAAAGCAGTTTTTCTTAAGCAATATTGTAGGATTTTCACATATAACTAAAAATATTATGTATTTGAAAAATTCTATTGTCTGGTTATATTCTTGGTAGTGGTTACAATGATTGTTTAATAGCTTCGATTCATAGTCAATTGTGCAACTAAAATATTTAATATAATTCTTATTGTATTTATTTTTTGTGGTTAGAAGATTGATCTGAGGGTCTCTTCAATGAGATTGTAAGAGTTATGTGTTGTATAAAAAGATGGGAAAAAAGGCACTAAAAAAATCTAAATTTTCTTTTATTCATTTCTTCTTGTTCTTGTTCTTGTTCTTGTTCTTCTTTTTCTTTGGTTATTTTTCAACCTAAGTTTTCAAAATTTTAATATCTATATCCAAGTTTTTAAAAACATATAAAAAAGGGGGTCCATATCACTCTTTGTTACGAAGCATTAAAATTAGGTTATGAAAATAGAAAAATAAAAGCATGAGTCTTGAAATTAAAAAAAAAAACTTAAAAAGTAATGGAAAGATCTATGTTATTCACATTTGTTCATTTTAAGACCTATAAAGATATTTTTTTAATCTTTTTTTTTCATACTTTAGAACCCATGTTCTTGTAAATTTTTTATTTCATGATTTGACTTTTAATGCCCTGACATCAGGTTTGACTAATCTTTATGGCAAAGATCTTGAGAATAAAAAGAAATAGATCAAAATATAACTCTTAAAATGAAAAAATAAATTTAGGTCCTCATAATGTAATTTTCATAAGTTAAAATAAGATATTATGCATAGTAACTCAATGAATATGTTTTTCTTAATTTTCTTCTTTTTCATTTAATTATTCCATTAAATTATCCAAAAACATGAAAAATTTCCACAATAAAACTTTTTGACAAAATAAACATGTGTAAAACTGGACACATTACGATGGACCTAGATACAAATTCAATCTAACATGAACTAATGGCCTGATAATGACAAGGCCAAACTCGGGACCCATTGGCCCCGTGGTTTAGGTTTGGTTATTAACCTGACCTCTTGGGAGCTGTTGAGTCCCACTTAGTTCAATATAAAAAATAATAATAAATATAATAAAAGGAAAAATCTAGAAGGAAAAAAGTAAATGTAAGTAAACAATGAATGTTTGTATTGTTGGGATTGTGGCAGCTAGTTGATCACGTGCGATAGGCATAGTGGTCGACCTAAGAGAAGTTTTAAACTTATAATACGTGTTGGATGTCACATAGAGAGGCGCGGGAGGAAGAAGAAGCAAACTCGGTTTCTCGAGTGAGTGATTGTGATAAAAAATCAAATCAAGTAAACTCGATTGTTTTTTACTCGTTTGTTACATAATAGGTGCTTTGATCTTTCTCAAAGATGTTTCAGTAGAGTTTCTGCATTGCTCTTGATCTTAACAATATGCAGGATCCTCTCCAAATAAAAGGGGAAACCTCTTATTTATAGATGATGAAGATTGATACCAGCCATTGGATAATACTCAAACGAACAATTAAGATTAAGAATTGCTGGTGACCATTAGATCATTTTATAATGATCTAATGTTAAAACCTTCTTTTCTTATAATAGTGAGTTGGGCTGGAAATGGGTTTGATTTCTTTTATTATATAAAAGAAACCCATTTTCAATATAAAAAGGACGAAGACCTATTTTAGTTCATATAAGCCCTATTTTAATTACATAGAGCTCAAATGAACCTAGGAATATATTTTTGGAGTCTACTTTTTACGCGCAAAAATATCGAATTAAGTCGAGAGCAATATAAACCAGTCCGACAATCCCTGTTTCGAGCCTACGAAGCCAAATCTCCTTACGACATCCCTTATTGGACTTAGTCTTATAAGCCTTATCATTAGCCCAAAAGACTAGCTCGTGATATTAAATTAGGCTAATAGTCTAATTATCGAAATGATTCTCTGCAATGTTTGAGTTATTTTTATCTTAATAGTGAAAAATTATTGCCTATTCATACCATTTATTGTCAACAATACAAGTAATAACTATATAAATATATGTTTGGTTGGATTACGTAAACTTATACCACCATGTAGTACTTATTTTTGTGTTGAAAATATTTTGTAGTCACATGTTATCAACAATACAGCTTAAATTGAATGACTTTATATATAAATACATATATATCTTCAACAATTCTTTAAAAAAAAAAAGGTTAAAGATTATATTGTTTTTATTTTAATTTTAAAGTTTATCTTTTTAAAAAAATTAAGTTCATTTTTATTTTTATTTTTTGAATTTATTTTCAAAGACTACAAAAATTTATGGTGAGCCACTAGGCCATAAACCAGCCCATAACCCGTTGGTTATTAGAACCAATATCGGCTCGGCCTTCCTCGGGATCGGCTCCAGATACACTATTTCTAGACCTAGACCTGTCCAAACAGACGCAATTTGGCAACGTGCCCGAGCCAAGACATAGACTCTTATGATTCCGCTTTAGCTTACAAGTTACAACAAACCACTTTTATCGTTGCTTGCTGGTTCTATTCACAAAATCAAAGCTCTTTTTTAGTGTATTTCATTTGTAACATAATAAAATACTCGATATACAGAGTAAAGCAGATCAAGTTCAAGTGGGCAAAGCCGGAAAACTATGTTTGTTGCCTTATTCCCACGTTTTTCAGAATTCTTCTTATAAGAATTTTCCAAGTGACATATATTGGAGCCACGTCGATCTCAATGATAGGGAAGGAAACTTATGTTTGGCCGTGATGATCATTTTTTTTTTTTTTTTGTTCCTCCTTATTATGTTAAATTTATATCAATATTAAAAGTATAGAAAAAAAAAAAGAATAAAGACTGCAAATAATTAATTTATAATATAATCAAATTTATTCTAGTCATAATTATTTTTTTCTGTAATATATCATCCCGTACCTTACTTCTCTCTATAATTTAATTTAAATCGTACCTTATTTATGTTATTGTATCATATTAAAAATTACTTGATATTTCTACATGTAGGCATAATTTTCTAAAATTTTGAGCTCTATTTGCAAAAACAGACTTGACTTATCATATAATTTAATCAATATTTAGAATGGAAAACCTTAAACCCTTACAAGGCCAACTTCGATTAAAAAAAAAATGAACAAGAGTTAGAACCAATTTGAGTAGCCCAACTCGATGTCAAAGACGTTAGAACCTAACTTGTGTAGACGTGTCTAGACCCCTTGGACTTGGTAGGTCCACAAGACTTAAAAGAGTGACCCGAACCCATAAGACCCACTAGGTCCTACATGGTCCTATAAGAAAGTAAGAGAAAAGAAGATTGAAAGGAAAAAACATGAATGTAAGTAAATAACAAAGGTTTAAACTATTTTTATACAAATAGTGAAAGTTTATTACCTATCATAGCATAATACTAGAAGAAATAAATATATTTAAAAGCATATTTGGTTGGGTTTTATGCATTTTTAGGAAAAGTAAGATCTTATTTTTGATGTGGTATCTATTTATCTTGAGAGTATTTCAGTCTCATTTTACTAACATTACTATTAAAGGTGAACTTGCTTGTGCAAAATTAAATATATACCTAAATGATTCTTTAAAAAAATGGATTCAAGTAGGTAAGGACATGATTTGCTTCCAAATTGGGAATCGAACCAGTTGGGTGGTTCTATAATCAGCTAGGGAACTGCTAATTTCGTTGTTTGTAAGTGGCTCTTTGGCTTAGAATTAGATAGAACTAGATATTTTAGCCGATTCCATTGAAAAAAAAAAGAAAAATTAGAGAAAATTTGAAAAAGCAATATTAATTATGTTTAAACTATTTTATCTTAATAGTACAATTTATTACATATTCAACAGCAAAACAAATAAATATAACTTAAAAGAATGTCTAATTTAATTTACATAAACATCTCTTAAAAGCAAAATCTCATTCCTTAATAATTTGAGGCCTTTTTTGTATTGTAGTTTTGTTTTTTTTTTTTCTTCTAAAGTCTTTTATAATCCCATACTACTAACACCACAATTAATATTGGATGTATTTGTATATAAATAAGTGCACATCCCAAACAAGTTTTTTAAAATATTAGTTGAATACTTTTAGACTCAGTTGTTATTTTGATTTTAAAACAAACTTATTAAAAACTAAAATTTATTTATTTATTTTTTAAAATTTTAACTTACAAAAAATTAATGATTCCATAATCGGATTAGGAACCACTGGTCCAATAGAAACAGACAAAAACTATGGGAGACAGTTTTGGTCCCAATTTCACAATTTTAAGATCTGGACTCAATGGTTCCGATTCCGTTTCAGTTCGATTTTTGAAACATGACGATATCTATAAAGATTATAAACCTGTTCAACCTAATTTTTATTTTAAGTTCTAACATTATCTCATTTGAAATTAATTTTATTTTTCCATTTTTCAAATTTTATCTTAAAAAGTTAGGAAAATCTTTCCTTAGAGCGGATTTACAGGCCAAGGACTGCCCAGCCCCCAACAGGCCGGTTTCAAGGTCCACTATTTTCGGACCCGTTAACCGGTGAATCCGAGCCAATATGATCTCATGTACAGGTCTCCAATCAATGACACACTGATTTCAGAATGAAAATGGCTCCGTGCCTATCTATGTGCCGGAACTAACGCGAGCATAGGTGGTCCTTACTTTTATCAGATTTGGTTAAATGGTAAGAAAAGATTACTGCAATATTGTCTTCTTAATATAGTGTGTTCCTGCATATGGCCTTGTAACTGACTGTATCTTCCTTACTCTCTTATGTGATAGATTTTAAGTTGGAATCCCCCACTTTTGTTGTAATTGGTAATATATATATATATAGTGTCTTCATGATTCAAAATTAACGCTACTATATTATATTTACAGGGCAATAATTGACTCGAGCTTAGTTGCAAGCTACTCAAGTTTAACTCGATGATAATTTGAATTTGACTTAACTGCAATTGAGTCGAATTCGAGTTTGAGCTACTTAAGTAACTACTAAATTTGAGTTCTAAAATATTTTATTCGAGTAGCTCACAAGCTTATTCAAACTTTTAATATTTTTTTATACAAAAATGATAAAAATTGTATTCTTTCCCATTTTAAAGCTTTTTCTTTTTCATAAAATTCACCTCTTATTTTTATATCTTGGTTTATCTTTTTTTTTTAATATATATTCAATGGTTCACGTTTATTATATTTTAAGACTAAGCCAATTAAAATCTTATTATATTCTCAAATCTCAACTTATTATTTAGCCTAATCGATTTTTACAAAAATAATCAAACCTAATCAAGTTGATTTCAAGCTTCTTAAGTATCAATTTGAGTTGAGTTTCGAGCTCCCAATATTTTGTTTGAGTTAAGTTTGAGCTTAGTATTATATCTTATCAGCTCAACTTATTTACAATCCTAACTATATAGTATAAAATGATATATAATATATGAATAATTTATATATTAGCTCTACACTGTGAGCCGACTTAAAATCAGCTCATTAATTCTAGAACAGAGACAAGAACCATGGGGGATTAGGTCCAAACAAGCCATGGAACCGGTGATCCTCAACTAGTTTAAAGAGAAAAATAATAAAAAAAATATTATAAGACAAAGAAATGTACAATTTAATGATCTTGAAAATTTAAACTACTACATAAACTAGGAAAAATTATTTTCCATTAGCGTTTAATTAATTACTTTTAACAACATAAAAAAATAATTATAGTTTTATAGATAGTTATTTTGACAATAAAGTTCTTAGCTAATTGAATGTTATGACCGGTATACAATATACTAGGTTAATAGCAGGGCATAGAAAACTTAGCTCAATTAAGAATGTCTTAAAGAGATATAGCTTGATAAGCCTTAGAGAGAGATATAGATTCGTCTACTCTTAGTCCTACTTGGTTTTCTAATGTGCGAGATATAGATTTGAAGGAGGCTTTCTTTGTGTTATTTAGACTTCTTATAAGCCTCAAAAGCTTTGCTGGGCTTTCTTATAATTAGGGCAGCAAATGAGTTGAGCTATTTGCTAATTATTTAAGCTCGAGTCAACTTGAACTCGTTTAATAAACAAGTTGAAGTCAAACACAAAATGAAGCTCATTTAGTTAAATGAGCCAAGTATAAGATTTTCTTTAGGCTTGTAAATAGGCTTGTTAAGAACTTACAAACAGGTTCGTAGATGATTTTTTTTTTTTATGATTTTATCTCATTATGTATAATTATTTAAATTAATATAATTATTTATATTGATATAATATTATAAATATAACTATATGTATAATCATTCATGTAAATGAGCTTGAGCCTATACTTGTTGGGTTTGCTAAAACTCGGTTAAGCTGAAACTTGTTAATTTGTCAAGCGAGCCACACTTATTTTAAAACAATGTAGGATTCTATTATATTGAAGAAGGACCATCTTATATGGATTTTACTAAACCCATTAGCAAGTCTGAAGTCCAAGAGTTATATAAGAAAAGAATGTTTCATACTGATTCATTGATCATCAAGATCTAACGGTTCTTAACAAGGGCTTCTCTAATCCACCTAATTTAGCTTCATTCGATGGTCAAAATTGGTGACCAAATTCTATAAATACGAACCCCCTATGCCTCCTTTAAAACATTCAAACAATTAGAAAACTTTGCATAAATGTTATTACTCAGATGGAATAACTCTACAAAAGATTCAATCACATACTATATCAAGAACATATAAAAAAAAAAATCAAGAACATCATAATTGATCTACCATCACATGTGCACTATAAGACCTGAGTTTGTCTATTCCTTCTCTCATGCGTCTCTACAACATCCATCCATATATCATCAAATTAGGGCATCTCTAAGATCAACCTTCGCATGTATCACATGGGATAGCACTTCATATAACCTTTAAGCACGTTTGGTATGATTTATAGAGGTTCCTAACAAATGGAAAATCGAATTTCTTTATAATATTGGATTTGTTTTTATCTTTTAATTTTCTTTACAATCTCTAATTTTTTATTATATTAATACTCAAGTTAAATGTAATTGTACATGAATAAATACATATCCTTAACAAGTCTTCTAAAATAGGTTAAAGACAACATGCTTTTTTTTTTTTTTAAACTTTAAAGTTTAAAGTTGAATTCTCACAGATCAAACTAAAATCGTAGGACTCCTTGGCTCGTTAGACCTAACCTAGAGCCAACCTAGGCTAGGTTAATCTTATTCCACAATTTTACAACCAAGACCATTGGTGCTGGGTGAATCCATCTCTAACTACATAAAGGGGCTTTACATACAGTTAGCTTCTAACTACACATTGTGTAAATCCCCGAAATTTTTGGATCCGAATTATAGTTTAAACCCTAATCGGAAGTCAACCGGATTTCCCAGAGTCAACCAAACCCTAGTTTACCGTAACCGCTTAAGTCCGGCATTGCCGTTTTCTCAAGCCCTAGAAAACGAAGTTGGGAAAATTAGTTGTAATAGTTCGTAATAGCTATAGGTTTTATAAAAATATCAGTTTTTCAAAATTCGAGTGTCCTTTGAACCCGATCGGACATAGTTCTTGAAAAACGTGTCCGGAAGCCGGAATAGGAAAAATATTCCGAATATACCGTTAGACTCGTAAAAATATGAGATTTCCAAAAATATCAATTTCGTAATTTTTCGGTAGCTAGAAATATCAGATATCGCTTTTATACGCGTATTTTCTTACTACCGGTATTTAATTGTCATGTCTACTTTTACATTACACTATTTTCTACTATTCTACACTATTCATCTATCTCTACTTTTTCTTACAACCTACTCTTACAACCCATACACCTATTTCTTACACATTTTCATTTCCAATACAACTTCACATCTTTCATTTCTTACTTTTAATTAACAAAATAACAAAAAAATAAATTTTCCCCCTCTTTATGCATGAAGTAGCGCCGCGCCCCCCCTCCCCATAATGCCTCAAATTGTTTTATTTTTCAATTATTTAATTAACACAAATTATCTCCCACATTTTCCTATAAATACCCCCTCATACCTTCACTTCTTTCACACCATTTCTTCTCTAAAGTTACTATACCAAAATCTCTCTCAAATTCTCTCAAGAATTCTCTCCAAGAAGTCTTCTACAAGGAGCTCTTCTCTTCTTTTTTTTTTTTTTTCTTTTAGGTAATATGCCTTCAAGATATCCACATGTTCATTTACTTAGTATGAACTTAGTGTGTGTTTTCTAAAACCATAAAGGTTAAGAAAGCAACAATAAGTTCATACTTTATTTTTGTTCATAAAATCAATCTCTTTATGTTCCTTTATGTTCTTTATGTTTCCTTTATGTTATTACTATCTAATATATCTATATAGCTATATATACTATTTAGAGCATATAAGCTCATTATCTTGCAATTTATTTATCTTTCATGCAATTTATTTACTTTATCGCGATTTATTTCAAGTTGATTTTAAGACTAGTCATTCTAGTCTTAGACTTGTCCTCATCAAGTCAAAACAATTTCTCTCTCTTTTCTTTTCGGGACTAGTCTTTTCTTAGTCCCGGGGTACCTTGATGAAGCTAAGGTCCCAATACTTGATTTACTCTATTATTTACTTAAGCTTTCAAGTTATTATGTTCCTTTATATTTCTATAGTTATGATTCATATTCATGCATGAACATAATGTTTTTGTCTCAACAAAAATAGATGAGGAAGTGTCTTTCTAAAACTAAAAGCTCTTGTGAAATAAAAATAGGAAATAGATTTCCTAAAAACTCATGAACATGCTTGGAAATGATTTTTTTTTCGTAAACAAAAGGTTTTATGAAAACTTATCTTTCATCAAGAAATATTCTTTTGGAATCATTACAAGAAACAAAAATTGTCATTTTATTACTTTTTGAATCCAAGTCTTGAAAATAAAACCACACCTTAGGAATTTAAAGAAATTACGAGAGATTAAATTTAGAAATAGAATATTCATCTCAATAACTCAAGATCTTTCAAAAGTAAAATAAATATTCAATAGAATCTCAAGTTCAAAGTCTTTTAAAACCTTACTTTTTATAAGTTGAGACAACTTCATTTACTTCATATATTTGTTATGAGTCATTACAAATATATATATACCTTTCAAAAGTTTACCAAATAATTGAAATATTTATCTTTTCAAATGAGCTTTATTTACAAGAAAGAAAACAAATGTTTGCAAATTCGTGGAAAATCTGGTCGCTGTCTTTTCGGAACCCAAAAGACCTATTTTTATGAAAATAAGTTTAGAAATGTGTAGATCTTTCCAAGTAGGTAGAAAACGGTATATTATACGCAAAATTCCGAGTTAAAATGAGCAAGTTATGGCCATTTTAAGTTGGAATTTCCCCTTATACGATTTTACCGCAATTTTAAAAAAAGATTAGAATCTTCAAGAAAAGAAGTTCATGAAATACTCATCTTAAGTATTTTTTTTCTTTTAGATAATCTCGAGGAGGATTGTTCATATCCCGAAGATTATTACGATTAGTGGAAATCCCGAACGACTCATCCGCTTCAAGAAAGGTGTCATCATGGCTGAGTGAGTTTATTCCCCGTTATTCTTCAAACTCTTGATTGTGCTTGTAAAATTAGTTGCACTAGAATTTAAGAAAAATCAAAAGGAAGTGTATGATAATAAGTGAAAGAACACTAAGTATATCGAAACTCGATTTGTTTGTAATAAAGTTGTATGTGCATTAATATCTTGAAGTGTTTGAAATTGGTTGATCACTTGAAAGAAGTTAAATATAACTACTAGACTTTAATTAAAGAAATTATTCATGCACTTCATATGTTAAGTCACATTGCATTCACTACTATACAATTGGTGGGACAAGTGTATAATAGTGGTGGTAGACATAACTGGTATATCATGTGAGTGGCGAGCAGAAGCTAGTAAGAACTACTTAAATTGGTGGCTAGTAGGACCTGTAATAACTACAAGTTTTTTTTTTATGGCGTATAGGAGCCGGTAAGATCTATAAAAGTGTTTTTAAAAGTTGTGGCTGTAGTTGGCCTGAATACCCAACCCCGAATGAAGGGCGTAATTCATTCAACATATGATTCCCGAAAAGTCATATGTCTTGTATGCTCACGTGGTTGTTGCATTTCATATGTTTGAATAATAAACTTGATTGATAATTTTCTTCGAGTATGAATGTTGAGATTTTTTCACTAAGCCCATAAGCTTACACCCCTATAGATACTTGTATGCTCAGGAACACCTATTTTTGTGCCCGAGGTCTCCCCGTATCCGTGTAAGTTTTATATGTTGAAGCTTTTGGAGGAAATCTACTCAAAGACTTAGATTAGAATTCCTTTGAAATCTTTAATGTAGTATTTTGGATGTTATAAAGTTTATCACGATCCATGGGATTAGCGGGGGTATGCCCCTAAGAAGTTATGTAATAGACCTTTGGTTATTAATGATATGATATACTTTATTTCTAGATTCTTGTATGTTTATCTTTACTTGCTTAAACTATGCTTCCCAAAAGCGTCTCCTATTACCATGATTATACGCCTTACATATAATACTAGGGCTTTCGCATGACTAAGGTAGCCATTCTTAAGCCTTGATATTATATGTAGCGGACTGCCACGTTTAGGGTACTCTTCGGGGCGTGACACGTTGAGTAGTTAAAATGATGAAATTTACACATCTAATAGACTATCTTATATAGTAGTTATGCAATCAGTGTCTTCAAATTGTATGCTTTAATTTCTCATTAAGTATCCCATTAAAAAAAAGAAAAAGAAAAAGAAAAGATTTTCTCCATTTACTAAACCTTGTATCTGTCATATAGTAGATGTGCATCCTAAATATTTAGAGAAGAAACTTATATTATTACCTTTTGGAACCATGTTGAGATGGATACTCGCTAAAACCTACAAAATTCTAAGCTTCTTGCATAACTCGTGATTTTCACTTTATATATATATATATATATATATTCCTTATAATAACATTGAAATAGCCTAAAAAATAACTCAAAACTAAAATAATAACGTAATTTGCGCCTTGCCTTCTTAATGTATGGATACTCATTTAACTTAGTTCTTATTTTATTGACAAATGCTACACCGAAAAAGGTCTAAAGCATCAACACTATTTGTTGCTTTAAGCCTTAATTTTCTTGTTTAAAATGTTATGCAATAAATTTTTTTTGGTTACTGTAAGTGCCTATTGCTTAAAATAAAAGACAACCATTTTATTGTTTTATGCATTAAAAAATGAATGTAGCTTAAGTAAATTTGAAAAAATAAATTTTATACAAATAAAACGATTATTTATTTTTACTAGTAATGAAATTCTAATATCAAAATAACACTTCAAATAAAGAAATGAGACATTATTACAAATCTGCAATTACTTAGTTGTAACATTTAAAATATCAAATATAATAATTTAAGTTTGTAGTTTGCAACGGCTTACAATAGAGTTCTTAGCAAAATTATCTTATGCATTAAATTGTTTATTGCATTTATAGTAAAATATTTAAATTTATATCATTGGCATTCTATAATGCTAGAATTTTTTTTTAATGGTTTTTTTGCTTGTATCTTGTGATAAGTTCTACAAAACCTAAACATATTAAATGACAACAAAACAATATAGCTAACATTATTTATTGATAATTACACATAAAATGTGAAAGTGAGTTCACAATCACATAAAGAAAATAAGTACATATGTAAAAATACATAGGAAATATATATATATATATATTTATATAAACATAACTTCTCTTTACATATGAACGAACACTAGGATAATTAGTAGTGCCCATAATATGAGTAAAATCTAAGTTTAGTAATGTAATACTTTAAAATTAGGGATATTTATAACTCATCGTGTGTCTATATTAAAAATGGACTTCCAAAGCTTTAGAACCTGCTATTTTATATCCAACTAATCATTTATCACCACAAAGATGCAAATTTCACATACAAATGCTATCTCACAAGTTGTATCTTTATGTAGCATTTAATCACTTTATGATCATTAATTATCCATATAACCACTCATTTCAATTTTCCATATCTCTAAGTTCATAATAGATATTTGATAATTAATTTTTTTAATGTAACACTCCTTATCCATATAGACTTGTAGGGAGCTTCTATAATTTCGTTAATAGAACTGTCCAGCTAACCATCTAATTATTAAAATAAATATAGTAATGGAATATTTACTATTTAAGTGATTCGATCACGATTAGATATGGTATAAGCCATTGAATAGTGACAGAACCGGTCCTGTTAAATTTAATGACGAGATCCTAGACTTCTAATTCCATCAATTTTACTTATTAATCATGAAAGGCCTAAATTTCTAGTCATATGCCTAATTTAATTCCTCTTTCATTATTACCAAATCACTAAATCATCATTTCAAATCATTCAAAACAACCTATAATCAATTTCTTCCAGTTGAAGCTCGACAATTCAATAATTAAACTAATTATAGTTCAAAACCAACTTCAATTTAACCCTTAAACTATCCCATTCAAATTAGGTTTTTCTCATAAATTTCATTTAACACAATTTATCAAATAAAACTATTTCTACTTATGTAATCACTTGTATACTGATTCTATTAATTTATATCCTTATAATTCATCACCTAAATATTCAATTTCTCATTAATAATCAAAATTTCTAGATTTAAAACATCATTTTTCCTCTTAATTGAAACACACCACACATATGTGCACCTAAGTCCTCAATTTCACTAATTTTTTACTTTTATGCACTTACCAATTACATTATACATCTAATATCCTTTATCCACCAAGAATTCATGTATATAACAACTCAATAATCAATTTCATCAAGGAAACTTGAATTTTCACCTACTTGTACTACAATTTCCTAAGTCTACGCATTAATAACACTCAATCTTAGCAAACCCATATCAATTAGCATCAAATTCCAATAATATTAGCTAGTTTAGTAGCTTATTTCATTCGATATTTTGCACCACTTCTTCTAGTTATAGCTATAACTCTAAAATAATGCTTTTAAATTCTTCAAGAATTTGATATTTAATTACCAAAATAAGTCAATTTTTACCTTTCAATAGTTATAAAACTCCTAGTATCACTCTTTAAATCCATGGTTTTACCTTCTTATGAAATTAGTTGAACTTGAGAGTCTTCCTTCTCTTCTGATATTCCTTCATTCTTTACATTTACTAATCTTAAATTTATTTAGCTTAATTAGCACTAATATAGTTATTAGGGTTTAGACACTCTTACCTTAAAACTTTTGAGATGATTCTAGAAGAGAGAAATGATGGATAAAAGAAATAAAAGGGAGAGAAAATGTACAAGTGGCTACTAGGGTTTTAGAAGAGTAAGATTTTCTTTCTATCACATTGTGTCATATGGATCAATCTTAGCTCAATAGCCATGCCACTTGTCCACATGTATAGAAATTTGGCAATTTGACTAGTTTAAGGTCTTTAATTCATCTTATTTGTAAATTACCAAATTAAACATTCAATTAAGTTTACTCATCTACTTTAATTTTTTAGAAAATTAGGCTCTAATTTCATTGTTTGACTTCCATTTGACTTTAAATTTGAAAATTATATTTCTTTAGTTATGAGTATCCTTTTTAATCATTTCTTGCCTACTTCACTCGATCACTGATCTTTGTTCCGATCGACTCACTTAACCAACAACGTACTATCCCCTATATTTTTAGTAAGTGGATTAGTGTCCTATTGTCTACTATTTAGGTAACTTCCATGACTTACAACAACCCCCACGATTTAGTTACCATTTTGAGTAATTGTTAATTGCTAATACACTATAAATCTTCTTTCAGGACATCCTCAAAGGAGATGGTAACATTTAGCCTATATTTTGTCACTTTATTCATTCAACACCATTACCATAATTCTAACTTGACCATCAAAGTGGCTGCATCAATCAACCTTTAATGCCCATGGACCCATTGTCGTTTTACTAACCTATCTAGTTCTAGGCCCAAATCCAAGATATTCTATTGACAAACTAAGGCACCTGCATGTAGGAAATTGATAAAAGCAAGTTCCTCCAAATACTTTGGTAATAAGAATTAGAAATTTGAGACGTGTAAACAATAGTAATCCTATATCATCCCATGGAGGCAAACAAACCATAACCTCGAATCTTGTTAAACTACAATGGTTAGAGGAATTATAAAGAATGTATCACAAGTGTAATGATGAAACCTAAAGAGCTCAAGCTTGCATAGATGAGCTTGAATAGTAATGTTGTCTTGTAGAAGGGTCGGATGAATTTAAATCCAGTAAGCATAGTAGCCATAAGACAAATAAGAAATTTGACTTATGGACCCCCACGATCGAATTCTTGCTAGACTTTAGCAAGCAAAAGCATATCATGTGCAAGTAGTCAATTTGGTTATGCACTACGCCTTATTGCAATTAAATAATAACCAACTTGAAGGCATGATGGAGAAATTTTTTTAGGAAAAAGAAGGAAAGAAGAATGCTTTAGGTGTGATTTCATAAGAGGAGTCCTCTTTCGTTTAAGCAATCCAAGATGAAACATTTCCTATGAGAATGAAAGTCCCTTTTGTAAAAGAGTTTGGTAGAACGAGGGATTTCTTAAGACCAGATGGTTTAGTTTTGTACGTCAATGTCCCTACATAGGCTCAATGACATTGTCACTTACAAAGCTTTCTACAATACTTTGTTAGGAGTAAAGTATAAGAGGTACGAGCAGCTCCCTCTAAACTCTATAACATGTTTCCATGACCTTCCTAAATATGCTTTTGAAGAATTTCTTAACTTAGAAACCCCTAAAGAAGGACAACTCATCGATGTGCCTAGTAAAGCAAGAGCCTAAGGAATCACCTAAAAACTACATGATAAGATTTTGAAAGGCTGTTCTTCAACCCCGCAGGCTAGATATTAGAATTATACTACACGCGACCATACAAGGGGTTGATCCAAAGGGTTGGCTCTTTGAGTCCTAACACTTGATCAATTTCGTGAGAGAGCTGCAAAATACATTATCCTAGAGGATAACAAGCAAGCAAGCATGGTTGGACATCACTAAGCCAATGCTGGAATCTAAAAAGGACAATGGTAGTAAGAATGACGACAATTTAGCTGAGGATCAGCCCAGCTAGTAAAAAAACCAAAACTCTACTCCTATGAGATGAATTATAAACCCTTGAAATTTCGGTTAATTTTAAGCTGATCTTAGAATTGAAAGTCAATCGAAAACCATAAAGGTCAACAAAAGACTAGTACAAACTCTAGAATTTAGATCCGATATTCCCGTATTCCTTAACCCCAGAAAATGAAGTTGAAATAATTAGTGATAATAGTTCGTATTAATATAAGGAAACGTAAAAATATCATATTCGCAAATTTCAAGTGTCCTTCGGACCCAAACGGACCAGTTTTCGAAAAGTGTATCCAGGAGCTCGGAATAGTAAAAATATTCTAATAACACCGTTAGGACTGATTTAATACAAGGATTTTAAAAATATCAGCTTCATAATTTGTTGATAACTAAAAAAAAGATATCGCAATTATACGCGTATTTTCTTACTACCGGTATTTTACTAGTCACATTTATTTTACTTTACACTATACTTTTTCTAACTCTTACTCTTACACTCTATACACCTATTACCTTTACTTTTTATCTTTTCCATAACTTTATATCAAATCCATTTTACATATTATTTCTTTTAATACACAAAATTACAAAAAAATAAATAAATAAATAAATCTCTCTTTCTCTCTTCCATGATGGCCGGCACATACCCTAAACAACACCTCCCCCCCCCCAACACCTAATTTTTTCACTCATATATATATATATATATATTATTTTAATCACATAATTTTCACTTCTCATTTTCCTATAAATATTCCTCTCTTCTTTTACTTAATTCACACATTTACTACCCACACATTCACTACCAAAACTCTCCAAAATTTTCATCTCAAAACTCTCTCCTAACACTCTCTCGAAATTCTCCCAAAACACTCTCAAATCCTCTTCTACATATACAAAACCCATACATACATATTACTCAAAAATCCTCTTTAGGTAAAATCCTCTTTCCATATTTCTTTCTACCATGTCATATAATTTTTCATGACCATGGTGTGAGTTTCCTAAACTTGTTGTTATGAAAGCTGCACTATGTGTATGTATTGTTCTTGTTCATGAAAATTTATATCTCTAATTTTTATGTTGTTATTATGTTTTGCACATATTATTGTTGATATTATGTTAACTTCTTATATATATTTAACTAAATATAATTATGTACTTATATATAATCTTCAGAGCATATAAGCTCATTTGTTATTTATTTACTTCCAAGTTATGCAATTTATTTATTTATTTCATGTTGTTTTAAGATTAGTCTTTCTAATCTTAGACTTGCCCTTATCAAGTCAAAACAACATTTTCTTTCTTTATTCTTTTTGGGACCAGTCTATTCATAATCCGAGGATACTTTGATAAAGCTATAGTTCCCAATACTTGATATTTCAATTAACTTGTTTATTACATTACTTATTATGTCCTTCTCACGTTTTCATATTCATGATCATGCATGAACATAGTAAGTTTTGTCTCAACAAGATAAAGAAGGAAAGATTTTCCTAAATAAAAAGATAGAAGTTCTTTTCCAAAATAAATTTTGACATGTAAGAAAAAAAATTTCATAAAGACTTAGGAATTCATCTTAGTAAATCTTTTCTGAAAATCTAGAGGAGTTCATTATAAGTTTTTAGTAACCAAAGAACATAGGAATTTCTAGATGATACATAAAATAGGTATATCATACATAAACTTTACAAAACCATAAAATGGAAAATTTTTCATTAAAAATTAAAATTTCAAAATCCTTGTTTAACGAAATTTTTACTAAATTTCATTAAGAAAGTTTCACCAATACTTTAGAATATAAAGGAATAGATTAGTAGACAAATACTAAGAAAGTTTCTTTCATAAGGATAAAATGATCTTAAGGAATAAAATTAGTAAACAACCTAGGAAATCCTTTTAAGTAAATGAGATAAACTTTAGGAAAGGTTAAGAAAATATAAAGTTTGATAAATTTTAACTACTCTCAAATAGTATTTAGAAACTACTCTCCTAATCTCTAGAAATTAAGTTACAAGAAACTTAGAAAGACAAAAATCATTCTTTTGAAATAGAGAGACTAAGGAAATAAAATTAAAAAGGGAAAAAATACTCACTTAAAATAATCTAAGAATATTTTCAAACAAACTAAGTGGAAATTTTCAAAGTGTTCCAAATTTCTAGAAAATATCGTTTTTACAAAAAGATCATGATTGAGACAACTTCATTAAATTCATGCATATGAGTTTATATATATACATTTTAAAGGTTTTCCCAACCATAATAATATTTATGTTTTGGTACAAGTATTTTTAGATAAAGAAAAATTTACAAAATTAAGTTTTTCAAAGAAGAATTTCCGTGGTGAATTTGTACCCTATAGTTTTGGGACCCAAACATCTTTTTGTGATAAAGATAACGTTAGAAACGGATATATATTTTTGAATAGGTAGAAAACGGTATATTATATGAGAAATTTCGAGTTAAAATGAGCAAGTTATAGCCATTTTAAATTGGAATATCCACCTATACGAATTTTATCGCAATTAGAAAATAGAGTTAGAAGTTTTGACTAGAAATTCCATGGCATACTCATTTTGGGTATTTCCTTTGTTTAGGAACTGAGGAGGAGGACGTATACTACCCTGATGATTACTTTGACTGAGGGAGTATCATCATGACCGAGTGAGTCTACTTCCCTTATTTTTCATGCTTATGTTTATGCTTGTAGATTTAGTTGCACTAGACTTAAGGAAAGATAAAATTGAAGATGTATGTATTGATAACATGTTGAAGGAACATTAAGTATATCAAGGCACGAAATGCTTGTGATAAATTGTATGTTATTAGCACATTGAAGTGTCTGAAATTGACTGATCACTTACAAGAAATTGAAATATAATGGCTAGGCTCTAAATAAAAGTTGATACATGCACTTCATACGTTGAGTTACATTGCATTCGCTATTATACAATTGGTGGGCCAAGTGTATGATATTGGTGGTAGGCATAACCAGTATATTATGTATGTAATGAGTAGGAGCCTGTAAAAACTACATAAATTGATGGCTAGTAGGAGCTGGTAATAACTACATGTTTTTTTATGGCGAATAGGAGCCGGTAAGATCTATAAAAATGGTTTTAAAAGGAGAGATGGTCATAAAAGGCTAGAATACCTAACCTCGAAAGAATGGCGTAATTCATTCAACATATGATTCTCGGAAAATCATATGTCTTGTATGTCCATGTGCTTGTTGCATTTGATAAGATCATATTTTATACAACTTGTTGATATTCATAAGAGCTAGAATGGATATTTGTTTTGATTAAAATTCATGTTTCAGGACTAATTTGGACTAAGAAATCAAAACAAGAAACTTTGAAGAGAAGATGGGAAAAATTGAAGTAAAGGCCGGCATTTCAACATCAAAGTCGTCGGCGTTCAGACAGCTTATACTCAAGGCCGTTACCAGCACTGCCAGCTTTGCAAGATATTCACCCAACAACATTGTAAGCTGCCTCAAAGCTGCCGGCATAAAAGATGAAGAAGCCAGCATACTTGAAGGCCGGCAGCTCAGAATTGGAAAGTCACTAGCTTTGAAGGAGTTACAATATACGCCAGCTCCTAAGCCGTCGGCGTTGAGGCTGTGTAGATCACAGATTTGAAGAGATATGAAGATAACGAATGCTTGGAGGAAATTGAAGCGACAAATCTATTGGAATGTCTACGCCGGTGTGAAAGCCACCGGCTTTGGGACAACATTCATTATAAATTGGTGCAACGCTTCATTTCTGATCACATACGCCGGCTAGATCTACATCTAAGCTGCCAGTGTAGAAGCGGCCTACATGTGTAACCGAAGTTGAAGGCTACCAGTGCACTGCCTGCGCAAAGGAGAAAATGATGATACGCCGCCTGTAAGCCGTTGGCGTAAGATCCATAATTGCCGGCTTTGAAATGAAACTGCCATTTTTCTTTAATGATTTGTTATGAAAATTTTCCTCTAAATAGGGGGTCTTTTCCTCACTTTCTGAATCATCCCAAGTAGCTCTGAAATACACTACAATACATAGATTAGAATTAGCATTTCATAGAAATTTTTTAAGAGATATTGAAGTTTTTCAAGAAATTGCAAGTGAAGCTTTGATATTTTGAATTGGTGATATATGATCTTTTCCTTTTATGCAATTCATATATCTAAATATTTTGATCAAAATGAAATCATTTGCAATTTCTTATCTGATTTTTGAATCATCATCCATGAGTAGCTAAATCCTTTTTATGGGAAGTTGATGAAGCTTTAAACATACTAAAATGATCTTTGAAACCATGTTATAAGATAGTTAGAATCATGGAATATTCATATTGAATTCTGATTATTCATCATATCTTTGGTGTATAAGAATTCTGCTAACTCGGAAGGGAAATTAGGGTTCATATGAATTCATAAATTGAGATTAAATTACAATTGCGGAAGCGGCGGAGTTTAATCTAATTTAGAAATTATCCATGAATACTAATGCAATGTTTTATATAGATTTCTCACTAAGGAATTAGGGGATGTTAATATAAAATATTAGTCAATTATAGAATCGGAAGGTTTATAATTGTAATTTTGATTCCACGAATAATTTATTTAGCGGAAGCTATTGAATTATTTTTGTGGTTTAAAGGTTTTTAACTCGGTTTTTAAATCTTTACAATTTCTTATGAATATCCATGAATCTAATTATCATTATAACATGACTTCAAGTTGATTGGCAATAGTTTAAAGTGGATTCTGCTCCTTCCCATATTTTTCTAGCATATCACTCTCTTCAAAAGTTCATTGCATTCATAGTAGATACTTAATTAGATAATCTTAATCTAATCATTCTAAAAGATCAATTGCCTAGATATTAGTATTAGTTGATAACTGTCTAGTAGTTAATAGATCTCTGTGGGATCGATGTAAACCCTCAAATTTTCGGAATCAGTTTAGCATAAAAACCCTAACCGGAAGTCAAACGAAACCATAAAGGTCAACAAAACCCTAGTTTACCGTATCAATCTAAATCCGGCATTGCCGTTTTCTTTGGCCCGGAAAAACGAAGTTAGGATAATTAGCTCAAATAGTCCGTAATAAACATAGGTTTCATAAAAGTTTCAGTTTCGCGAATTTCGGATGTCCTTCGAACCCGATCGGACACAGTTCTCGAAAAACGTGTCCGGAAGCCCGGAATAGTAAAAATATTCCGAATATACCGTTGGACTCGTAAAAATATAAGTTTTCCAAAAATATCAATTTCGTAATTTTTCGGTAAGTAAAAATAACAGATATAGCTATTATACGCGTATTTTCTTACTACCGGTACTTTAATTGTCATATCTACTTTACATTACACTATTCATTACTATTCTACACTATTCTTTTATCTCTACTTTTTCTTACACCTACTCTTACACTCTACATAACCTATTATCTTAACTTTTTACCTTTCCCATAACTTTATTTCACATCTACCTTACATATTACATCTTTTATTTTCCAAAAAGTCAAAAAATTAATTCACTCCCTCTCTCCTCTCAATATGGCCGGCACACTCTCTCTCTCTTCCCTCTCCATTTGTTTTAATTTTGCAATTATTTTAATCACACAAAAATCACTCCCCATTTTCCTATAAATACCCCCCTTCTCTTTCACTTCTTTCACACCACTTCTACACTAAAATTACTCTCTCAAAATCTCTCTAGAATTTCTCTCCAAGAAGCTCTTCAAGAAGTTCTCTTTAGGCTCATCTCCTTTAGGTAAAAGTTCTTCAAGAAGTCTCCATGTTCATCTACTTAGTATGAGCTTAGTGTATGTTTTCTAAAACCATGAAGGTTAAGAAAGCAACATTAGATTCATACTTTGTTTTTGTTCATAATATCAATTTCTTTATGTTCCTTTATGTTCCTTATATTTCCTTTATGTTCTTTATATTTCTTTTATATTCATAACTATCTACTATATCTAAATAACTATATACATATTCTTTAGAGCATATAAGCTCATAATCTTGCAATTTATTTACCTTTCATGCAATTTATTTACTTCAATGCAATTTATTTATTTCAAGTTGTTTATAAGACTAGTCTCTAGTCTTAGACTTGTTCTAATCAAGTCAAAACAAGTTTTTCTTCTTTCATTTTATTTCTTTATGGGACTAGTTTATTTCTTAGTCCCGGGAGCCTTGAAAAAGCTAAGACTCCAATACTTGATTTTATTATTTATGCTTTATGTTACTTTGTTTATTATTATTCTCATAATCATGTTCATTTAGAATGTTGTCCAAAAGTTTTGTTCTCTAATAGTTAATGAAATAAAGAAGACTTTTTGTCACTTAGGAATAAGTTTATATGAAACATAAAAATATAAGATAACAAAAATAAACTCCTTCATTTTCAAGTTACAAAAAAAAGGAATTCACTATGAATTTAGAAACTATTTTTACTTAAAAGCTAGTTAAATCTTTGTTACTTTACTTTGCTTTTCAAAAGAAAATATTTTGTTGACAAAAATGGTTCTTTTCATAAGAAAGAAAATAAGATGGATGACTTAGGAAATTTCTAAGTAAAGACCTTTGCAAACTAAATAGGCAAAGAAAATTTATGGTTTGAAAAGAATAAAATTTTCACTTTTCAAAGTTACAAGAAAAAGTTAATAAGATTATAGAAATTAGTTTTTCTACAAAAAGTCATTAATTGTTCCACCTTGTTTTTATAAATAAAACAAATTTCCATACATGAATGAATATTTTTGAAAGTATAAGACATGAGAAAAAGAATGAGAATTATCAAGTAAGATTTTTTTTACAAAACAAGTAAACAAAAGAATTTACACAAGAAAAATGAAGAATAGCATATTTCCTAAGATAACTTCAAATATAGTCTTAATGTAACTTAGGAAGTAGAAAATTCTATAAAACCAACATAAAACATTTTTAGAAAACAAAATAAACAAGGTAATCATTTCAAAGAAATTCACGAAAACAATTTTCGAAAAGCTTCAACCCGACATTGTTTTACTTAAGAAAAATAATTTGGACAACAAAACACTTGAGCATGCTTAAGTATGAGTTATATAGTTATAAAAAGAGAATTTTTCAACCATATAGATAACTAAGTATTTATCAAACAAATTTTGATTTCTTGAACCAAAGTTGTTTTTACTTGAAAATCCGTGGTGAATTTTGTCACCAGTTTTTCGAGGCCTATATGGCTTTGTTTGTGGGAAATAATTTTAGAAATGGGTAGATCTTTTCAAGTAGATAGAAATCGGTATATTATATGCGCGATTCCGAGTTAAAATGACCAAGTTATGGCCATTTTAAGTTGGAACATTCTTCCATACGAACTTTAACGTTCTTTGACATTGTTTTGTCAAAATTCAAGAAGATCTTCAAGAAAAACTCATTATGGGTATTTTCTTTGGTTAGGTGAACCCGATGAAGGATTTCTTCACCCCGAGGACTATTACGGTTTAGTGGATTGTGTGAACGACTCATCCACTTAGAAGAAGTAGACGTCAATGGCATAGTGAGTTATTTCACGTTATTTTCCATACTCTTGATTGTGCTTGTAAAATTAGTTGCACTAGAATCTAAGAAAATCAAAGGAAGTATATGATAATATGTTGAAAGAATACTAAGTATATCGTAACTCGATTTGTTTGTAATAAAGTTGTATGTGAATTAGTATCTTGAAATGTTTGAAATTGGTTGATCACTTGAAAGAAGCTAAAAGTAATTACTAGACTTTAATTAAAGAAATTATTCATGCACTTCATATGTTGAGTCACATTGCATTCGCTACTATACAATTGGTGGGACAAGTGTATAATAGTGGTGGTAGACAGAACCGGTATATCATGTAAGTGGCGAGTAGGAGCCGGTAAGAACTACAAAAGTGATGGCTAGTAGGAGCCTGTAATAAACTACAAGTTTTTGATGGCTAGTAGGAGCCTGTAATAAACTACAAGTTTTTTATGGCGTATAGGAGCCGGTAAGATCTATAAAATTGTTTTTAAAAGTGGTGGCCGTAATTGGCCTGAATCCCCAACCCCGAATGAAGGGCGTAAATTCATTCAACATATGATTCCCGGAAAGTCATATGTCTTGTATGCTCACGTGGTTGTACATTTCATATGTTTGAATAATAAACTTGATTGATAGATTTTCTTCGAGTATGAATTTTGAGAATTACTCACTAAGCCTATTAGCTTATACCCCAATAGCTACCTTTTGCAGTTTCCGTACTTATGGCTAAGGCCACGTGGACCATGTGGGCAGGTAACCCCTTTTTAAATATTAGAACTCTGGATAAAAGTACATCATAGTATTAGCATGCAAATATTTTTATAATAGCTTAGTAATTTAGGGAGTTATTCCTAAGTATGCATAGTTTTGCTATGAACAAATATTCATTGTGAATCCTCTTTTCTTAATATGTTTTTATATCTCCTTAAGCTTCATTATTCCATATATGGTCCTCTAAAATTGTGAAAGTAAGCCTTACACTTAATATAAAAGCTTTGGAAATGACTAAGGTTGTCATACTTAAGCTTTAATGTTGAGTGTGGCGGACTGTCACGTTTAGGGTACCCGTTGGGGCGTGACAATCGACACTTGACTCATGCTATATTACAAGATAAGGCCCAGTACGCTTGCTGGATAAGATGCTTTAAAAATTCGATACTAATTTAGCACATCAGCATTACATTTTCTTGTCTAATAAACTTGGTTGTTATTTTGTTTAAAGTATGATTACTGAGATTATACTCACCAAGCCCATAAGCTTATGCCCCTATAGATATTTGCATTCACAGGAACACCTGTTTTTGTACCTAAGGTCTCCTCTTATCCGCATCAATTTTCTTTTGGGAGCTTTTGAAGGAAATCTACTTAAAGGGTTAAATTAGAATTCCTTTAAAATCTTTTGATGGAGTATTTAAATTATTATAAAGACTATTAGTTATTTCAATCCTTGGAGTTAAGTGGGGGTATGCCCTAAGAATCATGTATTAGACCTTTAATTATTATTATTATGATCCATTTTATTTAGAGTCTTATATGTTCATTATTACCTGCTTAGACTGTCATGCCCCGAGGGTACCCTAGTAGAAGTAAATAAGTCATACTTGAATACTATCACTAGATTACCTTTAGAGAGTGACAGGTTTTCAAAACAACAGGATCTTTTAGTTGCTTGATAAGAAATGATAAATATATGTAAGAAATAAATTGGTAAGTAACGACTATCTTAATCATAAAGTATTACAGAACTATTACAAACCAGATAATCTCCTTGTAGTTCACAACTGATACATTAGCACTAACTAATCTATTCTTAAGATAACATAACCCTTATTCCCAAGAATAACCATAGACTTCCAGCTCCTAAGCTCTTACCGGAGCCATATTCCTGAAAGTGACTAACCAAGGTCGTAGATTAAACCTGAAAAGACTGTTGGAGTATGAGTGAAACCACGGCTCAGTGAATAACCAGACATATTATACATCACACATGTCACACCCCGAGGGGTACTCTAAATGTGGCAATCCGTCGTACATAATACTAAAGCCTAGGAATGACTACCTTAGTTACGCAAAGGCTTCCATATCATATACAAGGCGTACATCACAACCAAGGGAACGCATCAGAGTAGCGCAATTTATATTAATAATAAATAAGTAACAAGGCAAAGAGAATACTTATCATAAAACATAAACGTATTAAATTACAATTCTTAGGGGCATATCTCTCTATTGTCTTCAAATAAATATATATCACTAATCATATAAGTCATTACATATAAAGAACCTTACAAAAATCACTTCATCTTATGATTCCATTTTCTTCATAGAAGCTTAACATCCTTCCATGACTTTCTTAATGTCATAATCCTTAATTTAAGCCACGGGTATACCTGTTTCAACAAAATCTATAGGGGTATAAGCTACAACTAGCTTAGTAAGATATTCCTTATCATTCGCACCATATTTTCAAACAAGTTTATTTAGATTTTAACGCATATGCTATGCAAACAATGCAACAATCACATGATTACGCAAATATATATATAATTATCCGGAAACCACGTATAGAACGAGTTTACCTCTCCGTATCAAAGGTTAGGGAATCGGGATTGAAGGTCCTCGACCTTCTACTGCTAATCCCCAGGTCCTCATCCACAGCGTTCGGTTGGCTCGGCTTCGAACCTAGAGTCGCTTTTCCTGAGCGATTTGGATTCTCCAGGAAGAACATGGCCCGTGGCACCGCACAATCACAGCCAATCCAACTCTACACGTAAGAGTAGCAACCTTCCAAAAAAGATGTGACTCGATGGATGCTATGCGTGAGCATTTTATTTTTCTTAAGCCAAACCTTATTAAGGTTCATTAAGAGGCGATCAATCAATTTGGCAATTAAATAAGCAATCATACAAGTAAGTAAACAAAATTATTTAAACAAACAATTTCCAGTTGCGATATTCCTAATTCTCCTTTCACGCAAAAGCATAGAATCACATATATATACATAATCCCGAATTCCCCAAATATATATCAATTTTTATCTTTTCTTAGTATACTAATACTACTACATTACAAGCACAAGCAAGATAACGAAATTAAGAGGAATAACTCACTCGTCCATTTCGCAATCTTCTTAGTTGTAGTAATCATCGGGTAGGGTATTCTCGTATCCTTCGTCACCTAGTCAAGAGAAATACCCACGATGAGTCTTTCATGAAATTTCTATCCTTGGAGATTCTAAACTTTTCTTAAAATTGCAGTAAAATCGTATAGGAGCAAATTCCAAATTAAAATGGCCATAACTTATAATATACCGTTTTCTACCTATTCGAAAAGATCTATCCATTTCTAAACTTATCTTTGTCATAAAAGGTCATTTGGGTTCCGAAAACGTTGGGTACAGATTCGAAACGAATAATTCTGAACTTTTGCAAATCCATTTTCTAACTTAACTTCATTCTAAATCCTTTAGTAAAAATATAAACATATATAAATATATGTATATATAATTGATAAATCCTTTGAGTATATAGATAAGCTCACTTTATATGCAAAAATTCTAATGGTAATGTCTCAATAATTTATTTCATAAAACAATTCATTTAAACTTTAACTTTGAAAATTTCTTTTCAAGTATTTAAAGAAACTTTATATTTTCCTAGGTTATTATAAATGAGTATATTCTTATTTTATTTTCTTCATTCTTTTTCCAAGAACAAATAAATTTTCTTTCAACCTTAGTTTTTCATAAGTTTTACTTCTAGTGATAAAAGATCAAATTCATCAAAAGCGTATTAAGTTGTTGAAGACCTTTTTGTATTTATAATGGTTTTAAAAAATAAGTCTTGTCTTCTTACATTTATCATTTTAAAATATAGGTTTTTGTTTTCTAAAACTTGGTTTTTTCATGTCCTTTGAAAATAATTTTCTTTATTGATAAAACCCTTTGTTTCTAATCTTATCTTATTTATATTATTTGAAAACAATTTCTTTCTTTAGAAATTTGAAAATCATCATTTTTCCTAAGTGGCTTCATAACTTTATGGGTTAAATTCATCTTAACCTTAAAAACTAGTTTGTTTCTTAGTTTTGTTATGGAGTGAAAAAGAGTCTAAATCTTAAGCTTTTTGTAAAAACTTTTAATATTAACAACTTATTCTACTAAAACTTAGGTTACCATAATATATAAAGAAAATATTTATTTCTTATGTTTCCTTGGTAAACTATCTTTGTTATTTAAGAAAACTTGTATTACTTTATTTTTATGTTGTTGATAATAACTTCATTATTTTGTGACAAATTACATAATAGAAAATTCAGTTTTAAGTTGCTTTAGTAAAGTAAAATTCTAATTTCAAATTAGTTGAGACAATATCATTATGTAGATGCAAGTATTATGAGCATAAAAACATAAGAAAATATTATAAATAAATAATAAGCAAGAAAGTAAAATATCAAGTATTGGGAACATTAGCTTCATCAAGGTATCCCGGGACTAAGAATGGACTAGTCCCGAAAGATTGAAGAAAAATAAATAAAAGGCTGTTTTGACTTGATATAAACAAGTCTAAGACTATAAAAACTAGTCTTAATAATAACATGAAATAAATAAATTACATAACTTGAAAGTAAATAAATAACAAATGAGCTTATATGCTCTAAATAAATATATATACATAATATACATAATACTTTATATAAGTTAGATTAGAAGCAAATAATAACAATAATAACAACATAATATTAACATAAAGAAAAGAGTAGAAACATGAACAAAAACAAAACATGAATAAATTGTTGCTTCTTTAACTCTCATAAGTCTAACAAACACTCACTAAACTCATGTTAAGTTATATGAACATGATAAGAGAATATGAGAATTTTTACCTAAGGTTTATGTGATTTGAAGATGGTAGATGAAAGGGGTATTATGTGAGTAGTGGTATGTGATAGATAGTTTATGTATAAGGAATGATTTTTGTGAGGAATTGGTTTAAGAGAGTTTTGGTAGAGAGAATTCTTGAAGAGAAGATTTGTGGAGAGATTTTGAGAGAGTTTTGGTAGTTAAATAAATTGTGTGAAAGAATGAAAGAAGAAGGGGATTTTTATAGAATTTTGGAGTAGAAATTTAGATGTAATAAAATAAATTGAAAAAGAAAAATAATTGAGAGGGAGAGAGAGGCTAGTAGCACCGGCCATGATGTATTAGAGGGGGAGTGGTTGATTTTTGAGTGAATTTTGTAAGAAAATAATTAATATGTAAGGTATGATTTGATATAAGGTGTATTGGAAATATAAAAGGTAAGAAAATAGGTATGTAGGTAGTAAGAAATAGGTGTAAGAAAAAATAGAAATAGTGAAATAGTAATGAATAGTAGAAAAGTACTATAAATAGTAGACTAGATAATTAAGATACCGGTAGTAATAAAAATACGCGTAATGGAGCTATATCTGTAATTTTTAGTTACCGAAAAATTCTAAAACTGATATTTTTGGAATCCTTATATTTTTACGAGTCTATTGGTATAAACAGAATATTTTTAATATTTCGAGCTTCGAGACATGCTTTTCGAGTAATGATCCCGCTTGAGTCCGAAGGACACTCAAAATTCACGAAACTGATATTTTTATGTTACCCTATATTATTATGAACTATTTTAAGCTATTAGCTTAATTTTGTTTTCTAAGGTTTGAGAATGTGGGATTGCCGGATCTTAAGCACTAGGGTTTGTTATAGGCTTTGTTGACTTTTAGGGTTCCGGTTTTGTTGAGTTATTCGTAAGATCATATAATTTTCGAGTTTTGATCGTTTCATATTTTTAGTTTGATATCAAAGGTTTATCTTATTTTATTTGTGATTATTTAATAGTCTTTAGTTCTCGGGATCGTTTAACCGAGTCTAGGGTTATGAGTTGACTCAGTTTGACTTTTGGTGAAAATTGAAAATCGTGATTATGAAATTTTACCGAAGGATTTAAGATTTTATCATTTCGTTGTTATGTGGTATTTAGATCTATTGTTTTGATTTACGTTTTAGGAATCGAGTAGATGATTTGATTGGCGTATGGACGTTAACCCAACCGATAGTTGGACTTTATATTTTGTTTCAAGAGTTCTTGTTTTCTCAAGACTAAGAATTTTCGTTTTTGACTTGATTTAGAATTTGGTTTTAACTTGAGTCGATTTTTGGGATTTCAATTTTAATATTAAACTTTTAGGATAATTTTCTATGAATTATGAAAATTTTCAGGGGTTTATAACACAAGTCATTAGCAAATCATATGTAATGCAAGCACTCAATCATATGCACAGATACAAGCTTGGATGATCTAGAATCCAAACAGGGAAAAAGATTTACGCTTTCTTTTTCAGGGCTGAAGAATAATTACCTCATGACCCATCTGCTCAGGAGAGACTAAGTTTACAGGAAAATCAACGATTTCTCGTTTTAAGGTTATCACTTTAAATATAATCAATTTAACTGACCATTTCCCGTATCCATCTTAGAATCTTTCTAAGTATTAATCATTTCAAAGTGACGCTAGGGGCGGCGTTCTTCATTACCATTTAGTTCCCGTAGAACCAACGGAACAAAGAAAACCTTGGAAGAACTAACACTTTAGAAAAACCAAGCGTTAACAGAGAACAGAAATATTAAAACGTAGCAAGCTATCACCCATCTTTATATGCAATAATGCAGTACGTGTAATGCATGACCAGATTATTTTATTAAGTCAATAGTTCTTATTCAATTTCATGGTGATCATACATTACACACAATCATCTTTATATTACTTCACAACATCAAATCATTGTGTTATCACTTGTGTAATGATAGATTAATAATCATACAATCAGATCACAACAAGACAACCATTTGATTGTCTTTGTATTATATGTTCAATTATTTACAAACTCAAACAGTACAATATGACTGAATTACTCACCTGCTCATACTGACTTAATCGTAATAATCGGCTGGAAGATCTTCTAGGGTATCAAAGTCACCTATTAAGATGAATAAAGTATTCATCAATATAATATATATTATATAGCTAGATTCCTATATGTGACTAGTGTTCTAAGCTTGATATTTATCAAGTTTTGTAGTGACTAATACTAATTTTATATTATTCTATACCGAACTCAATATAGTAAATCATATTTATTTATTATTACTTAGTGTCGTCGTGTTTCTCCTAATTTTACTTCGTATAATTATTTTGTTATTTTTAGAAGTCACATTATTTGTAAATTTAGCTTATTTCAATTTCCATTCTTACCTATTTTATCTATTTAGAACAAATATTTGATCATTTATAACTTTTATTAACACTTAATATTTTTCTCTAATTTTAAGGTTTTAAGAATTATCAAATATTACATAAATTTATTATAAATGTTTGTATCTAATTGTCTTCTTAGCAAGTTCTATGTTATATATATATATATATTATATATATATATATATGTTATATGTTTAGTAAAGCTTATTGTATATATATGTATATATATTCTGTTCATATCAAAATAAGCTTTCGTAGAAGAAAATATGAGTGTACGCCGGCTCCAACGCCGTCGGCTTTAAAGCCCAGGTGCCAGTGTTTATTTGTTTTGCATATAAATTCATATCGGTTGCATCGGCTTTGAAAGCTATCGGTTTTTAACGTATGTCGGACCCTACACCGTAGGCTTAGAATCCCAAATATCCGGCCTTCATTTATTTTTACGTGAAAATAATTTTTATGTAGTTTCTGTTTAGTGTAAGCTGTCTCTACACCACCAGTCTATCCTTGTAAGCCGCCGGCTTTGAACGTCTACACTGTCGGCTTATGGACAGTGTTAGCACTGTTCATCATCTTCTTCAATGATACAATTCATATTTCTTAAATTTTCCACATTAAAAACATTCCTAAACCATTCCTTAGTGTTTCTATATCTTATATATAGACATAAAACAACTCTTAACACTTCTATAAAGATATATTCTTAGATTTCGATCTTAATAGAGTATAACTAGGGTTTCGGATTTTTACCTTGGTTGAGCCGATCCGATGGAACTCGAAGCTTGTTTTTGTGTTGATCATGTTCCTATGATTATTAGAAGTCAATTCTAATCCTTAGATTTAAAAGAAAATCATTCGAATTACATCAACTTACCTTTGAACTCGTTTCAAATGTTTTTCGTATTGTTTTTCTTCTGATTCGAACTGGTTTGTGCTGGACTAGTTGATCTCTGTTTGTAGGTCGTTTTAGCTACTACTTAGGATTAATTTCGTTCTGGAAAGTTTGAGAGAAGGTTGAAGTTGTTTGTTTGTTCATTAATGGACTTGCATATATATATATATATATATATATATAGAAGAAAGAAGAGAGAAGCTTGCGGCTGCATTTTCCTCCGAATTTGCTTCGAATTTTCTCCTCATTTAACACTGTTGAATCAGTTGTTTTCATTTCCATTAATGAGAAGCTTACTTGGCAATCTTGGATTGGAATAAGAGTTTATTTTGTTGGCTCTTTGGGTGCATTATTGATCAAATTTCGGCTCTCTCTTTCTCATGCAATCCAAGCAGCCACTTGCAGCCGAAAACCTCTCCATATATATATATATATATATTATTTAGTTTATTAACTTGGTTTTAGGATAGTTTACTAAGTTATACGGGTATAATTTAGCTAATATTTGAGAGTTTTTGTACAAAAATATGTTTATAGGATTCTACAGAATACTTAGATTATCAAACAATACAATTTTAAGTTTTATATTTACGTAATTAATTATTTGTAGAATTTTATCTCCCGCAATTAAGGTTTCCTGAACTCATTACGTCAATTTTTGTTTTAAGCTCTAATAGCTTAAGAAAACCCTAATTAAAACAATAATGTGATTCAATTATTTATTTGAAGTTTAGATCTTGAGTTATACATTAGTTTATGTTTTCGTTGTGTATTTATAATCCTAATGGTTTATCTTTAGGTTATCGTTTCTTATCTATAAGCGTAGTTAATTAATTACTTAATATCGCACTTGATATAAAGGCTAATCTATATATTATATATATATATCTTTAGTTTTTTATACCTATCATGAAATCTTATTAGTAGCGTTTAATACTATCTAGTAATCTTGAATTTAAGGTTTAAATCTAAGCATATACTCATTACTACTCGTTGTTCTAATCTCAAATCATTATTGAGTTCAAAAGCAATCATTTAATCCCTATATTTGTATTTTTCTATTTAAATCTATTTGTATAACAAGTTTCGAGTTTGAATTTTAGAGTTTCTTTTAATCATATCTTGAATTATCCGTTCAAGATACGAAATCTCGTTTTTGGTATCAATTAGGGTTAAAGAAGTTCTTTATTCGATTTCTAAATCCTTATCTAGCCAAAATCCATGCATTGATCTATTCTTAGGCTTTTATTAGGATCTAAGTTTATTAACTAGTTCATACATTCTATTGTAGAGTCGTATACTAATGTGGAAAATTTACGAGGTTTACATAGACCACACTTCCCAAAAGCGTCTCCTATTATCGTGTTAGACGCCTTACATGTAATACCGAGACTTTTGCATGACTAAAGTAGTCATTCTTAAATCTTGATATTATATATGACGGACTGCCACGTTTAGGATACCCTTCGAGACTGACAGTTTAAGTTGGTATCAGAGCAACAAGTTTAAAAGAATAAAGGTAATAGGAACTAATCTAGAAAAGGAAAAAGGTAGATAAGTTAAAAATTAAGTAGACAAAGGCCTAGACCTAAATAAGCTAGACAAGCTTAGAATTTTCTAAAAAGAGAATTAATGACCTTCCTTATCTTTTATAGCTTACTCTTGGTGAAGTTAGAGCTAAGGCCCAATGTTTGAACTTAAGAAGTGACGAGACTTTTGTAGACTATCGATTGAAAGTAAGAAGTTTATGTGATGAGTTTGCCCTAGTTGGACAGCCTAGGTCCACTCGAGAAATGTATAACATATGAGAAGAGGACTCCGTGACACTATATGGGATCATGTGATAGATGGGTTAAGATATGACGCCATAAGATGCACCAATTGGATCGACATGGAAGTTATATATGGAATGGAATGACTCATGTGCCATTACAACCACACCCCTATGCTCTAAAAGGCTACATTCATTTTCTGAAACGACAGACATTCAGTCTTTCTCGACTTTCGAACCTGGAATTCCATAAGCTCGGTATATATCTATACCCACGACGACCTAGCTGACTACACAGATTAGGGATGAGCAGATGAAGAGTCTTACTTCTTTTAGTATGGAGTTTATCAGAATTTGTGGCCGCACCCCGATGAACCGCCTCCACCACCATCACAAAAAGAAGGAAGGCGTGAACTAGTCGAATGGGGAGAGATATGGATGGAGCCGATGAAGGAATGGAAGGAGAAGAACCTGTAGTGCCTCAAGCAAATCACAGATAGGATGATGATGTTTCTAACCATCCAGAAGTCAATCATGATTCCAGATGGCCTGTCGAATCAACCTCGGAAGAGCACGTTTGGAATAGAAGCCGATCTCACAGTCCCTTAATAAGAAATCAAATCGAGGATGTAATAATGGAAGTATCCGATAGAGAGCATGCATCGCAAATGGTTTATCATAAGGAAAGCCTAGCACATCCAGGAATCGACCCTCCCAGTGGGGGGAAAAGGATGACAGTTCGAAGCTGCCCAAGGCAATGCATAGCAAAAAGGCCAAGGATGACTCGTAGTGTAAGCCTCGGAAAATTTCAATAAATAATTTTAAGATGAACTTCGAAAATAAACCCTAAAAATCACTCCAAATTAAAACTAAATTACAACTAGTCTTAGATCATAAACAATTTCGAAAAATTTCCGAATCTTGGTAAAAATAAGAATCCCTAAAAACAAAATAAGAACTCAACATACTACAATTCCAAAGCCACTACGTACGACAAATTCCATACGTGACTCCGGTTCATAAAATCGGGTAATATAGATCCAAAAAATGAATTATTAAAAAGCAAATAACGATTAACATTCGAAAATGAAAAGCAATTCAAGAATTCCAAAAAAAAACGTTAAAAGATAATAAATACTTACAAAAATAAAATTTAAAATAAACTTCTCAAATTAAATATGTTGTATGAACATAAATATCAGTTTTCAAATTGGCAAAGGTCTAAACCGGAATATCACCCGGAAATCCTAACCGGAATACAATAGTGTAAGTCCAGCAATCTAGTGCCCCTAACCCGAGAGGCCAAGATGTAGTATAAATATATAGAATAGCTCATAGTAATATAAGTTTGTTTAAAAATATCAGATTGGTAAATTTTTTACCTATTTCGAACCCGTTCGGATACAAACTCCGAAAAGCGTGTCCCGAGGCTCGAGATATCAAAAACATACCAATAGTACCATTAGATTTGTAATTTCATAAGAATTCTAAATATATCAGTTATGAAATTTTTCGGGTTATAAAAGTTACAGTTATAACCTTTTTATCGTATTTCCATTATTACCGATAATTGATTAGTCATTTGCACTATTCATTTTTATTTCATTACAAAATTTTATTATTCTTATAAAGTCTTATATTTTTAGATAAATATTTTATATGTTATAGAAAATTTTGTTTTTCTAAAATTTAGTTCGTTCCGGGTCTTTACGGGATCAGATTCTGTTTAAGACTCGATACTAAAAATAAAATAAATTAATTTAATAATTGAAAAATATTTTAAAAATATTTTTATTTTCATAAAATTTTTTAGAATTTTTCGGGTTATAAAAATATCATTTATAGCCCATAATCGCGTATTTTGATCATACCGGTAACATAGTTGTTAAATTACTAAAATAATTCAAATAATTATTTAATTTTAAATATGAAAAATCTGCTACAAATATTTGGAATAAATTTTCTAATTTTATTTTATTTTATTAATAAAGTACTTTTACAACCCATACCTTCAAGTACACCTTACACATATCACTTCATTTTCACTTCAATCTTTCTACACATTATCCCACAATTGATGGCAGATTTTTGACCCTCTTTATGGCTGCCATGGTCCTTTATTTACTCCTATTTTGACCAAAATTAATTATATTTCAATCCTTCTTCAAAAAGTTACATTACACATTAATTATACAATTCAAATTTGAGTCAAATTTCAACAAAATTCACTCTCTCTCCTCACCCTTATTCACGTGCAGCATGGCTCCCTCTTGGCTGCCCTTGTTTTATTTTTTTCTCTCATTTATTCAATTAAAACACTCATTTTCTCTCTCTCCTTCATTTACTCACTTTCCCTCTTTCATTCTTTAGCTTTTTCTCTCTCATTTTCCTCTCTTTTCTTCTTCATATTGTTCTTGTTTCCTCAAGAACACATGCTGCCCCTATCTCTTCCATTAGCTTCCACCCACATTTCTTGAAGATTTCTAAGCAAATCTTCATCTCAAAGCCTCCATAGGTGATCTAGGTAAAGTGTAATGAAGGTTTCATGCATCAAATGACCTTCCATAAGCTTAAAAGCTTAGGATGATGATGCCAAAAATGAAACACTCCTTTTCTCTACTTTTATTATCTTGTATTACAATTATTTTCTTGTTTAAAGTTGATATATTTTGTAGATCTAAATTTTTGTAGCTTTGATTTTGTTTATGCCATGGATCTTGTTGTTTAAGTTGTTATATTTGTTATTTCTTATGATTTATGCATAGATCTATCATCAACATATTCATCTTAGTGATTCATCCATTTAAAACTAGTTTGAAAGACTAGATCTAGTGTTTTGAGTTCATAAATGCATTAGACCTTTGTTTATGTTCATGAACAACTTGCTATAACATGATGATGGTAGGAAAGTTGTAGGAAACTCAAGATCTATTTTATTTTCAACAAAAACAACTTTTGAAAATTCGGATGAAAATAGAACCCTATTTAGAAAAGTGGTTTTTCAACTTCAAAATGTATATTTTTCATTTAAAATGAAGGGCTTAGGATATAGATACCATAAATGAAAGATTTTGATAAGTGAAGTTTAGATCCATTGTTTATAGCTTATTACCATGCATTTGTTTTATGTTTATATTCATATTAAGTATAGATCTTAGTTATGAACTCAAACAAAATTATGAAATTCGTATTTTGGCAAGACCCTCGTTTAAAAACCACTTTTCAAGTGTCAAAATGTAATTTTTACTTAAGAAAATGAAGGCTTAATATATGTATATCATCAAGACTTCTTTTTACAAGAATCAAAAGTGATTTCCAAAAGTTACTTTCAAAATAAAAATTCTATTTTCGGATTTTGGCCAAGGCCTATTTTAAAAACATGTTTTCCAACTCAAAAATGAAGTTTTTATTTAATAAATGTAAGGCTCATAAGATATGATATGTAAGGAATGGATTTTCATGAGCTTAGATAGATTTTATCAAAAGATATAACCAAAAATGAATTTTGTAAATTCGGATCCCAACCAAGACCAATTTTTAGAACCCATGTATCCACTCCAAAACTCATGTTTTATGTGAAAAATGAAGTATATAGGTAATATATATCATTAAGCAATGATTTTTACAAGCTAAAAATGAGTTTAGGCATGAGTAATGTGTAAAACAAGTAATGGAATTAAAATGGAAAATTTTGAGTTAGTGATCAAATTGTCAAATTCGTAATTTGAGATGATGCATATGTAATCACTTAGTATATGAGCTAAAATTGCAAGTTTTATGTGTTAAATGAAGTCCTTAGACAATAGATATAGCAAAGCTTCAAATTTTGATGCATTAAACAAGTTTTCTCATAAGAAATATGCAAGAAATGAAAATTTCCAAAATTCGGATTTTTGTGAAAAGCTTGTTTAAAAACATATTTACAAAGTATAAAATGGAAATTTTTATGAAGAAATGAATGTCATAAGTAATATATATAATGAAGACTCAATTTTGACAAAAATAATTATATTTCTTAAGTAACAAATCCAAAACAAATGGAAATGATAAAAGTTAGAAAATTAGATTTTTCATAAGTAAGTTGTCATTATGGTCTTGCAAAATAAAAAGTTATAAAATTTCCTTTTAGCAAAATCATCAAGATCATGCACGCAATAGGCTCATCTCATGTCATTCATGTTAAGAAATCATTTATATTGCATGTATAGCCAATTTATATAGTAGGAACATTACAAACTCTTACAAAACTATTTTTCGGAAATTGAAATTGTTGCTGCTCTAATCTGATCCGACCTTTTCGAAGCTTCAATGTTTTCAAAACTAAAATATAATATTAGAATTAGGTATATCTCTCGAAGTAGATAGAAATCGATATATAATTTGCGAGATTCCGAGTTAAAATGACCAAGTTATGGCCGTTTTAAGTTGGAATTCCCGCTTAGGACGCGAATTACGAATTTGATAGTTCGTATAAGATCGTTTAAAATAGTTTGAGTTGAAATACTTATTAGAGTATTTCTTCCTTTTTAGGAGATCTCGAGATCGACGATTCCCTACCACCGGATTATTATTACTAGAAGACCGGTGATCCAATGGCCGAGTGAGTTTTCTCCTTACTTTGTTACCTTGATTGTGCTTGTAGTTAGTTGCATTAGAATTATAGGAACAAGATAAAAATCAATATGAATGGGGATGGGAGATATGATGAGACTGTGATGAATGTATGCCAAAGAATACTAAAGCATATCGAAACCACGATTTGATTGAATAACTGCACCGTTCATATTATTTCTGTTATATGTGTGATATTGGTTGGTCACTCTAAAGAATGTATAAATATTTGTGACCTAAGAAAAAATTAAATTGGTCATGCATCGCATTGGACATATTGCATTTGGTAGCATGCTACTCCTACGCAGGTCAATCGGTATGGTCCGTTGATGATTCGTTTGGATAATGAACCCGTGCCAGAGCTCATTCAGGGGTACTAAGGTGCATGTGGATGCATTCTTGGATGAGCCTAGCCGAGTAGAGTGCTAAGAGCCGAGGGCTTGGGGACTAGATGCGGTCATGTAGACTCAATACCATTCCTAACCCAAGATACGGAGGGCGTAAATCCGTTCTGTGTGTGGGTTCCGGATACCCATGCATAATTGCGTGCTCACGTGTTTGTTCATGCATAGCATATGAATGATTATAACTTGTTTGTTATGGTACGAAATTAAGGGAATTCTCACTAAGCTAGTGTAGCTTATACCCCAATAGTTGTTTAAATGAACAGGTTATTTCAAGCATGCAAAGTGGGGACCGAATTGGTTGGAGCCGGGAATGACTTCGGGATTTCTGCAAAGAATACGAATGTTTGAAGTTATCAGCTAGTTTTATGATTTGTCTTGTAATAGTTTATGTAGGGAAGTCTGTGGATGAATGTAATCGAAGTTGAATGATTGTATTTTGAAGTATAGTGATTTGTATCTGAAGTATAGTAAATTTGTATTTCCTTTACATTGTTACTCAGTTGTATCAACATAAAATGTATCATTCCAATGTGTCTCCTTCATGTGTTAGACGCCTTGTACATAGTATGGAAGCCTTCGTGTGACTGAGGTGGTCATTCTTAGGCTTTAATATTATGTACGGCAGACTGCCACGTTTAGGGTACTCTTTGGGGCGTGACACGTAGCCTTAATCACTGTAACATGACCCCCTCACCATGATGGATGGCTGAAGAAGGAAGGAAGAAAGGATCCACCCAAGAAAATCCCATGTGTCCAACTAAAATTTTGTAACCAAATTGACCTAGGATATAGGATCGATCAGAAGTTTGATTTATGTTTTCGGAAAGGTGTTTAATGTTGTTGTGGTTTGAATTTCTTTTGTAAGCTTTGATTTCTTTTTATGTACGAGGTTTCATGCCCCTGAATGCTTTTGACTTAATGAAGTATTTTGGTTTTATTTCTTGACTTAATTGCTTAAATTTCTTCTATATGATGTATCTCTTTATATGATTGAATTATCAAAATTTCTGCAACTTCCGTAACTTGGCCTATAAAAGACTTAATAATTTGAAATTTATGTAATAAAAATTTAAAATAGCCGACCTAAAAGAGGAAGACCAAGAGAAAGGCGCGCATCGAATAATCCACCTGAGGAAGTAAACCAACTAGAAGTGCCCCCATGGCTCCGTGCCCGATTGGCTAAGCATTGACCTCAAAACTAAGCTTATCAAATAGAAGAGGAGACACTGTGCACCAAAAAAAGGAAGGCTATTATTAAGAAGGAATTTCAAAAGTTGCAGAAAGCAAGATTCATTTAAGAGGAAAAGTAACCCACCTAACTAGCTAATGTGGCATTAGTAAAAAAGGCTAATGGAAAAATGGGATATATGTGTTTCGATATCAACCTCAATAAAGTTTTCCTCAAATTTGTTTCCTTCTTCCTTGAATTGATCAGTTGGTCAATCCATATATGGTCATGCATTGCTAAGCTTTATTAATGCCTTCTCAAGCTACAACTAAATTAAGATTGATCTGACCAACAAAGTTCACACTTCAATTATTTTACTTTAAGCACTATTTTTATAAGGTTATGCCGTTTAGCCTCAAGAACATATGAGTTACCTATTGAATGATGATAATGAAGGTCTTCAAACCTCATGGAAGGGATAAGGAAGCATATATGGATGATATGATTGTAAAAATTCACAAGCTAAGCAAATATCTTATAAACCTATTGGAGACATTCGATCGGTTGAGGTACTACTAGATGAAACTTAATCCCTAAAAGTGCATGCTTTGAGTAATTAATATCGTATTCTAATATACATCATAACAAATATACTTACACTTAAAATAAAAATAAAATACAACCAATAAAAACCACAATACCATGAATTGGGGATTTGAAAAAGATTTTACCATAGGCGAGTGTTAATGTAAAATAATGTTCTATAAATAAGGCTAACATGGTCGAGTTTTCATTAATATTCAAATATAAATTTTATATTAGTTATAGTGTGAATTTCACTTATATCATAACTTATTGGTACTTCATAAACCCATGCTTTTGTTGTTGATACTTTACATACATATATATATATATTGAACTACATATGACAATATATATATATATGAGCTTATAATTGATCCATCATAATTAAATTAATAAAATAGTAGAAATGGTATTAAGTATACTTAATTAAAGAGTATCATGAAAATAATAGAAATCAAAATAAAAGAAAAGGATTAATTTCATTTACGGTACCTAAACTTTTTTATATAACAGTTTTGTACCTAAACAAAATTTTGGCTAGCAAAAATACTTAAACTTTTTAAATATTTGTACTTTTGGCCGGAATTTAGACAAAAGTCCAGCAATATACTGATGTAGCATAGCTTCTATATTTTAAAAATATTTTTTGTTTCTTAGTTGACATTTTTTTCTGTTTTCTTTTTTTTTACTTCTCTCTCTCCTTTTTCATTTTTCTTTAACTTCTCCCTCTCTTCTTTCTCTCTATTTTCTCCTCTTTGTCCTCCTCTTCCTTTATCCAAATAAATAAATAAATAAAACCATCTTCAATCGATGAGTTGGAACAAGTCCAATAGCATTAAATTTAAGTTATCGAACCCATCAACTTACCTATCTCCTTCCTCAGTTTGACAACCCCTTCACCATCGAACCTACCAACTCATCAAACCAACAAATTCCAACCGATAAGAACAAAGCTAGCCACCAAGACCTATTGTGAACATTAGAATCGAGAGCCACCAACCACAAGTAGTAAACCTATTATTGGCCTCCAACACACACCAAACCATAACCTTTGTCATTGAACTGGATTCGTCACCACATAACTCAAAATCGAAGTGTCCTACTTGTTAAGTGAACTCAATGAACCAACCTATTAACACATATTCTCCAAACTCAACATCAAACCCCATTAAGAACCAAAACTACCAGTGCCAATCTCCACTTTAAAACCCATGACCATCATAAAACTCAGTAACCTTATAACACGAACCTATTAACAATCCATATCTACCACAACAACAAGATTGCCACTTTACCGACACCACCTAGCATCATTACTCAAAGGGTTTATGGGCTGAGGGATTGTGATTCTATGGTTCTATGGTTTTGGTTTGTTGAATTTGAATTGCAGATATGGGATGAGAGATTGTCATGGGTTTATATTTAGCTTGTGAGGTGGCTAAAGTGGCATGAGTCAACTCACGGTGATGAATGATGCGTGGAGAGAGGGGGTTTGTGTAAAACTCTAGATTTTTCGTAAATATAAATAAACCCTAAGAATTGGAAGTCGAACCGGAACCCTAAAATCAGCCTAGTTCTATGTTTAGTCTAGTAAATCTAGATCCAGCAATCCCGCGCGTAAAATGTAAAAACAATAAAAATGAGATGATTTCGAATTATAGTTCGGAATTACATAAAAAAGCTTAAAAAATCAGATTTGCCAAAATTTAGTTCGTTTCGAACCCAAACGGGATTAATTTCTAAAATTAGGATCCCAACAAGTAAAATAGTAAAATATTCTGATAATACTATTAAACTAGTAAAAATATAAGGATTCAAAAAATAATAGTTCTAGAATTCCTCGGTATCTAAAAATATCATATACAACCATTTACACGTATTTTCTTTATTATTGGTATTTTAATTGTCTAGTCTACTATTCATAGTACTATTTCTACTATTCATTACTATTTCACTATCTTTATTTTTTCTTACAACCTATTTTTACACTATTACGCATATTCCTTGCAATTTACTTTCCCCATACAACTTTAATTACATCACACCTTACACATTACTACTTTTCATTACAAAACAACAAAATAAATAAAATTTCCCCCCTCCTTTCATCAAAACCGGCACCCCCCCTTGTCTCTTCCATCTTCTTTTTATTTCATTTACATTTAATTTTAATCACACTAATTTTCACTCAAAAACTCTATAAATACCACTTATTTCCTTCATTCTCTTCCCACACTTTCTTACCTTAACAAAACTCTACCAAAATCACTTTTCAATTTCTCTCTCTAGAATTTTCCTCTCAAGTACTCTCTTCCTTTCCATCTCCATATACTACCAATTTCTATTAAAGAAATTTTCTAAACACACCATCACCTACCTTAGGTGAAAGTTATAAACACCCTTCTTATTCATGTTATGCGATATTACATCACCATAATGTGTGTTTCTTAAGACCATAGTGTTAAGGAAGCAACAATATGTTCATGTTTTTTTCTTGTTCATGCACAAATTTCTTTATGTTATTATGTTCTTTTATTGTTATTACATTTTTATTATTGTTATTATCATTGCACTAATCTAGCTTCTATATGTTATTATATATATTTCTTAAGGTCTAAGTGTCCACTAACTTAACATCTTATTATTATTGCTCTTATTATTATGCTTTTTCTTTTCTTTTCTTTCTTTTTCTTTTCTTTTTAGGACTAGTGTATTCTTAGTCCTGGGAAGCCTTGATGAAGTTAAGACTCCCAATACTTGACCTTATTATTATTATGATTATTTGCTTCTTATATCTCTTTCTATCTTATTTTGTGATATTCTCATTTTTCTTGTAACTACGTATTCTCATTTATGTATGAACATATTGATTTTGTCTCAACAAAAAGGAAAAAGAAGTTTTTCTTTAATAAAATGAGACAAAACTCTTTCTAAAATAATTTTTTGTCACTTAGCAATGGTTTTTCCATCAAAGAATTTAAATGATATTTTTAATAAGTTCTTTTCAAAAACTTAGACAAGCTTTTCATGAAATTTTAAAGTATCAACAAAGAGAATTTCTTCAAAGATTTAGCTAAGTAAAACACACTCACTTTTCAAAATAATAATACGAAAAAATTTGGTTTGAAACTTTAATGTTGATAGTTCTTTATTATGAAAATTCTTCATAAAAACTTATTTATAGGATCTTTACTCGTTTCGCGATAAAAACTAAGAACTAGACAAGTTTTCAAGATAAAATAGAAATCAACTCACAAGTTTAGAAATCCACTTGGAAAAATAAAAATTTGCCAACAACCTAAGAAAGTAAGTTTCCAAATGGTAAACTCATTTTCTAAGAGATAGGAGAATATAGAGATGATAAACTCAAAACATTATATGTTATCAACAACTTAAGAGAATTTTGAAATTATTCTTTTTAAATAAAATTGGTAGGAAACTTAAAATACCAAATTTTAAGGTCGAAATTATCTTTAAAGAGTTAGGAAATAAAATATAAAAGGAAAACACTTATTTATAATGATTCAAGGAATTATAGTTTTCTTTCAAACCATTTAAGGAGAAAATTTTCAAAGTCCAACTTTTCAAGTCTATAAAATAAGTTGTTTTATGAAAAATAATTGTTGAGACAACACCAATGAAGTCATGCATAAAGTATGAGTCTATTTATGTATCAAAAAGATTTCTCAACCACATACATATTTATATATTTGTTTAAGGGTTTTTGAAAGAAGAAAAGTTTGGGGAATTGTGTTTTCAAAGGTTGGAAAATCCATGGTGAATCTGTACCCTACTGTTCCAAGGCCGAAATAACCTTTTATGATAAAAAAAAGTAACCTTAGAAATAGATAAATCTTTTTTAGTAGATAGAAAATGACATATTATATGCAAAATTCCGAGTTCAAATGAGCAAGTTATGGCCATTTTAAGTTAAAATTTCCTTAAAACTGAATTTTGATGAATTTAATAAGATAGAGTTAGAAAATTTAAATAGAACTTGGATGAAATACTCATTTGGGTATTTCCTTTATTTAGGTAACGAGAACCAAGATCTTTTCTTTCCCGAGGATTACTTCTATTGATAGAAGATCGCCATGGTTGAGTAAGTTTTCCATTATGTTTTATGTTTCATGCATGTGCTTGTAGAATAGAGAACTAGATGTTAGGAAAAGATAAAAATTGATATGCATGTGGGTTATTATGAGAGCTATGTATGTGACTCGTTGTGTGTGATTAATAAATAATAAGTATATCGGAGCTCAACTGGTTGATTGATATAAATTGTCTCTATGTATATTGTTGTGTGTGTAAATATTGATTGATTGCCTTAAATGAATTAATGTCGGATTGGAAATCCCTTAAAACTAAATTGCTCCTGCATATCATTTAGAATATCATATTTGCATTTTTGTTACCACTCCTTAGCGTGAGACTAAAAGGTAAGCTACCTAACTATATCTTGAGGAATTAGGACATTCGAGGAATACAACCTCATGGCATAGCCGAGCCGGATCGATCGCTTTGTGTAAGAAAAGCTCAAGGACTAGTAGTATGGCTGATTGGAACCTCAAGACGCGCGCAAATTTCAAGAAGGTTGATGGTGACCCATTCAAAGCATTTCCTAACCCATAATGGAAGGATAAATCCATTCTACATACGAAACAGAATAGCCATATTTATTGTTTGATCATATGGTTGTTTGTATTTCATATGCTTGTTAAATGGACTCATTTGAATGTTTGTTATGAGTACTTTTACGTAAAGATTATCTCACTAAGTTAATTGTGCTTATTCCCTAATAGATTTCTAATGTTGTAAGATCTTGTTTTGTACTGGAGACTACCTTAATCGTCTGGGTAAAACCTATGTTTTTAGGAGCTTTTGAAGGAACTCTATTTGAAGACTTCATTAAATTTCCTTTAAAATCTTCTAGTCTTAGTTATTTGTCTTAATAAGACTATGTTATTATGGAGACTTATCAGGGGGTTGCCTCGTAGAAGTTGTAGAACTTTATATTTTGATGAATCATAATCGTATTGATTGAATGTTCCATTGCCATTATCTTAAAATGCATAACTCCACTGATCTTCCTTTGTTGTGAACGTACGCCTTATATCAATATGAAAGCTTCCAAGTAACTAAGGTAGTCATTCTCAAGTTTTAATATTGTATATGGTGGACTGTCACATTTAAGGTACTCGTTGAGACGTGACAGTTTGAATGGTTAGGGGTTTGGGGTTTTTCAAAAGAAAAGAAGATGAATTAAAGATATTAGGTTTATACGATACCAATATTATAACCACCTGAAGGTCAATTCGGACTTAATAAAAAACTTGGCTAAGCTAAAGTTCATTTATCTAAATTAGCCAAATTTATATTGGCATTTTAAATTTGATAAAAAACTTGACTCAAGGTCAATAATTTTTAAAGTTGGGGCTTGGCTCATCTTAGTTCATTTGCCACCTCGGTCTTCACAAGTCGATTCAAGAGTTATGAATAGACCTTAGCCAAATTTTTTTTAAGGATAAAATTAAAATAATAAAATTATTTTAAATAAGATAAATTTTAAACTTAAAATAAAAATTAGGTCTAAGAGTATTATAATCTTTAATTAGCCCATTTTCTTAAGCAATTATTTAGGATGTGCATGTATTTGTACACAATCATATCCATAGTTATTTGTAGTGTTAATAATATGAAATTATAAAGCACTATAAATGTTATAAAGAAGATTAACATAAGTGGCATATTGTCAAGAGAGATTTTTTAGTATAAACTATATATAGTCGTGTAATTTAAATTCCTACAGTCTCGTGGTAATGGCAAAAAAATTTAATAAAATCTTTGCTATGGAAATATTTTTAACATTTGTTGTCATCTATTTACATTTATTTTTTTTATCTTTTCATTCCTTTTTTTCCCTTTTTTTTTAATTTTCCTTTTAGAAGAGTAGGTCCTATGGGTCCAAACCATCAATCTGACCTAGTGTCAGATCAGATTGATTCTCAATATAAATCTCACCCATGGTTAAGTCTATAATAATGATCTAGTGGTGTCTAGCTAGGAAAGGGTTTGGTTTCATATGAGTAGTCGAGTCCATAAGGTGTTATGTTATATTTTCTTGTCATTTATCTTTTTATTTTCTTTTTAAAATTTATTATTATATTTTTTATTCTTGTTAATTAAATATATTAATACTCTTAAAAAATACATATATACAAAGTATAAAAAACATATAAAGTACTTAAAGCAATAAAAGGTGAAAATACCTAAAGATAATGGACAAGGAAAGTTCAACTAGACTTCTCCTCGGGTCAGGTCTATGCCGGGACCAACTTGGACTGCCACTGAAGGTTTGGGGGATCGAACTATCCCGTCGGAATGGTTTCGAACCGGCATTAAGACCCGTTGGGATGGCGGGTCCTTGTCGTGTCTTCAAAGTGGATCCATCAGAACCGACAGGTCCAAACCGTCACAAAAAAAAAAACATAAATAATTTTTTTTTTATTATTTGGAGAAAAATTGTCCAGTTCCAAACTGTGGGGACCCGCCACATAAGCCGGCAGGTCCTCAAGAAGTCTAAGTTCAGCATATCCTCTTTAGATCTTGGAATTAGTAATATTCAAAGCACAGTTTCAAACAAGTTCTAGTATAACTGCAAACGTATACCTTATATGGCTAAACTCTATATCTTGCTCTAAAACTAGAACATACACATAATATTTAATATTTGTCTTATAGCATATCCTTCCATATATGGTCCCAACCATAAGTTCAAAGAGCATATACATCCCAGCCACAAGTTCAAAGAGCTCTCAAAGTTTCAATTCTCATACTTACCTTTGCTTCAATCATTGCCTTAATTGGGGATTAGGGATAATGAAAGATTAAGCACTTATATTTTTAATTTTTAGTAATTTAATATCTTATTTTAAAATTTTGATAAATTAGTATTAGTATTCTAAAAGTATGTTGTTTGATGTTTTTGTTAAATAATATTTAATAGATATTTATTTTGATGACATGATAATATTTGTATTTTCAAATTTAAATGCATAATATACTTTAAAAAAAATCTACAAAACCAAGTTATCGAAAAAAATTATAGAAATAATGTCATTGTATCGTACATTAGAGGTGTGTTAAAAATTGCATCTGTATTGCACATTAGGTGTATGATACACTTCGGAATTGAATTACCCGTCTAATATCGATACACATATAATTATACATATATCGCTTGTTGAATACGCGATACACGGCCAAAACTGATGTGCGATACACTGACTTCTACAACTTTTGAGTAGGCAGGTCATTGTATTGCCTCTTATATATGTGACATGTGTAAAAATTAGGGTATTTCCACTCTAGCATGTGATATAACGATGTTAATTTGGTATTTATTTTTTTACAATTTGTATTTATGTAATTCTTTTTAAACAATAGTAGACACCTATTTCGCTTTTATATATTGGTTATTTTTGGTTAAGTGTCTGCTGTTGCTTCATCATTAATATAAATGTTCATTAGATATTATTTAATGGAGATCAAAATTGCATATATTTTAAAAATATAGACACTAATTTAATAAAATAAAAGATAAAATAATAAATTATTAAAAATTAAAAATACTGATGACTTAACTTATCATTGTTCTGCCTTGATTATTATTATAGCCAAAAGTCGGAGCTCAAAACAGGGTTAAGCCTTTGTCATGCGCCACAAAGACAAGCAATGAGATGAGGCGGGAAAGACCTGGGCACATAATCGAAAATCTGGAAACTTCCAAGGGCACCGGAACTCCGAGAAAATGGAACAATCTCTTAGTGGAAATAAATGAAAATTAAAATTTTTTAAGTTAGGAAATTATAGAAAAATTTGACGTGTAAGGATAGAGGAGAAAGAAGGATCACAATTTTTATGTGTGTGACGATTTAGCACGTGTCACGTCTGGGGTATCTTCCTATCCATGGGCCCCAAAGATCTTTTTCGTTTTTTTCGTTTTTTAATTAAAGAGGGTACTCACCTATTTCAGTTCAGTGCCGTCCACGACCATGTTATGTGAGTAGTTTTTCAGATCATGTTATGTAACAGTTCTGCTAGTATTTTTAAAATCATATTAATTAAAATAATAATATAAAAATTTTAAAAACTTCGATTATGATTAAAAATAATATACTATTTATTTATATGACAGAATCATAAAATTTTCAGTGAAATAAACTAAATCTTTAATATTCTTAGTATCCATTTTCACCATTAAATTTGGGTATTTACTATTCAAAACAAGTTCTCCACACAAATAAATAAAAACAAAATAATCATGGCTTCAAATTCTTTTCCCCCTACCTGCCCTTTGCAGCTTATAAACTGATTAATTTGGGTTTTCCATTTTTTCTTTTTTTTTTTTTTACATAATACATAAACTTCAATACGTGTCAATTAGACAACGTCACAGTTTCGGGTCTTGAAATTGAAGAACCCGAACCGTCTTTCACGGTTTCGGCCCTGTTTCATATAACCGTCGATTCCCGATTCCGGTTTTACAATCACAAACCGTCTTTTTAAAAAAAATAAAAAAATAAATTTAATTTTTAATAAGATAAGTTTTAAAGTCAAAATAATTATTGGATCTAAAAGTATTAAATTATTAAATCAAAACTTTTAAAATTTTATTTAGAATGCACATTTATATGTATACAAATACCTTCAATATCAATTATAGTTAGTATTATGATATTGTAAAATACTCTAAAAGATAAAATGAAGATTACAATGCAAAAAATAGTCTTACATTATTAAGAAAATGAATGTTGCTTTTAGTAGAAGTTTATTTAAATTAATTATATATAATTTTAAGTTATGTTTATTTGTGTTATTGATAATAGCGTATTAAATATTGTAAATAAGTAATAAATTTTACTATTTATAAGAAATATTTTAAATATTAATAATTATATATTTAATATTTTTTATTTTTTAATGGTACCAGGTGGAACCACCGATTCTAGACCAAAGAACTGCCTTAGAACCGTGAAACCGGTGGTTCGATAGTAGGTTCTGGAACCGGCGAACTAGTTCGGTTGTGGAACTGACGATGAAGATTCCGCTCCGGTTCCCGATTAGGAATCGAACCATGCCTATGTCTAATGTCAATTTATAGATCATGCATGGATGGGATTGTTAAACTTAAAATTGTATGGAAAAAAAAAAGTTAATGTTATGGTATTTAAATTTTAGTAAAATATGTAATTAGGTATTTAAATTTTAAAATAAATCAATTAGTACTTAAACTTTAAAATTTATCAATATAGTACCCAAAAAAATTTTTTTTTTGCATACCAACAATATTTTTATGATATTGGTTTGTATCTAAAAGAATTTTCTATACATGTCAATAGTACCTCTGTAATAGTAGATCACCATATATAAAAAGTTTTTTTAGATACTAAATTGATCAGTTTTCAAAATTTAGATATTAAATTAATCAATTTTAAAATTTAAATACTTTATTATATATTTTAGCAAAGTTCAACTACCATTCCCATAACTACACTACAAGTAAATAAAACTAGTTTTTTACTTATGAAAAACAAAAAAGTGATCGAATTGCGTGCCAAGTTATATTTAAGCTCAAATTCATAGAGTCAACTTTAAAAAAAAAAAAATAGTTCAAGTATTATAGTCTATTATAAATAGTCACGTCTAAGATAACGCCGGTCCTTTTTCACTCTAATATCAGTAATAATTGTTTGCTAACAAAAACTTAAAAAATGTTAAGAAAAATAAAAAAGAAAAGAAAAGAAAACAGCCTTCTAGGTCCTTTTAAAAGGACTTTTCCCCCCTTTTCCATGATATTAAATTTATTTGATACGTAGATAAATGGGATGGGCTGGAACGGAAAATTCATCCTTTGTTTGGAAACATAAAATGAAATAGAAATATATGGTAATTGTTATAGTAGTATTTAATGAGGATGGAATAGAGTTATGATTCTGCCATCTTAAGGTAAAATCATCAATCATATTAATTCTTAAGAATTGCAATTCTAACTTAAAAAAAAAAAAAAAATCACCAAAATATAAGAAATGGGAATGGAATACGAAATCATGATTTTACTCCGGGTTCACTCCTATATGTCAAACATGGCATTAGTGAATGGAGGAGGATCTGACTAGGTCTATATTAAAAGAAAAAATTATAAAAGCAAGATCTATGTTTGGTATCTTTAGAAGGGTAAATTGTACAACCTCTTGTTGAAAAATTTTAAAATTACATAAATCCCTGACTTTTTTAAAAGTAAAACTTACACCACTAGAAAAGTTAACATAGCAAATAGCATGATAATTTGGTTGATTTGGCGCTATCGTATAATGGTAAAAATAAGTTGAAAACAACACAATTATTATAACAAAAAAAAAAAAAAAATTAAACATGGTAAAAGTAAGTTGAAAACCACCACAATGAAAATCAGCACTTTCAGATGGAATCCAGCTAGTGTGAAGGAAATTAAGCGAATGGAATTCACCCAAAAAGAAATAAAAAACAAATGGGAAAAGGATTTAAACATGGAAAAATGAAAAAAAAAATCGAACCATGCAACTAAATGAAGCAAAAAAGCCATGTAAACATACCAATCCAGGTACTAATTCTTTCACGTGTTGGATTGTCTCTTTTCAAGAAAAGTAGTCGATAATAATGTGGTGGAAGAATATTAAGTTTCTTCACGTCAAAGTTTTTTTTTTTTTTTTTTTCTCACGCTTTTATTACTAAAACAAAATTAAATAATTTTTGCAATTAATTCTATTTTTTTTTTCATATGAAATATATTATACGTAAATTGGATAGACTTGGCACATCAGGTTTTCCAGGGGTTGTAAGTGCTGCCTTCTAAACAAGTTAGGGGTTTATGTGATTTATAAAGGTTATATGAGAGGTTCATAAGATTTATCCTTTTCATAAATAAGTAGTTTGAGCTTTGCTTTTTGACAAATAAATGACATTTGTTTTGATATTTTAGCAAACAAATGACCTAAGTTTTATTTTTGAAATATATTAAGTGTATTTTGATACTTTTTCAAACAAGCGACTTGGGTTTTGATTTTTGATAAAAATATGACTTGAATTTTCTTGCTTTATGTTAATAATTGATAAGTGACGTGTGGCATTTTAATTGCTTAATTAGATCTGTTTTAGTAATTATTATGTACAATGAGAAAAAGTCACGTATCCCTTATCTATTTTTAAGACAAAGGGAAAAAAAAAATAGAACTTTTAAGTTTGGGTAAGTGAGTGCCTAATTCTAAAATTTGCAATTTAGTCTTATAAATTTAAAACTTGTTCAATTTAATATATTTATCTATTTTTAAAACAAATTCAAGTTATGTTTATACATAATTAGCATCCATGCGGCAAATAACATACTAAAATTACTCTAGTGGTCCTAAATAAAAAGTTAAAATTTTACTCCATTAGAATATTGTTGCAAAATGAGTTGTAACTTTGCTTAGAATTAGTGAAGGAGAGGAAGTTTTTTTTTCTCAACACTATTTTTTTTTTCCTTTTCTTTTAGCTTCATATTTGGGAAAATAGAGTAATTTAAATGTTTTATTATATCTGTCAATTTTGTATAAACATAACATCCCATAGTTTTAAAAATAAATAGAGACACTAAATTGAATAAGTTTTAAAGTTATATATACTAAATTGTAAATTTAGAATCTTAGGCACTACTTTACTCAACTTAAAAGTTTAGGCACTTATAAAGCCTTTTATCAAGTTAAAAATCAAAACTCAATCACTTGTTTATAAAAATTCGAAAACACAAATCATCTATTTATTAAAAATAAAACTTAGGTCATTTATTTGTCAAAATATCAAAACAAGTCATATATTTGTTAAAAGGTAAAACTCGGGTTACTTAATTATAAAAGTACCAAAACACATGTCATCTTTTGGTGTTATTCCCATATCAAAATATATTGACCATCATTAGAGGTACATAGATCCTACTCATCTTAGATTCTATAATTTTGGAGTTGATTTTTTTTTTAAATATATCAAATTATTCTAGAATTTATATCTTATAAAGACTTTTTCTTTTTCTCTTTCTATTTAAATTATCAAAACAAAATATACTTTCAATTCTTCATATTTAAATTCATTATTTCTTTTAAATATAAATTATAGAGTGACTCAACATTTAAGGATAATAGAGCTGGACATACGAGCTATGGCTCACGAGATGGCCCATCTTTCATTGGGGACAACAGTTATCCTACCTTTCTTGGTATTATCTACATTGGGCTCACCTAAGCGATGTCAGAAATTGGATAGATGATTCGAAGATTCAACAACTTTACCACCACCTTCTTCACAACTTCTTTCATGTTTGGATTCAGTCGTCTCTGTGGTTGCACTATAGGTTTAAAATCATCTTCCATAAAAATTTTATGGGTATAGTACGGGGAGCTTGTAACCTTAATATCAACAATTTTCCAAGCTATTGGCCTCTTGTGCTCCTCCCATACTTTTAATAACTTTTCCTTTTGTTCATCATCAAGTTTTGAAGAAAAGATGATAGGTAGCTTAAAATTTTCTTCAAGGGGATCATATTCCAAATGGGCTAGTAATTCTTTCAATTCTACATCAGGTAGCTCTTCAACAGAAGGCCTCAATCTCTCAACATCATCTCTATTCATCTCCTCCCTCATCTCATCTTTCTCATTAACAACCTCTTCATTTACTTCTATATGCAGAATCATTTCTATCTCTTTAGTTGAATATGATTTCTTAACACTTCCTCGACTCAAACATACTTCCCGAATTTCTCCACAAGTCATGTCTCTCATCACTTGAATTATTTTCGAATCTAGAGATTCTACGACATAACAATCAACATCACATTATTCTTTCCTTGTTTGGTGCTCTGGGACAGCCTAATGATCATTTCAACATCCCCCACTCTTAATGTTAATTTCCTATCCTTCACATCTATAATTGCTTTTATAGTTTCCAAGAAGGGTCTCCCCAAAATAAGGGAACTTCTACATTCTTTTCCATGTATGAATGAAAAAATCAGTCGGAAATATGAAATCCTTTATTTTCACCAACATATCTTCAATAATTCCTCTAGGATATCTAGTAGATCTAACAGCTAATTGTAAACTCATTCTAGTAGTCTTCGGCTCACTTAACCTAGCTTTTTAAACATGCTATAAGGCATCAAATTTATGCTTGCTCCCAAGTTTGATAAATCTCTTTCAATAGGTAAGTTCCTCATCAGACAAGGCATAGTGAAACTACCAGGATCCTTCCTTTTCTTAGGGACTTGATTGAGGAGAACAATTGAACATTCTTTTCCTAGAGTAACCATGGATATTTCTTCAAGCTTCCTTTTCTTCAAGAGTGGATCTTTTAAGAACTTCGCATATTTTGGCATCTGAGAAAGAGCATCCACCAAAGCTAAGTTGATGTGCAACTATTTGAATAACTCAAGGAAATTGTTGAACTGCTCCTTGTTTCTTCTTCTATTGACCCTAGCTGGATAAGGTGATGTTGGCTTATAAGGTTTGATAAGGAGTATCTCCCTCCTTTATTCTTCCTCTTTCTTTTCAACTATTTCACTTTCATTTTCCTTTTCAGCTTCCTCTTGCTTTTCAACCTGGTTTTCTTTCTCTTCTTACTCTTGTTCTTGCTATCTCTTTTTTTTATTCATTATCCTACTTTTGCAACTCTCTCCCACTCTTCAACGTAACAACATACACCCCCTCTCGATTTCTCTCTCTAAGCATGTCCACAACAATGTCCATTTGTACCTCCAGATTCTTGAGTGAGTTGGCATATTGTGGTATGGATGATAAATACCAAAGTAGGGGTGTCCTTCTTACATATTTTAGTATGGATGATACAGACTCAACCATCGTTGATGCTCCAGTATGCCTTTAGGTGAGTTGGCATAATATTATGACCAATCATTTCAAAAAGGTTGTAACAAGGAGGTTGGTAATACGAAAAGGATCCCCCTCTTGTATACCATTCCCTTGATAGCTTGATTTACTAAGCTATTATGTAGACTTGTTTCATTTCTAGTTGAAATAAGCAAAAACAAAACCAAAAGCGTGGATCACAGAGAAACAGGAAAAATTAAACTAGCTAAAAGATTATATGTAAAGGCGGCTAAATAATAGAGTCAAAGCTTTTAGGTAGTTCCCTATTGAGCTTCATTTTCATGATTCAACACCAATCCCTAGCAACGGTGCTAAAAAACTTGGTTGGTTATTAAGAGCATAAGGTTGAAGTTTTCGAAAATTTATAAGGCTAATAAATTCTATTCAACTTCATTTGCGGCTACCAACATTAGACAAGCACACCTACAAAAGTAGCATCGAAAATTGGTCGTATTCCAAGGGATTGTTAGCATCTACCGTACTCAATTATCACCCATTATCTAGCCAAAAAAATTGAGTAGAACATAATAAAAACATTAGTTATATGAGGGTTAATGCATATATATATGTATATATGTTTTCAGGACAAATTATAAGATGAACTTTTAATGCAAAAAAAAAAAAGCCTTAAGGATTACTTTACCAAGTCCTTATCATGTGATTTCTCAACAAATTTATAAAGTTGTTCACTAATATATTTGCATTGTCGAATTCACTAAGGTAAGTTAAAGCCTCTCTCAAGGTTAGTAACTTTAGATTTAGACCAGAACACTAGAATCTCTTCACAAATTATCAGCAATCTGATCCGCATAAAGTTTAAGAATCCTTTATTTTAAAACCAACCTAATGAATTTAAAAATAAGTGATAGAAAGTTTCACCATCTCTTTCTCAAGGTGATTATGAGAAACTCTATTAGGAGCCTAGATCTATTCAAAAGAATGATCTCTCAATCTATTCACTTAAAATCAGACATGAATCTAAAAGATGCACCACTCATTTAGATCCACGAAATTAAGTTTTAGCTACTAATGACAAATATCTAGTGATTTTCATTAAAACTCTTTGAAATCACATGAATCAGGACTTGGATTCATAAACCCTAAGTTAAATGATTATTTCTCCATGGATGTAGACATTAAGCACAAATTCTAAGGAAATAATATGGAATTAAAGATGAAATTACAAATTAAGTATAGAGTTTTGCAAAAACATATGCCGAGTTTACGATGAATTTACCTAGGAAACTTTGAGATTTCTTAGCAAGAAGAAACAATTTTTTAGCCTAATAATTCTCTCTCTATTCTATGTTTGAAATATTTTACAAATAGTACTATACTACCTCTCTACACATTTCATATATATCGCATGCTTATGTACGTTTATTTATAAGATCAGACACAAAAATCGTAACGATTTTATTTGCTAACCTGACATATTCTTTATAAGAAAAATTCATTTTCATCTTCACGTGTGCATCTTGGATGCCAACTCATAGGGTCACTTTTCGCAGAGTAAGATTGAGTGCTCGAGAGTTGCTTGAATGTCAGGGCTTGATCTATTTTGTGGCTTTTCTTTACGAAGGCTCAAGTTCTTGTCTAGATTCAACCGCTAGATTCATCCGCTAGATTCATCAGGATCGCCGAAGGCTCAAATGTTAACCTTGATCCAAGTTGTGCTTTTTCTTAACAAAGGTGTGATTTTTATCTTACTTCGGTCGCGGATTGAATCTAAGGCTCGTTATTACGGCACAACTAAAGATGTATCATGAAGTCTAGGGCTCGATCACCTTAATGCAAAAGTCGAGGATCATGTTGAGGGCTTGATCTATGGCGCAACTGGCCATTTCGCCTTGTTGTTTTGCCCTCGATAGGTCTTTTGTAGACCTCGACAAAGTTTTGTTCTATACAGTTGTTGTTGTTTTGCTCCAATCTGGTTCAAATCACTTTACTTCTTGTTCTTATGATCTTAGGAGCTGAAAAACAACATTTAAACAATCAAATCACAAGATACATAGGAATTTACCTAAAAATATATCATATTAAGCCTAAATTCCTATGAATGAAATAAAGTAAAATAGACTTATCAACAATGTTTTTGAAAATGTTAACAATAACCAAGAATTAGGCTAAAAGTGACATATAGAAGCACAAAAATAATACATGAACTCCCTCTCAAATTCAGAAGAAGGAATTTTCAAACCAAACTCCATGCACATAATTCACAAAAAAAAAAAAAAAAAACCAAGAGCCTTTAATAAGAGGAGCTCTCCCTTCGACCCTAGGTTTGCAACTACCATATCCCAAAGGTGTTTTGTCAAAGTACAAATCAACTATTTCTTCAATCTTGTCTTCATTAATCTTACTCACCCAACTAATGGGACAAAGACCTTCATGACTTAATGTGGGAACCCTATACTATCTACAGCCTCCTTTAATGCCTCACCATCATCGTCATAATCGTCTCTTTCAAGGGACTCTATTAAAGATTATATGTTGATTTGATCACCCAGTATCTAGTTTGATATACTGCCCGAGGCTTCCACAACCAATTTATCCTTGTCGATGTTTAATGGCTTCATCGTAGCTTTCACTCTTACTTGGTATGAGATGTCGATTTGCTTCGATGAAAATGATTGAAAACTTGAAGAAAAGAAGAGTTTTTGAAGAGCATGATGCAAGAAAAAAATGTGGAAAAGGTAGCTTTTGGATATGACCTAATATATATAAAGATTTCGATCTTCACATGATTGTTAGGAGAATCAGATTGTCTCTTAATTGTGACTGTCAGATATCTTTTTTGCAACATCCGATAGCTAAAATTTCATGACATGATGCGGTGTACCTAGATCTGTATGTATGTGAGGTATGATATTCCTAAAATATAAGATAGTGGAACTCTAATCATCAAGACTCCTTTTGCTGTAGGGGCTTGAAGTTCTTTAAGGCTTCTTTTCATGTAATGGCTTGAAGTTCATTAGAATTCTAAAGTTAAGTGTGCTTAGTAGAAAACATTCTTAAAATGGGTGACCTCTTGGGAAGCAGCTGATATAGGGATAAAACCGTGCGACATTTCACCTAAGCAGACAATATCTTGGTAGGCTAGTCATTATAGGTAATATTAAAGCAATTGACCAGGTAGGATTAAAGAAGCTAAGTGTTATACAAGATGAGATTCCTCAGTAGGGGTATCTCTTGAGCCTATATAGGAGTACCTTTAGTGTCTTCCCTATTTAGTGTAGTTTTGGACTTATATGACCAAACTAATGGAGACATCAGTTTTGTAAGTGGAGGAAAATGCGATATCCTTAAAATATAAGGTAGTATAACTCTAATAATTTGTCCCTTTTGGTTTTATGGCTTGGATTTTATCATAACTCTAAAATTAAGCATGCTTAACAAAGAGTAGTCTTAGGATGGGTGACCGACTGGAAAGTAGCTAACATCAATGATAAAATCATGCAATATTTCAACAAAGCGAACGATACTTTAGTAGGTAAAGTTCTGGGTAGTTACAAGAAGCCAAATCATGACGAACATGTGTTACAGTTTTGCCTTTCATGCCAAAATTTGAAAAGGCAAACTTTGAGCCAATATGTATTACGCTCGTACATACTACATAGCAAAAAAATTTATATTATCCCCATCACTTGCTCGACATTTACCTATCACCTCTAAATCAATCATGGTATGTTCAAATAAAGGAATAAGACACTCAGTCTTGCTTTGAACAACCATTAAGAAAAATGTTAACTCCATCCTACTGGGTTTAGATTGTCTATGATGAAGCCCACTTCTTGAATCGGTCTACTCTCAAGGAATAAATTTCTTCTTGACTCGGTTCTTAGCTTAAGAAGCATTGAATCACAATCATTAAGATTGTGGATGGGGGGAGAGATTTTTTAATAGGTATATTTAGATAAAGGCCTCCTTAATCCTGGACTAACCTAATTAAAGTATGAGTTGACCCAAAAGTTGTATTGTCGACCCTCTCATACATGCTCGACTTTTCTTGATTCTACCAATTGCACTTATTTAGCTTGACATCTCTTGCTTGCATCATGACACCCCCACATTCCTAGAGCATGGCTTAGTGGCTTTTCAACAACTAAGTATAGGACCTTTATGATGTCCACTACCTCTAACTTGTACCATGATACCCTACCTCCCCCACATTCCCAAAATGTGTCTTAATGGCTCCTTGGCCACTAAGCATGCAACCTCCACATCTTTACCATCTCCACAAATAGATAACTATTGTCCATGACAAGCTATAAATGCTCTATTGGTTATCCTCTTTGGATAAGCCCAATAACCTCTACACATTACTTTGTTATTTTATTTACTTCTCTTATACACCCTGTCAACTAAACCGTTGGAGTAGCTATATTGGACAACCCTTGGTACCTATTGATCAGCTATACAGAAGTCTAAATTCAACATACTTTATCGATTTTGGTTGGACTTTGCTTTATATTTGTTAAATTTAAATGCATTATGAAGGTTAATCAACTTGTGGAGTACATTATGCATATATAAAGACTTAAGACTAAGCAATAGCATACAATTAATAATCAATATAATTAGAGTTCCATGTAAGTTTCATTCTAGTGTGATTAAAATCTTGTTAGGTTTATTTTTAAATAAATCAATTTTGTGTGTGTGAATTTAATTAATTGTGTAATAAGACTATCATAATATATAAAGTAAAACATAAAGTGATTTAATAAAGTTGTAGATTTTAAATGCATCATATATAGATTGAGTATGGAATTTTATATTTATGTATAGAGATCAAATTATTATTTCCATTTTTATGATGGATGGAATTGGAAATAATAAAAGTTAACGTTGACTTAAATATGGTCATAGTTCCCAATTCATACGTCTTGTCACATAGTCATCTAATTACCCATCATTAGAGAGAAAATAGAAAGACAAAAAATCTCTAAAGTTACATATAGATTTGAAAGACTAACTATCAAACCGAGGGTTTCTTTGCGTGTCTTTTTCTATAGATTCAAGTACACTTTTGTATTAAACTTTAATTATATATGTGTGTTCTAATATCCCACGTGCTATATATATGATTTAAAGATTTATGATTTCATGAATCCCAACAAATCTATCTAATATTATTTCATACCTACTCTAAAATCTATCTTATACATGGAACAAAGAGTGATAATTATGCATCAAAGCATAATTCACAACACTAAACTTAAGAAGATCAAATTTATGTTACATAATTTTAATAAAAAAAAGAGGCATTTTGGATCTTGCTTAATAGCCACTCGCATTTTAGCTTAATGGTATCTTTCTGCTTTCTTAAGTGATAGGTATTTAATATAGACCTTTGACTAATATCGAAACTGGCCATGAATCTTTTGGATAATTCATTCTTACATTGGGCATAATGATATTTTATTTTTGAATTTTTTTTACATGGTCAATGTCCATACATACTGGACGCAAGTTTCTCGATTTGCATCTTTTCAAATTTTCACTAATTCTTTTCCTATAACATATAATTAAGAGCTAATATCACAAACACTACATGAACTTTACCTAAATGTTCAATTAACTACCTCAACTTCAATTTAGTCAGTTTACTATCTGAATATACTTTTCATGTCCAAATCACTACTTGCGTTAACTTCGTCTAAATTTGTTTGTACAGCTGGTAGTAACAACTTATCATTCCTTGACACGTGTTCGTAGCCCATTGTAAATGTTAAAAAAAAAATCTTTTCCATCTCATTAAAGAAAAAGAGACTCATCTTCTTCCTTTCTCCTTCCTTCACTCTCTAACCTCCCCTTCCACTCAAGTTAACTCACTAGCATTAGGCAAAAAAAATTTTTAGTAGGAATTTCATGTATTTGATAAATGTATTGATGAAACTAAGATATAAACAAAAGATTTGCACCATTACCAGAGATATAAGAATGTTAAAGATTGAGTAAATTTTAAGGATTTATTGAATAGGAAGATTGAAGCTCAATTTAGAAAGGATAGAGATCTTTATGCGTGACTCTTGAAGGAAAGAAAGATATATAATTTTCTTGAAGAAATTAAAGGAGGACAGATAAACAAAGAAATGGGAAGAAAAAGAAATTTCTCTCACTAAAAACTTCATGAACGCATCTTAACTTCTCTCTAAAATTTTTTCTTTTACAAGCGATTTTGAAATGTAAAATTGGTTTTAGTGGATTTTTGGGAGCTTTTACTTTCATAAAAACTAAAACTTTTGATTCGAATATTAACCAAATCATCATATAAAAAAAAATCCAATCCGGCCTCTTCACGAACCACCAACCATCACACCATCCACCATCTCATATTAAACCATCGACTCTACAACATTGTGCACCACTAGAAAGTTAAGACAATTGCTTTGGACTTGACGGTGTTTATGACACAAACTACATCCCTCATTTTAGGTTTTAGCATTACTCATGGAGTTTCTTTATCAATGAGAAGAGAAGTGTTTTTTTTTTCTTTATTTTTTTTACATTTATAAATGAATAATCTATGTGACATATGATTTAAGCGGGCCACAGACACATGTCAAGGAATAATAAGTTGTTACTGCCAATTGTACAAACGAATTCAGATGGAGTTAATGCAGGTAGTGTTTTGGACACGAAAAGTATATTCAAGTAGTAAATTAACTAAATTAAAATTGAGGTAGTTAATTGAATATTTAGGTAAAGTTGAGGTAGTGGTTATGGCATTGGCCCTATAATTAATTATTGAAATTATAAAAAAATAATATTAATAAAAAATAAAAACTTAAATATCTATATAGCTTTAAGTATTAATTTAAAAATCAATAAAAACTGACGGGATAACCAATTACTAGAGTTTGCTTTCCCCCCTCTCCAAACATAAAATAAAAATGGGGATAGTGTAATAAATATTACCTAAACCTTAAATGGATCAATTTAACATTTAAAAAATTTGATGGTAATGCTGTTGGTGTGTATAAAATTTTTTTTCAAATATTAAATTGATCAATTTTAAAATTCAGATACCATTCCTAACATTAACTCAAGAAAAAGAGGATGACAGTGCAAATTATTATGATTATTATTATTATTGAAGGGTTTTATTTTGACCTTTCTGCTGAAGTGAACCCGTGCGAACCATACCTTCCAACCTAGTGTCTGTATTTTCATGTTAATTTGAATATAAAAATTTTTCTTCTCCATTAAATGTACACACACATATATTTCAAAGAGTTATTACTAAACTTGATGTCGGGAGAAAATATAGCAATAAAGTTGTATTTTTATCTCTTTATGCTTATGAGTGAGAGATTTATATAATGATTAGGGTAGGAATTCATTCTTTATTCTCCAGCTATAAAACCACTCTAAAATTTGTATCTTGTGAGATATATATATATATTATATATAATTTTTAAAATAACCTATGGACGTTATGTTTCAATATTTTCATTAAGTATATAACATTGATTATTCATTTTTAAAAGCATGATATTAATATAATATTATATTTTAAAAAGTAAATTATAACAAATAAAAATATAATGAATTTGACGAAAGTCAAATTAGTGGAAGTCACAATAAAACATGACAAACATATATCATGATAAAAATATAGATTACTAATAGTCTTGTAAATTAGTGGAACTAACACCACTCTGGAATGGGTACCTCCTCGTCCCTATTGGTTAAAAAAAAAAATGAAAAAGACTAAACTGGAGGTTTGAAATAGATTTAGGGTCCGTTTGGATGGTTTGTTTTTTATCTATATTGGTATCTTTTTTAAAATAATATGTTTAAATATGTCTAATTTATATTTATATTTTATCTATATTTGCTCTATTTGATCTTTTAATAAAAATTACCAATTTTTTTTTATCTGTAACTAAATCTTTGTAAATAATTTGTTAGAAAAAATTTTCAAAAATATTTTTGTATCTATAATCTGCCAACAAACAAACAAATCCTTAACTGTTTGGAAGATACACCTAACTAATGAGTTATAGTTAAACAAGCTTAGGTAAACATTGCATTATATTTATTGAATTAAATCATCATTTTTAAGTATGTTCTAGGGGCTAAATTCTAAGTATTCCTTGTATATTAAAAAATGAATTAACATCGCAAATGGTACATGAACTTTGTTAAAATATGCAATTAGGTATCTAAATTTTGAAATTTATCAATTTGATACTTGAAAGAATTTTTCATATACATCAATGGAACTTTTATCCAATTGATTAACATAGTCATCCAACGTTGGGTGTCTAACCAATATGACGGAAATACCATTAGTATGTACAAAATTTTTTTATAAGTACTAAATTAATTAATCTCAAAGATCTGATAGTAAATTGATCAACTTTAAATTTCAAGTATTTATATTTTGTAAAAGTTCATATACCATTTTATAATATTTTCCCTTAAAAAAAATTATGAGAAACCCTGTTCCTTGAAATCGGTAAGATAAAAATCTACAACTTTCACGTAGGTTTTAATGTTGGTAGCTGGTACAGGATCATATCCTTAGTCTTACCTTGCTGTTCCATAATCTTAATTCTTAAACCTATTAGTCTTGCAAAATCCAACGGATTTTGGGATTTGGGGAGTTTCGATACTGAACAAGCAACATAGCTTCTTTACACAAAACTTTCATTAACTGATGTATAGAATAAGTGCTTTAACCTTTTTTTATCGTTCCATATTTCTGAACAGGTATTTTCTTTTCCTTTTTTTTTTTTTTTTGTTTTCAATTAACTTAAATTTTTTGAAGGGCAAAGTGGGAAATTCATAATTGAACTTAAAAATATTCCGGAGACAACTAAATATCAAAAGCGCAACCAACTGCCATGACTTCAGCACATAACTTCGGTTTCCATCCACTCATGTTTCAATCCAGCTCTTTTTCCCAACACCATAATAATAAATTTACAAGACTACCAAAAATAAGAAATTCAAAAATACACACACAAGTACACATATATAAACGAACCGCCATTTTTTTGTTTCAAGATATCTCACTTGTGTAACTTAGAACACTTACTCAATTCGACGAAATCAGGTAGGATCAATATTCTTAACTTTCCATTTCATCTTTGTGTTAACCTGTTTTTAATTGTTTAAGGACTTTATCTAATTCTTTAAATGATCACAAGCATAAGCTTAACATGATTGCATGATATTGTATTGTTATCATCCATAATTCATTAACTTAATCCCGGTTATGCAATATCATCTTGAACTATAATCTGATGTTCGCATCATCTTGCATGTGTCATCTTATCTATGAAGAGAAGAGAAGAGAAGAGAAGGAACGAAAAAAACACCTTTTGTATTTTCTAGCAGATGATGATGAGGTGACTCAGCTATAAATCCCTTGCACAGTCGCTTTATGTTCATTTCAGTCAATTAAGTTGTCCACTTAACAGGTTAGCCCAGGATGTAAAGTTAAAATTGAACTAGTATTTTGCTCAAATAATGAGTAGCTTTCTTTCTTTAATATAATAGCTGGGAAAATTTTATTTTACATGTAAGTTTGTGATATGAAGTGAAGTAGACTATGGGAGCCAAAGTGTCCCCATGGAAAAAAATTTGCTCTGGTGGACGGGTTGATGTGTCCTTTTGTTTTTTTTTTTTTTTTTTTTTTTGACAACTCATCTGTTTGTTTGCTAGGTTTGATCAAGCAATATATCTAGGCAAGTTGTCTTCAACAATGGAAGGTGTGCCTTTAAGGCCTTCCATGGAAATTTGCAATCATGGGTTTTTCAATGGAAACCGTCTAGATCACACAACAAAGCAATGTCTCCGTCGCATTGGCTCTAGCACAGTTGGAGGTCTACACAGGTTGAGAGGTTTAAAAATTCATAAGACAAAATTTCTTAAGCCTCTAATTATAAGGTCACAGGCCATACTTTCACCAGCTACCGACCCAACATCAACCACAAAAAAGGTATGATCAGAGTAGTATTGTTTAGTTACAAGCCTGTCAATGGATTGGAGTCCTTATCAATATGCATGTCTCACAAATGCTGCAAGTATTGATTTCATCTTATGGCATACTGAACTATGGCTTGTAATTGTGGGGCAACCACTCATTTTGGTCTGGTTAAATCTTCTGCTGTGCCAACTGATGACAAGCTTGAAGATTGAAGTGCACTCTTAAACATTATTAATCTAACAATTACAATGCACAGAAAAGACAGCACTTCAATGATCATTGATATATCAGAACTGAACGATGGTTGCTATTGTAATCTCTGCAGCGAGTTTTTACATTTGGCAAAGGAAGGAGTGAAGGCAATAAGAGCATGAAGTCCTTAGTAAGTTCTTTACTCAGTGTACACTACCATCATGAAGTTGCAAATTTCTTGAGGAAACTTATGCATGTAAACATTTCCTGAGAGGAAGTTGCCAGTCATATATATTGGACCGTTTAGGCATCATTCAAATACACACTATGCCCATGGGAACAATCCTGAGAAATTTGTAACTTACTTTTCCAATAGTTGGCCTACTGTGAACGGTACATTTTACCCACTTTCCAGTCATTTGACACTAGAAGATTATGGAAGTAGCATATGTTGATCATTTTTATATTAATGGTATTTTAGCTGGGAGGGAAAGGAGCCAATCTTGCAGAGATGGCGAGTATTGGATTGTCTGTGCCTCCAGGACTAACAATATCAACCGAAGCATGCGAGGAATATCGGTTGGATGGAAAGAAGCTTCCAGCAGGCTTGTGGGAGGAGATTTTGGAAGGCTTGAAATGCGTGGAAGAAGACATGGGAGCGTTCCTTGGAGATCCTTCCAAGCCCCTTCTCTTATCTGTTCGCTCTGGTGCTGCGGTATGGAAATTTTTAGTTCAGCTAGCGCACATACACCTCTAGGACATGATGGAGAGATATTTTGGAGTTTTTCCTAAGACAAATCGCATATTAATGCTCAAAATGCTAAATACTCTTCATCAGTCCTGGAAAATGGAGAGAACTCTTAATCTTCTATGAAAAGTACATGAGAATTCAACTAGCGTATGATACATCTTTTCATTTTATTTTGCATGTGCAGATTTCCATGCCTGGCATGATGGACACTGTTCTTAACCTTGGGCTCAATGATGAAGTGGCAGCTAGTATGGCTGCAAAAAGTGGCGAGCGTTTTGCCTATGACTCCTACAGACGATTTTTAGACATGTTTGGAGATGTTGTAAGTGGTTAAAGTTCATGTTTCTTGTAACTTGTCTAATTAGCAAGTGAGAGCTGCATTAACTTGTGTATCTTTCCTCTTTCTTGAGTGTTATTTTGGACTAATACTACTCTAACATGCTCACTGATCATCTAACATAGATACTTCTTTTTTTTTTTTTTGGGGGTACAATTGAAGGTCTTAGGTATTCCACATTCATCATTTGAGGAGAAAATAGAAGAAATGAAGTACAGAAAAGGAGTTAAACTAGACAACGACCTAACAGCATCTGATCTTAAAGATCTAGTAGAACAGTACAAAAATGTCTACCTTGAAACCATTGGTGAAAAATTTCCTTCAGGTATGAATGTCAAATTTGGTAACTTATTATCGTTTCCAACTAGAATGTTCATAGGCTTCAGCTGTCAAAAAATTTCTAAAACTTTCAAATGATATGTCTGCAGATCCAAAAGAGCAATTAGAGTTAGCTGTTAGAGCAGTTTTTGATTCTTGGGGCAGCCCAAGGGCCATCAAGTATCGGAGCATCAATCAAATAACAGGATTAAAAGGAACTGCAGTCAATATCCAGTGCATGGTGTTTGGAAATATGGGAAACTCTTCAGGCACTGGTGTTTTGTTTACTAGAAACCCAAGCACGGGAGAGAAGAAGCTCTATGGCGAGTTCCTAGTAAACGCCCAGGTTTTGTATTTAGTACCTTGCAAAACCATTCATATCTTTTTCTGCTCTTTCTGGTTGTAAAATTATGATACAATGTTTTAAGCAATAGATTATGGATACTCTTATCAGGGGGAAGATGTGGTTGCTGGAATTAGAACACCAGAGGATTTGGATACAATGAAAAGCTGTATGCCTGAAGCATACCAGGAACTTGTGGAGAACTGTGAAATTTTAGAAAAGCATTACAAAGATATGATGGTAAGGGTTACTTTCTCTTTGATGAAGTTGCTCTACTGCCAGCATAACCAGAAATTTATCTTGAAGTATTTGTCACTGCCATGTTGCATTGTAGATTGGGGGTAAAAAATCACAAACCTCTGAATTATTATCAACTATTTTGAATTATTGCACGCTCAATTTTTCTCTTGGTGTCAGGATATTGAGTTCACTGTTCAAGAAAACAGATTATGGATGTTGCAGTGCCGGTCGGGAAAGCGTACTGGTAAAGGTGCAGTGAAGATTGCAGTCGATATGGTTAATGAAGGGCTTGTTGACATTCGTTCTGCAATGAAGATGGTGGAACCCCAGCATCTTGATCAACTTCTTCATCCACAGGTACTATGTGTTACCAAGTACACTAGGTCAGTTTGTCGTCTTTCCGAATGTTGTTCAATGATAAGTAAAAGAATATTATGGAAACAAATGGAAAATGGAATCATCTCTCTTATACAAGTCTACCTGAACATAAAAAGTGTTAGAATAACTAACGGTATTAATGTAAGAGTATGTTTGTATTTTCATATTAATAATATAAAATAAAATGTTATGATGGGGTTTGTAAGACTCCAACACCATCCTACCAAATTAACATGGTATCAGAGCAGTATATCCACCGGAATAAACCGCCTTCACTTCAAATGTTACCTCCCACCATTAACCCCCGCACACAAATCCAAGCTCTAGCAACTAATTCCCAAAATTCAAAATCAAAACCCTATCACAAACACAAACCGATTTGCAAAAATAAAAATAAAATAAAATAACTAAAGACTCTTATCTGCAGATTTACACAATTACGGATTTTCCCCATTGGTTATTGTGTGCCCTGAAAATTGAAACAAACATATAATGTAATACATAGGATTGAAAGAGGACTCACCGGACATGCTTCAGCCATCGTTAAACTAGGTCGGTTTGTCGAGTGATATAAGGATTTACAATCGGCCCAGTACTAGTTGCGGTACAGAAGCAGGTGGCGTTGATGATTTGGAAATAGTCCAAAATAGATGGGAAAGATGACGGTATTGAGGTTCTGGATCCTTGAACTCGAGTGCCCATTCCATTATCCTGTTATCTCTTGCAATCTTTATCAGGTGTAACCTTGTCCGAGCTTCGGACTTGCATGCCTGGATATATATGCTTTAAAGATAAAGAGAGACCTTCAGAATCCATTCTTGTTAGCTTGTTGGTTGTTGACGACTGGGTCACGGCTATATCATCCCTTGCAGGTGTTTTAGTTCTGTAGATTAGAGTAGCCACGCTGGCAAATTGGCCATCTAGTGCAATAAAAGGCTAAGTTAATACCATTATGCTTTTACGCTTTGCTTGGTTCTTCCTTTAGGTTCAACTCATGCTATGCCTAATCCAGATTTCCACGGCAATGAAACCCAGTCAACTATAGTCATCATATCAAGGAAAGAATATCATAGACTCCTACACTTTCAATGCCTACATCTACTTCTCTATCTTTAGTTTAATTATTTGTCTTACTCGAAGTTCTCCATAGTCTTGGGTAGTTGATTCAAGCATCACTAATCATATGTCAGGTATACTTTTGTTTTTTCTAATTTACACACTTTCACTTTGTCAAATATTACTATTGCTAATAGATCCACTTCACGTGTAAAAGGGATCGGCACAGCCACCCCTGTCACATCATTTTTCTTAAAATCAGTTCTATACATACCTCAATTGCCTTTTAATTTACTATCTATTATTAAACCCATCACCTCCTGTAATTAGTCCATCACATTCTTTCTTTCGTTTTTTGTAATACAAGATTTGAAAACAAGGAAGACAATTGGTGGAAGACATGAGTCAGGTGGGTTGTACTATAAGGATTCAACGCCTCCTGTTACTGCTTATTCTGTTATTCAACCAGACCCTATGCATTATCGGTTTAGTCATCCTTCTTTAAAAATACTACGTCTAATGTCCAAGTCTCCAATGCCAATTCTATCAAGACCAAGAGTCAACAAACGAGCTGTTGCTTCCTTTCATTTAGTTCATTCTGATGTATGGGGACCTACTCGTATTACTTCTCTTTTGGGTTTTAGATACTTTGTTACATTTATCGATGACTATTCAAGGATGACGTAGTTAGATTTAATAAAGAGCTGTTCTGAGTTATTCGATATGTTCTATGCATTTTATTTTGGAATTCAAAATCAGTTTAATTCCTCTATTCATATGTTTTGAACTAATAGTGCCAAGAAATACTGGCTTGTTTACTTTGCTGAATAAATAAGGTTGTAATGGAATTTCTATTACAAATGAATGGAATAGAGCTGTAATAGGATTTTTCTTTATTAATTTTTTATTTAAATGGTGATATTTTGAAAAAAGGACAGTTCTAGTATTGAATTGGTATTCATATATTTAAATAAAGAATGGTTATTCATTATTTTGTGTAATAAGGATTCATTGTGGAATCGCTATTCAACAAACTAAATGGCGTAATAGCTATTCATAAGGAATAAGGTTGTAATGGAATTGCAATTACAACGAAATGAACGAGCCGTACATGTCTAATTCATTCCAATCATATATGAAGAAGTATGGTATTATCCATCAAACCTCATGTGATTATACTTCACAACAAAATGGAGTTGTTGAGTGTAAAAACCATCATATGATTGAGATTGCTAGGATATTATTGATTCATATGAAAGTGCATAATGTTTTTTAGGTTGATGTAGTTCTCATTACATGCTTTCTCATAAACATAATGTCATCTACAATGCATGACAAGGTCCATTTGCATCTTCTTCTCCCAAATCAACTGCTTTTCCCTCTGTCTTCTTGTGTCTTTGGTTGTTTGTGTTTTGTTCGTCAACTGTCTCCAGGTACCAATAAGTTTGATCCTTAATCGATTTGTTGCATATTCCTTGGCTATTCTCGTAGTAAAAAAGGGTACCATTGTTATTCACTTGAACCTAATGAGTTTTATGTTTGTCTATATGTCTCTTTCTTCGAGTTAACTTCATATTTTTTCACATTATCTCTATCTTCCAGGATGAGTCACCTTTGTTGCCTTTATCATCTTTCCATGATTCGCTTTTAGTTGATTTGTGCACTTCTACAACTTTGCTGCTTCCATAGGGATTCCCTTATCTTAACCGACTAAATATATAGGTTTATGTTCGTCGACAGTACAGTAGCCCACAGGACTCTACACCTCCATCAAGTCCTCCATCAAACTCAAATCCTCCTCCTTTATTTGATCTTGATCTCCCCATTGCATTAAGAATGGGTAAGAAAGATACCCGTCCTTCTATTTACCATCCACTTTCAAATATCATTACATACTTTGTTCTTTCACCTTCTTATGCTTCCTTCATTGCATCATTATCTACTATCTCTATTTCAAAATTTGTTTCAAAAGCTTTAACTTATCTTGGCTGGCTTGCCATTATGCAAGAAGAAATGTTTGCTCTTTATCATAATAACACGTGGAATCTTGTGTCCCTTCCTAATGGTAAATCTACAGTTGGATGTGGATGGGTATTCTCAGTGAACGTTTTACTTAGTGGTTCCGTTGATCGATTGAAGGCCCATTTAGTTGCTAAATGATATACTCAAATATATGGTATTGATTGTTAGGATACCTTTTCACCTGTAGCTAAGATGACTTCAATGCGTCTTTTGATTTCTTTGGCTGCCCCTCATCATTAGCATCTGCATCAGTTAGATATTAAAAATGCTTTGCTCCATGATGATGTTGAAGAAAAAGTATATATGGAACAACCACTAGGCTTTGGTGTTCAAGGGGAGAATGAGTTAGTTTGTTGTTTGAAGAAATCTTTATATGGGCCTAAACAATCTCCACATACTTGGTTTGATAGATTAAGTTTAGTTATGATGGAATTTGGTCTTTCCAGATGTAATTCAGATCATTCTGTGTTTTATTGATAGTATGAAGGTGAGGCAATTATATTGGTTATATATGTTTATGACGTTGTGATTTTGGGAGATGACCATGATGGGATTGAGAAACTGAAGGATTTCTTACACCGGAAATTCCAAACTAAGGATATAGGCAATTTGAAGTATTTTCTTAGAATTAAAGTTGCCCGATCTAAACAAGGTATATATTTGTCTTAGCGGAAGTATGTGCTTGACTTACTATCTGAAACTGGTTTACTAGAGCAAAGCAATTGATTTACCTATGGATCATAATGTTAAGCTCTTACTTAATGAAGGAGATGTCTTAGATGACCTAGAGAGGTACAAAAGGTTAGTTGGTAAACTTAATTATCTTATAGTAACACGACCTGACATATCATTTGCAGTTAATGTAATAAGCCAATACATGAACTCAACTTGTGCTAGTCATTGGAATGTTGTGATTCGTATTCAACATTATCTTAAAGGATCACTAGATCTAGGTATTTTGTATAAAGATCATGTTCATGTGCATGTTGTTGGATATACGAATACTAATTGGACAGGTTTACCATTTGATAGAAGATCAACCACGGGATATTATAGGGTTGCTGATAATCTTATCTCATGGAAAAGTAAGAAGTAAATTATAGTAGTAAGATCAAGTGTAGAAGCTGAATATAGAGCAATGACATCCACAACATTTGAATCACTCTGGTTTAAGCAGCTGTAAGAAGAACTTGTTTTTCCACAGTTACAACGAGTGAAACTAATATGTGATAACTAGATTGCTCTACACATAACATCAAACGCAGTGTTTCATGACCGTACAAAGCATATTAAAATTGATTGGCACTTCGTTCATGAAAAGTTGTTAAATAAGGAGATTGATACACAACCTATGTGAGATCAAAAAATCAACTTACTGATCTATTTACTAAGTCTCTTTGAAGAATGGGTGAATTATATTTGTAACATGCTAGGAGTACATGATATATATGGTCCACTTGAGAGAGAGTGTTAGAATAATTAATTGTATTAGTGTAAGGATATTTTTGTATTTTCATATTAACAATATATAATAAAATATCGTATTAGAATCTCCTTCCTACCAAAATAACAAAAAGGAACAGTGCACAATAACTTGTGCTTTTGCTTTCATGATTATATGACAGTTTACAATATATATATACATATATATATTGAGTTTTCTCGAGTTATTAATGCTTACCTTAAATTAGTTTGAGAATCCATCTGCTTACAAAGACAAAGTTGTGGCTGTGGGCTTACCGGCATCACCAGGAGCAGCAGTTGGCCAGGTTGTGTTTAGTGCAGACGATGCAGAAGCATGGCATGCACAAGGCAAAAATGTCATTTTGGTATGCTTCTTTCTGCTCTTTATCCTTTATTGCACATTCTGCTTGCTTAAAGATAGTGGGTGGGGGTGTTCTCTGGGGGTGGGTGGGGAGGGAGGATGCAAAAGAAAGCTCTTTTGCACGCATTCATTCAGCAAATTTCACCTGAGCCGGCCTCAATTTTCTCTCATGATTGCTATTTTAACTAAGGATACTGGCTCGTTCTTTAACTACTTTCCTAGAATATGTGCAAGGAATACATCCAAATACTGTATTTTAATCACAAGATGGAGGTTGCACAAAAAAAAATTAACCCCTTTTGGATTTAAAGTCATCACATTGCCTTCCAGTTATAGTTAACGACACTAAAATACGCACATGTGTATGCTGTTTAATTGAAAGGTTAGGACAGAGACAAGTCCAGAGGATGTTGGTGGTATGCATGCTGCTTCAGGAATCTTGACAGCTAGAGGTGGCATGACTTCTCATGCAGCTGTTGTAGCAAGAGGATGGGGAAAGTGCTGTGTTTCGGGTTGTGCCGATATTCTAGTTATTGATGCTGAAAAGGTAAACTTTCTTCAGACATGGAAACATCCCTTGATTTTCTTTTCATGACGCTTATAAATGAAGCATATCATTGGAACAGGTTGTAACAGTTGGAAGCCTCGTAATAAGAGAAGGGGAATGGATCTCTCTAAATGGATCTACAGGAGAGGTAATTTTGGGTAAACAACCTCTCTCTCCTCCGGCTATGAGTGGCGATTTAGAGATCTTCATGTCCTGGGCGGATGAAATAAGATCCATAAAGGTGCTGCACTATCTTGAGCTGTAAAGGTATCTATACTTCAAAACAGATATTTGAATTTCTTTGACTCAAACTATCATGCTGTCAACAGGTCATGGCAAATGCTGATACACCCGAAGATGCTCTAACAGCAAGAAAAAATGGTGCTCAAGGGATTGGGCTGTGTAGGACAGAACACATGGTACTAACACACACACATATATTTGTTTTTTCACTGTTATTATGGTCAGACAATGAATAAACTAAATTAGCCATTTAGTATTGATTAAGGGATGCCTTTTGGCTTTTGAAACTAAGACACTTCTTAAGTTTGAATGATATAGTGACTTGTCGTAGACTTTTGCAATTGCTAAGGACTAACAGAATTTGATGTGGTTAAAAGTGCAGTGAGGTTTTACTTATCATTCTGGCAGATTTATATTGTGGCATTTTCAACTTTGGAGAGATAAAAAATGGCTGATATTTCAATTTTCTTTGTTTTTTATTTTCTTCCAGTTCTTTGCTTCAGATGAGAGGATAAAAGCAGTAAGAAAGATGATAATGGCAGTAACAACAGAACAGAGAAAGGCAGCGCTGGACCAACTACTTCCCTACCAACAATCTGATTTTGAGGGAATATTCCGCGCAATGGATGGTATTATGATTTATGATTTTATAATATATTTGTATCATATATATTTATGAAAATAACATATACTGCTATCTATAAGTTTAAAATTTTAGGCGATCTAATTGCCATTCCAACCCATTTCAACAAATATAACAGCTAATGTTGATGACAGTTATTAATTATGGATTCATATCTTGCAACTAGAATGACATTATCCATAGGCTCAGTAATCATATCCTTTGGCAATCTATTTTAGGTCTCCCAGTTACAATTCGTCTTTTAGACCCTCCGCTACATGAATTTCTTCCTGAAGGTGATATAGAGCAGATCGTTGGTGAACTAACCGCTGAAACTGGCATGACCGAGGATGATGTTTTTTCAAGAATCGAGAAATTGTCAGAAGTAAATCCCATGCTTGGATTTAGAGGATGCAGGTTGGATGGTTTATAATGACATTATCAGCAGCAATAACTGCCACTATTTCAACTATGGCTTTCTTGGTTATTAATGACATCCACTTTGAACTTTTCCTGAGACTTGTTGCTCATCTTTATTTAGAGTTGTATGCTTATAGTATATTACAACAATTATCATATTGGAAGCCTCCTGATGCATCATTCCTCAGCATAACATGTATATATCGAGGTGGTTTCTTCTCAAGCATTCATGCAAAGTGGAAGTTTCATGATTCCATACTGAACCACAAAGCAGACTATTGTCTGAACATAAAGAAGCTCAAATTTCATCAGTTTTCCTTGTTAACTATTTCATTGTTGATATGTATCTTTCATGATGCTTGAAACAGGTTGGGCATATCATACCCTGAGCTCACTGAAATGCAAGCCCGTGCAATTTTCCAGGCTGCTGTGACAATGAGCAACCAAGGCTTTAAAGTATTTCCTGAGATTATGGTTCCCCTCATCGGGACACCCCAGGTACCTCTCCATTTCTTCCCTTCAATTACTGCCTCCATCCATATATGAAATTATCTAAAACACTAAGCAGTCTTTCATGGACTAGAATAACTTTATAGGATGATCTGTTAACAAAGTACTTAGGCTGCCTGATTCCGTTTACATGTTGCAAACCCTGTACAGCTTTGAGTCATCTGTATGTTTGTAGGTTCTCCAATCCTATTGTCTTTGAGAACTCATTTTTATAATGACTTGATTTTCTAGGAACTAGGAAATCAAGTAAATTTAATCCATACGGTTGCAAAGAAAGTGTTATCTGTGATGGGTACAGCATTAAATTACAAGGTCGGCACCATGATTGAGATTCCTAGAGCTGCTCTAGTTGCAGACCAGGTAGATTATGAAATATACCCTTCAATGTTACCATACAGAGCTATAAAATAATGAAAGCTGTTTGCTGATTGTAGTTTCCATTTCAAAACAACAATTGCAGATTGCAAAGGAAGCAGAATTCTTCTCTTTTGGAACTAATGATCTCACACAAATGACATTTGGCTATAGCAGAGACGATGTTGGAAAGTTTCTTCCAATCTACCTATCTAAAGGCATCCTGCAAAGTGATCCATTTGAGGTCAGTCTTGTACAGGCGCATCATCCTGAGATAACTCTAAATAGATAATCAACCCATTTACAGCTCCAAAGAATTTGTTAGGGTTGTCTTGACAATGGAAGTGCCATCTTCTTTGCTTGCACAGGTACTTGATCAGCAAGGTGTGGGGCAACTCATCAAGCTGGCTATTGAAAAAGGCCGAGCAGCAAGACCTGATTTAAAGGTAAATGCCATTATAAGTACTGCAGCTGGACATTCACTTAAGGGTTTACCTTTGGTCACTTATCCCAATCCATGTATGTTAAATTCATGAATTAACATGTATAATTCTATGAATTGCCATTTTACTGATTCTATATGTTTCGATCCTAGGTAAAATCATGATTAGGAAAACTTGCCCCGATCCATTATTCATGTTAATGGAGATTAGATGCATGCTAATTCCTTTTAATCTAAACCAAGCTTTATCAATGCATTCAACTGGACTATTACCCTCTCTATATCCTGTCCTGGCAAATCTATCTTGGCCGGCCTGAAGCATGTAAAACAGCAGTATATTTATTTGGGTGCAAAACCCGGCATGTTAATGGTGACATGCAAGAACAATGAATTAAAAAAGTAGCATAAATTTTCTTTTCAATGTGTAACTTGTGATCTTGAACAAGTACTTGAAATGCTTGCTTATGAATCAGGTTGGTATATGTGGTGAGCATGGTGGAGAACCTTCTTCTGTTGCTTTCTTTGCAGAAGCCGGATTGGACTATGTGTCCTGCTCTCCTTTCAGGCAATCTTCTCTACTACTTTGTTAAACCGATCTTCTCATTTCTTTAGTTCTTTACAGTTCATTGATTGATGACCACATGCTCAGTTTAGATTTACTATCATACCTAAAGGGTTTTATTACACTTCGGCAAAATAAATAAATGAAATAAAGGGCATATTACACATGATACGTACAAATTTTCGCAAATTTTTTTTCCGCACTTCGAATGTTTACAATATATATTTTTTCATTCCGGTTACATAACATAACATGAGTTTTCGCATTTTCTTCAACTTACATTAGTATGCTGTTTGCTATTCAAATACATTTTACTTTCATATTTGTGTTTATTTTTACCTCTTAGTTATTATTTGAAGGCTAATTAAATTGAAACTTCCTTACACACACACAAATATATATTTTTTTCATGTAATAAGGAAAAAATGAATAAGGGTTAATGTTATAAGTGGTACTTGAATTTTGAAAAAATATGTATTTGTATACCTGAATTTTGAAGTTGATTAATTTAATATCCGAAAGTAAGGATAAATATAGATTGATTTGGTTCGGTTTTTAGCAAAATGAAACCAAACCATAATTTATGATTTTTTCCCCGTCTCGAACCAAACCCTTAAATAATGGTTTAATTCAAATGATGGATTAAATAAAAATTCTAATTAAAAATTTTCTTTGCTTTATTTAATTATTTTTTTAAATTTGTATGGATATTCAACAAATAATCATAACAAATCATAATTATCCACCAACATAAGACATTCACTAACTAATACATTGCATGCCATAATTTATAATTTTTCATAAAACTATCAAGTTAATCATCTACCAACAAAAGTCATCTATGAATAAAAGTGTTCCGTAGATAGAATTCATTGAAAAATCAATACATAATATGAACTATAACTAATATACACATTTCATAGTCCAAAAAATTAAAACTATTAACAAAAATAATATTGCATTACGAATGAAAGAATATATATCACGAACCAAAAAGACAACTTTAAAAAAGAATCAAGTTAATATTACTCAATATTCATCAAATAATAAATATTATAATGAAACCATAAGAACGTATACGATCTTTAATCAATTATTATAAAAAAAAAATATACTCACAAGTAAAATATTATTATTATTATTATTATTATTATTATTATTATTATTTTCTAAATAGTTTGGTTCGGTTATACGGATTTGTTTATTTTATCTTTTCAAACCAACCATAAATTTATGGATTGGTTTAGATTGAGAATTTTTTAGACTAAATTGTTTAATAAAAACCATATTTTTATATTGGTTTAGTTTGATTGGTTTTTTTTTTTTTTTTTACTAGCCTTACCTAAAAGAACTTTTCATACACACTAACGGTACTTTTGTCAAGTTCCTTTAGGTAGTTATTTAACTAATTTCGAAGTTTTACAAATACCAAATTGATCAATTTTAAAGTTCAGGTACTCAATCAATTGATTTAAAAGTTTGGGTACCTATTTGCATATTTTACCAAAATTCAGGTACCATTCGTGATATTATTCCAACAAATAAATAACATGAATATGCAAAGTCAAATATGACAAAAATGCACATGTATACATAATTGAAAAAAGCGCTAATGTCATGTATACTACCTGAACTTTTGCAAAATATTTAATGAGTAAATGTGACATTTGACAACTAAGCTTTGCTAATTTATACAATTAACGATCTAAAGTTTAAATGTGTTAATTTAATGCCTAGGAGCTCTTTAAGCTCATTCCTAACACTTAGATGAAGTGATTAATTGCACAAAAAAAAAAAAGAAGTAAAATTCAGGTAGTTAATTGAAATATTTAAAAAAGCTTAGGTAGTTAATGGCAATAGGCAAAATTTAGACAGTATATTGACACTTTTAAATTTCGAGTAGTTAACTGCACAAGTTGACAAATTTTAAGTACCAAATGTGATATTTATCGGTATTTAATTAACTATCAGAAGTTTAAATTAGTTAGTTTACTACCATCTTACCTTTTCTTGCTCAAAATACTATCACCCATAACTTTATCAACTCCATTTGCATAAGTGGCACACGTTTTATTGCATTTCAATACTGTCCTTTACCCAACATATGGTTAATCCATTAGGGTTTCAGTTTAGACAAAGTAAAATGAGAGAGACTTTTGGAAAACAAAGGAAAGAGAGGGGAGGAAAGAGATAAGGTGCAATCTCGATGGTATCTAATGATTTTTATCATATTGTCATACAAGTATTGATAGAATTGATCCACAAGCATGAAAATATGAGGTTTGTTAAAGAAATGATAAAAATGGATTAAGTAATCTAGAAAAAAAAAACTATATTGTGGTTAAGATCCAATGTAGCAATTTGGAACTTCACCCATCGAGGTATTATCTGTTTTGACAAGATGTCACATGGTTTTATCCTTGGTGTTAGCTGCTTCTTAGGAGTCACACATCCTAGGAGTGTTCACCACTAAGCATGCTTAACTTTAGAATTCTTATGAACTTTAAGTCATTATATCAAAAGATGTTTAGATGATTAGAGTTCTACCATTTTATATTTGAAGAACATCACATACTTCCTTACTTATAGAACTGACGTTCTTATTAGTTTCGTCATGCAAGTCCAGATTTACATCGGGCAAAAAGGACACTAAAGGTGCTCCATATAGACTTAAGTAGTATCCCACTCTGAGATATTTTGCCTTATATAACATTTAGTTTCCCTACTTTTGACTTGTATCCTACTTCAATACCACCTGTAACGACCAAAAACTTTGCTTATCAAAGCATTATTACCTTTAACAAGATATCTCATGGTTTTGTTCATTGTGTAAACTGCTTTCGAAGAGGTGATCCATACTAAGAGTACTCTCTACTAAGGGGGAAAGGAATAAAATATTATTATTTTAAAAATAATTACGAAAATACCACTGGGATAAAAAAAAATCCCAAACTTATGTGCTTGACCTCCTCTCTTGAAGAGACGAGGTCCTGTATGCCAGACCTCGTCTCTTCAAGAAACAAAGTTTTAACTCTTAGAGAACCTCGCCTCTTCAAGAGACAAGATTAATGCAACCCTCTCTAACACCCCACCCCCTTTATTTTTGGGAAAATCAGGCCTTTTTACATCTTTAATGAGACCTGTCAAAATCATATGTAAATAACTATATAAATCATTCGATAACTATCATCAACCTTGGCTAAACAACTTCAAGACTACATAACCCAATCCATCCACAGCTCTAAACCCAATCCATGCAAACACAAACATAATAATAATTGAATAGCCAATTGTTTCTTTGAATACATCAAATGTATAGGAAAAATTGATGTTCAAGAATCATAAAAGCTAAGGATCTATAGACAATAATCTGGAAAAGAGAAAATCTACTAATATCTACTATTGTTGCTATTGTCTAGCTCGCCTCCCTCATCCCCGTCTGACAAATGTCGCGAGGAATGGTGTACGCAGATGGGAGTGCTATGTAGAAACATCAATCCGTGTAAGCGTGCCCTCATCATCTCCACCACCAGGATTGTATTGACCAAATGAGATAGGGTCTGGCTCTCCCTGTGTAAGTCCTTTCCCCATATCATCTGATGGTGAAGGACACCTCTTCTGTGGAGCTAAGGGTGTATGAAACTCACTATAGGATGTAGATGACGGACCAGGCTTGTCATGAAGGAACTGGGAAGGACCAGGATGATCAAATTCTAGCATATCAGACGGCTCAAGCTTGTTTCGGATCTCTAACTGTCAATCCTTGCCTCGCTCCTGACCTCATCCCTGCCCACGTCCACACCTCTCTCCATGTGCACGTCATCTTTGTGCTGGTTGAGGCTATTGGTCATCTGGTACTGGTGGTGGTGGTGGTAGCGGTGGTGGCGGTGGTGCGGTAGTGGTGGTGGATCATTCAAATTGAGTCCCATGAACTCATCCACTACATTAATGACATCTCGTGCAGTGGCAGAAGTGTTCTCTAGAGGCATGTAGGGGACTCTATGAATAAAATCTACCTGCAAGTAAGAACAAACATGTATATAAGTGAATGAAAAAACACAAAGCACATTTCATATACAGCTTATGTAGTTGGTAAGCTTACTATGTAGCGTATAATCGCCCCTATACGATTGATCCAGCACCTGATGATCGCATAATACCAGTCGAAGTAATCATCACATGTATCAGTGGGCATATCTGGCATCTGCACAATGCGATCACTCCTGCCATCCCACTCAGCTACCCTGCTGGAGTGCTCCGTTGCCCAATTCCACTCCAACCTCCCTCGCATGTCAATCTCGTAGACGGCTCTCATGTAGGCAAGAGGAGCTGGGATCCACTGGAAGCCACCAAACTGTCTGAGCACTCTGTCTGGGTAGTAGTGCTCAACAATATGAAAGCACACTAATGGGACCCGTGCTAATCAAATGTTACTGCTTGCTCGACAATATGGAGGGAGGGCATCCATGATATCAACGTAAGGCTCCCAGACGACCTGTTCAATTATAAATTAATGGAAGAATGTAAACGTTGGAAGTTGAAAGAAATAAGACATTGAAAATCATACCTGGCCATGGGTCTGTCGATCCAAACATCTCCGATACTCAATCAGTAAGTGAGTGGCTGAACGAGTAACATCAAAAGTCGCACCCCAATGGCTGGTGAGTGGGCATCCCGCTGTAACTACAGTAATCTCTCAACGCACCGGCGCAATGTGAGGAAAGTGCTCCCAAGCCCATATTTGCAAGACAACCAAAGGTCCTGCAATGTCCCCAATGTCAATGTGGGAAGCCAAACATAGGTGCTTGTACAACCAAGCCAAACAGGCTGCACCTTACGCATATTGGCCAGCCCTCTCGAAGTCTTGAAGCAGCTACAAGTACATCAGATGAACGTTGTTGGACAAATTGTCTGCAACAATGAACCCCCCAGCAGTATCAAGATGTACGTCCTAGCATGACGTCTAATAATCGTATCATCAGCAAAATCTGGTAGCACTCTGAAGTGGACGTCCAGCCAGGACATCTTTAGACATTCACCATCCATATCAGTCCCAGGCACTGGTCGGACTCCTAACAAACCATGGCACAATCTCGCCCAATCCATCCGAGCGGTGCTCGTAACTGCCTGTCCATCGATAGGAAGGTCAGTGAGGACTGCTACATCCTGCAACGTCACAGACTACTCTCTCGTGGTCATGTGGAAGGTATGGGTCTCCGAGCACCACCTCTCCACTAAAGTTGTAATGAGGTGAAAATCTAGCTGGATGAAAGGAATTTGTGCTACCCCAATGAAACCAGCCTGCGAGAAGAATGGCACAAGTCGATCATCTAGCTGTGTAGGAATGTCATCCTACTGCCTCTGCCTCACCTCCCTAGGGCGGCAACATAAAACAATGTGCTCCTGCAGGAAAGTCATCAAACTTATAAGTAATAATCTTGTTATGTGGAAAGTAATTGGTTGAGGACAAAAGCTTACCTGCCCCTCCTATGCCGGCCTCGATCTATGAACAGGTTGCCTCGAAAGTAAAGAGTCATCGCTAGGTCCTCGATCCATCTATAATAGAGAAAGTAATGAACACCGTTAATTGAGGAAGTAATGACCTAAAAAAAACCTAAGGTATGCTACATAAGTACAGTCAAACAAAGCATACAAAGATTTACCGCTACAACTTTATTGACCTGGTACTGTTATACTAGCCGATCCTTTATTTAGACAACTGCGAATGTTATGCCCTTGCTTCCCACACAATCACATGAGTAACCTCGAGGGTCTTTTTGAATATCCATCTCGTTCTAGTAGTGCTTTTCCCTAGGCCTACCCCTTCTCCTAATAAGACTTGGGATGGAGTGCCATTTTGCAATGTCCAAAGGAGTCCAATTAGCCTTATCAGGTACAGGTATGAAGGAACGGTCATACACCCTAAGCTGGTTCTCCCACGTGTACCACTGTCCCACTTGGGCAACACAATCCATGTATAGCGTTCTACCATTGCATAGGAGCATGAAATTATGTATGTCTGCCATTTGTTACAGGTACATCTGTCTGCTCTCAACTCAACTTTTTGTATGTCGTCCCCTTCTAACCATACATCGTAGGGCGCGGAGCGGTTACAACTTCAAATATCCGTTCTTGGTAGTCGAAATAGATTACTTGATGGGCACTTGAGATGTCATTCCATCTCTTAAACTTCTCTGCAGCATATACTGTGAGTAACTTACCCATACTCATTGCCTCACTTGCCTCCTATCTTTGCTTATTAAATATTGAGTTGCAATTATAGAATTTTTTTTCACTAATGCTGCCATAGTAAGGATCGAACATCTTTTATCACTGAATTGTAACTTTTAGCCATGTTTGATACACCTATCCCATACCTGACACCTTCATCGTAAGATAAAGTCCACATATATGGAGGCAACTCGCGAAAATATAGCAATGTCCAAGCACTGCTTTGTAGTACTGCATTGAAGTAACCATGGAACTTTCTTCTCTGGGTTTGGTATGCAGCTCTCTTAACTATTTCCTTACATTCCTTACTTTTGGCCTTCGAATTAAAGTTGCTAGCAATATGGCGGATACACCAGCCCAAGGCCATCCACTAGGCCACACAGTATTCTCACCTTCAACCACACTCTTAATGCCTGCATGCTGATCCGATATCAAGCAGATATTGGATCGGTGCTGGATAATGTGTTCCAACACTTTTGCGAGGAACCAACTTCATGTGTCCGCACTCTCTTCATCGACTAGGGCATACGCCGGTAGAACTATATGATTTGCCCCATCAACTGTTACTGCAATAATCTGTTTATGCTTGTACTTGTTGTACAAGAAGGTGCCATCAACTGTGATCACAGGTCTGCAAAGAATAAATAGATGTAACTTAGTGCATGCATATTAATGTTGTAAGTAAAATGAATCATATATGGAAAACATACCTGCAATACTAGAATGCTTCCATGTAAGGACCAAATGCCTAAAACAGTTTGTCTATGAATACATGTCCGATGGTATCTAAATCAATAGTTCTCCACTCAAATTTTGTTCTTAGATTAGCCTCCGTTATTGCATTAAGTACATGCGGGAGCTGCACATATGAATCTTCCCAACTTCCATAGACCTGTTGAATAGCTTTCCTCTTCGCCTCACGAACTCTCTTAATATAAACATTGTACTCAAACTCCTTTAAAATGGTCAATTGGAGGTCCTTCGCCCTCACATCTGGAGAATTACGGATCTCCAATATGATGCACCCAGACATGCTGGTGGAGTCCAGCTAAGAGTGATCCTATCCAGTTATTTCATCCAAGCAGATGTGGGGTCCTTTATACTTAATGATGTGAAATCACCAACTATGCTTTTTGTAATTACCTCTGAGTCTCCACTTACAACATCTGTTATGAGTATCGATACATTTAACTGCCCATGATCTTAGGTCCAAGTCCATGACCTTGAAATTGTAATGGTTCGATATGTGCCACATTTTAATTGCTCGTATTAGATGATCTTTACTCTCAAACTGCATCCCAACATTGAATTCATCGCTGAAGCTCCAATTGCCAGCACTCATTTCTTACTCGTCATCATACGCAGCATAACCACTACCAACTGGTGCAGTGAAAAAGGGCACTAGCACCGAGCTCCCTATTGCATCAACGTCGGTAGGAGCAACAAAGCGGCGCTAGTCATTTCTCCTTAGTTGTAATTCTAGAGAAGTATCTTGTTGGGGGGGGGGGGGGGGGGGGGGGGGGGGAAACTTCGACATTATCATTTCTACCATCATCATAATCATCACTTGATTCACTTGCCGTGGAGTCCAGAATGGCATCCGTATCATGACCGCTTGTCAATTCAGGTGCACACATTTGAAAGTTACCTATATGCAGTTGTCTGCTGCCTATTGTCTCAACTGGAGTAAAGTTAGAGTTTGCTAAGCCTTGGCTCCCAACATTTCCATGAATGCCTATTTCCCTTGCAGGTGCTTGTGACAACTCATTTTCGAATATCTGGACATAAATAGCCACTGAACCTTTAGTGTACACCAACATCTCTTGTACAACATCATCATCGATCACTGGAATAATATCATAACGCAACGTCCTATCTCCAATAGATACCATTTGATATAGCTCCACCCGATGTGTACACCTATTTACCTTAAGTCTATTACAAATGATGTCCAAGTATTTGCTCATATGTTGAGTTCCTACTAATATTGACTACACAGCAACTGGCGGCTTATCATAACCAAAACCATCATCGCCTTGTACAATATTCCCATGAGCATACAATATAAACTTTGCCTTATCCATTTCCTGACCGACTCTACCATCTCATAAAATATAGTTCGAATGCATGAAAGTTGCATCATCACTTATCAATTGCACTCTCATAATATTTAGCATAACTCTTGAATACTACTATATTGACCTTCATCTTATAGGAGTGTATTTAACACTACGTCTTAGATGGACCTATTTTATTGATTTACCCCATATGCACTTATTTATCCTATTTCAATTTAACAAATAATCTAATTAAGCGATATTGGGATTAAATTGTTTAACCTATAGTTTATTAAGTCTAAATCATGATCAGTTCAAACTAATCGATTTCGTTCAACAATGTACTCAATATTAGTTCAGCATATGTATAAAAAACAAGACCAGTTTGCTATTTTTTTTTTTTTTTGGCCATTCAAGCCAAGCAGGCAACTAATCTTATACACTTATACAATAATGCAATAACAAATCTAATATAAAAACAACATAATGTACTTAACAATTTCAATAAAAAAAAATACCTACGAGACCCAATATGCAACAATACAACATCATAAACGAAAAAATATATATAAGGGAAAATTGCAATACCAATCCACTTCAACGCGGAATAATGCCAATGTGCTAGCACGAATCGCTTCTCTTCTCCACCAAATTAACACTTTCACAATGCCTGGTGATCCAAATAATCCAATATACTAAGTCAATTGCGTGAAAATCAGCTTGGAATTGGTGGAATAAGGATTAGGGTTTTTAATTTGCGATTTGGGGATTTTGTTTGCATCCAACCAAACTGAGAAAGAAGAAGACGGCTAGGATAATATGGACGTGGACCTCGTCTCTTCCTCCAAGAGTTAAAACCTCGTTTCTTGAAGAGACGAAGTCAAGGACTTAAAACCTTATTTCTTTAAGAGACGAGGTCAAGTTGTCTAAATCTGATATTATTTTGATTCCAATGATATTTTCGTAATTATCTTTAAAAATAATAATATTTTATTTCTTTCTCCTTCTACTAAGTACACTTAACTTTATAATTTTAATAAACTTTAAGCTAGTATACTAAAAATTGGGATCAAAGTTCCACTACGCTATATTTAAAGGATGCAAGAGGCATCGCATCTTATTTGGAATTATCTTACACAAAAACCTAATCTGAAATGGATTTCGGGGTATTTTCTTAAAAAAGAAAAGAAAAAAAAGAAAGAAGTACATAGACTAAGAAGAAGAACCTCGAATTGAGGAGAAACAAAATGCAGATTTCTCTCTCTTTAGCTCTCACTCTTTCTCTCTCTAAGCTAACTATAATCTCCATAGTCACAAAGGCCAAGCCGCACGCAAAACCTGTTATCTACCTGACATCAACTTCCACCCATAAAGCCACCGATCGCCATCGTATCAACCAAAACCCTACAACTATTGTCAGGAGCACCATTTTTGTCCAAGCCGAACCACACATAAAAGACATCACAAACCCATCTTGACCAAAACGCTTTGAACTATCTCCACCAACAAATCTACAAGCTGACGAACAAACCCATATGATCTTTGAAACCTCAGCCTCCACAGAGATTTACAACCATCACAAAGACCAACGACCAGTGTTTAAGAGGAGAAGAAGGCTAGCTTTGACCCAATAAAAATTCGCTAATGTGTCATCTTTACACGTAAAACGACCTTTCACTTGTTCATGCCTTCATTTGGATCAAATTTGCTTTGTGGTGGGTGCCTCTTTGATTCCATTTTGTTTAGATTCCTTATCGAATCGGTTCATCATTGTTAGGACATCCAAGGGTTTCGATCCTCTTTCTACACACTCTATCTCTCTCATATGCTTTTAAGCAAAGCTTAATCTCTCTCTTTACCCATCTAAGTTTCACCAATGCTAGATTACGTTTTTTTCTCTTTACTTATCTTTATATTTTTGGATTAATCCACGTGGTAGGCTACTTAGAAGCGTGATGCAATAAGACATGTGTGCCAATTGTGCAGACGAAATTGATAGACTTATGCGGGCTAGAATTTTTAAAGCGCTTCGGATAATTAATTGAATATTTTGTAAAAGTTGATAACATAAAATTAGGAGGAAAAAAAAAAGAAAAAAAGAAGTGTGATTAACTCTTTCGGTAATCATATCATATTTTGAAAATGATTTTTCTCTGCAGGGTTCCTATAGCTAGGCTAGCTGCAGCTCAGGTCGCAGCGTGAAGAATATTTAACTTCTGATTAATCAAATGTACTTAGGCATCCCTAGATCTTGTTTGTACAGTTATGATTAATTCTTGTAACAAAAATACATGTAAAGAAGAATAAGAATGTGCATACAACATATATGCAAATCAACCTTGAAGAATTGGATAGAAAATAAGCCTTATAAATTTATATTATTCCATGTGTGTATCGTATCACGAATGCAAATATGTATACATATGTATATATGGTATTGTCATTCTTATTAACTTAAGTGGTGTCATGGTCCAAACATATCTTTTTTGTATTATTACTACTAAAGAGGCATCAATAAGTAGGATGTATTATAAAGTAACCAAGAATCGCCCATCATTTCTATACAGGATTCATTAACTTAAAAATTTTCTTGGGTCCTTTATTAGTGAGGCTAATTCTTCAAAATTACAGAATGCCAAAGTAGGTATAACACTTGGCAGTTTTAGAGTTGCTAATCCTATGCCTAATCAAACATATATATATATATATATATACACACTAACTTATATGTATAGCATTATTTATATATGTAATAATATATATATATATGATACCTTGTAACATATAATCTAGCAAATCTAATTTATTGTATAAATAATATGAAAAATTACAATATATACATATAATTAATAACATACATTATATAAAAACCATGATAAACAGTTTACAAACACCTCCTCTCCTATTTTAACTATCCTATCCTATATAGGGAGATATTTTACCAACGTCAAAATGTCTTTTGTGTGTTTATCCACCAAATTCAACATAACTTAAGCCGATACACATGAAAAAGATGGAAAGGAGAAAAAGAACAGAGACAGAAAGAAAAGGGAAAAACTGTTATGACCCTAATAGGGACCTAGTGGGATTATCCTAAAGTTGTCTTATTACGTGTGCATCCGCAATATGAAAACCATCTTGCAAGTCAGATATTACAAGACTCTATTTACTTGTTAACATTAGTTATACATATACTATTATTATTGATACTCAATTATGAACATCTTGACAAGATCGCAGAGAATCAGTATCCCCTACCAAATAATAAAAATTGGGTTTCAACCTATAAAATGCAAAATCTCATATGCTTATACAATTTATCAAATTTGCATTCTAAGTTCATCGCAATCTATCTTTCTAACTCCATGAAAGTCTGATAGGGAAATCACTCCTCACACATTCCTAGCCCATTTCCAGCAAGTATTAGCCCTGCACAAAAACTGTATGGGGTGAGCGAAACCACGGCTCAGTGAGATAACCTGACCAAACTACACATCAAGTAATAACAAACAAGTTTATTATCAAGCAAGTGTAATGTATCAATCAAACATATGCTCAATTACAAGTTTGAAGAACCGGAATCAAAACAGGATGTAGATTTATGCCTTCACATCAGGGTTAAAGGAACCTAGTCAAGGATCACATCCTTATGACCCACCCGCCCAGGAGAAATAGAGAACCATAGGAATAGCAATACTTACTTTATTTATCACTTCATTAGATATATTTTCTTTACTCAATTTCCTTTCGGAACAAAGAGACTCCATTAAGTATTAGTCATTTCAAGCTGATACCACGGGCGGCGTTCTTTCTTTTACCAAGTAGTTCCCATAGAACCGAATAGAACAAGGATAATCTTGGAAGAACTAGGAAATTTACATCTAAAAAAACTAAGCATTAACCGAGATCCGAAATACTAATACGAGCGGGTTGTCACCCTTTTTTATGCAGTATATGCAAGTCATGCAATGCATGACCAATTTAATAGATAGTCGAATAGTATTAGGTTAGGTTCTTAAGTGTCCATACAATTCACAGACAAACCTTAACATGCTTCATACATTAATTATCATACAATGTATTTGTTACTATCACTATGGTGTTTTGGCAACCAATCATACACCAAGCACCATGCAATATACCCAATCCCACATGCATAACAGTATTAGTATATTATTACATATGCGACTATGGTACAAGCACAAACAATGTGATAAGGTCAAAGTTACTCACCTGGTATCCTTGCTAAGTCGTAGTAATCTACTGAAATTCCAAAGATTGATATGTTTCTCCTATATAATGAGATAAAAGATACTTATTACTGTACTAATATTTACATAACAATCTCGGTTGTGCCCTTTTGTCTCCTAAACTCAACCTTTATCATCTTAATCCTAATTTCGTCATTTAAATATGGGTTTTAAGGTTCATAAGGGCTTAGTTTCTTTGGTCGAGTTATAAAATTTGTATAAGCTCGTTTTTCTTAGGAAAAGTATCTTAAATGATTTCAAATACCAATTTCAATAGCATAATCTTAACCTAGATCTATTTTATTTGTTTTGACTTTGATTTTAACAAATAAATGGGTGTTGTAAAGCTTATTAGACGTACTCTTTCATTTTCTAGTTTATTCTTTTATTTTGTATATTTTTCCTTATATGACTATGGATTCGAAATGTTTATACTATGATATCTATTATTCCAGTTTTATATTTTTAATTCTTACTTCATGTTTATTGCTTTGTTTTATGTATCTACTACTAAGCTTTAGTGATTAAAGTTCATTTTTAAGTGTCTTGATTATCACTTGGATGAAACTTATTTTATAATTTTATTTTCGTTTTACTTCTCTTGATCTTTTTTGTACTTATATGTCAAGGAAGTGTTTTTACCAATATAAATTATTGAAATTTTTGCTTTTTCTAATGTAAGTAAAAACAACTAAGGTTCTTAATTATTATTTACTTTGTTTGTCAAGCTTATTTGTTTTTCTATATACTTTTTTTTTTTATATTTTAGACATAGCTACTATTTTTTTTTTAGACATCAATTACTTATTTTTAAATTATTAAGTGAGTTAAGTGATTTTACTAATTCTAAAATTTGTTATAGAAGCTTTCTAACAACTCAATTTTGTTATATCCTTTAAGGATCAATTTTTTTTTAATCTCTAATGTTTATAATGTTTTATTATTTCTATTCCGATAGTAGCCTATAATTAGTCATTTTTAAAGTTTATGAAATACATTATATTTTTACAAAATTCGTATAGAAAATTATTTCTTACTAAAAAGTGACCTAAATAATTTAAATTCATGTTTTTAGTGTAAAATCTTTAAGTAGGCTTATATTACTTATTTTAACTTATATTTTGTTGTATAAATAGGTGTTAAAAAGCGTTTTTGCATATTATGCTAGTTACTTAACTTATTTACTTGTTAATTTATATTCCTCTACACTTTATAAATTCCTATAGTTGGTGAAGACTTTCCTATATATATATATTAATATATAAATTTGTTTCCTATTGTCATTATTAACTTTTATCATTGGTAATGAGTTTTATTATTTTTAATTTATTTGTCATAATATCTTTAGTGATAACAAATTTTCTTTTATTGTTTATTTTGTCAACCCTATTTGTTTATGTAGGTTAGAATTTCTATTATTTAGAGGATCTTATCTAAATTTCAATTATTAATACATGGTTCCAATGATCTTTTAAATTCATCTAAGTATTATTTTGTATTCTAAATTATAGTTTATCTCTCAAGTTTAATTCTAACTCATTCAAAATCCTTCATTGTATCATACTTTTAATATACCTAATGACAAGTTTCTTTATTATAATTTCATGCATCATATGCTTAATTCACACACACACACACACACACACACACACACATAATAATATATTTTGACATCTTGGGGTTTATGTTGGTTGAGTTTTATTATCTAGATAACATTAAAGACATATTCTACTAATGCCCTTGAACTAAACTAAGTCACGTATTAAGTTTTAGAGTCATAGCCTTATAGTGACAACAAAATTAGAATCTAGGGTTTTCTAAAATCTAAGTTTAATTTTCTCAGTTTCTTTACTAGATATGGTATTCTAACTTAATCAAAATAACTATCACCTATTATTCTCATTCATTTTAATATTAACATAATTGAAGGAGGCTATTCATGTAGAATTTCTATGACAATTCTATGCCTTTAATTTTCATAATTTCTACACATGAAGGAGATTGTAAATTTGTAGAATAGGTTTAGACATTACCTTGATGGTTTAGAGGGAGAGACGATAAATTCTCTTCTTATATAGACCAAAATCTACATATATAGATAAGGAGATAAGTTTATCATATTCTAAATATAAGATAACTAACTACAATATATTCTACCCTTGTCTTTTATTTTGTTGAATGGTGTGATAGCTACTTGTAGTGGAGTTATAAGAAAAATGGAGTCTTGGTTGATAGGTCTTTGGTTGATGGGAGCTCAAATGGGGACAATTTGTTGTAAGAGAAGTGGAATTGCAATTTTTGGAGAATTTTGTGTGTTTCACGGTTTAAGTTTTTAGAAGAGAGGAACTTTCTTTGTTGGTTTGTCTATTATTTATAGAAGTCAAAATAACTTACGAAGGAAGGTTTTAAATAACTTATGGATAAGGATTAAGAAAACTTATGTAGGAAGGTTTGACTAATTTAGGCTTAATTATTATATTATTTAATAAATAATTATGTTGTTGTTGTTTTTTACGAAAAGGAAGAGAAATCTTTGTTTACTGGTTCTACAAGTTCCTTTAAGTAATTCAACAAGTTGCATTAATTTAGAGTTTTTATTTGGTGCATTTTCATTGGTTGATGTGTCTTAAAATTGACTTCATATACTCTTTTCTACTCTCTTAAGCTAGCTTACATGGTGGAGAGACTTGTAGCAAATTTAAGCTAGTTAAGTGTTTAAATTCTAACCTCATGTGCAAGCAACTTCTTAAACAAGGCTTCATGGTGGAATTGGGTCCAAGTAATTTGTTAGTAATGTGTATTCTTTATGGACCATTCACTACTCTCTTAAGCTAGCTACATATGGTGGAGAGACTTGGAGCAATTTTGGGCTGGCCAAGTGTTTCCAATTTTCACTGTGACTTGTAACAACATTTGAGAAAATATTAATAAATTCAAATATCTAGCTAATTTCATCAAAAACTGTCTCCTATGCGTATATTTATATTAGTTATATGAGAATTTTATTTCCAACAATTTATTTAAGGTCCTAAAATATTTTCAAAATATTGTTGAGTTTCAAATTTTGATTTTTAAAATTTACGCGATTTAGTATTTCTAAAGTTTTGTTCTACGCGATTAAGGTTTTAGGGTCCGATAGGTCAAAATATAAGATTGGTATCTACAAACTCTAAATTTTCTAACTAAAATTATGGTATGGTCTAAATTTTTATTTGAAGTCTAAATAATTAATTGTAGATCTGTTTATAGCTCTTCATTGGGTATTTATATGCCTAATGTTTTATCTTTAATAGGTTATTCTTATTATACACATATCATGAAATTAGGTTTTTAATGCATTTAAAATTTAAAGCCATTTATTTATTTATTATATATATATACACTTTATTATTGGTTCTTGACTTAGATTACAAAATCTATCTTTGTCTTTTTAATGCATTTATTATTTAGATTCTTAAAGTTTTTAGATCATAAATAGGTTCACAATACTCTAAAGTTTCTAACTAAGGTCTAATCGGGTCTTAAATCCAATATCTATCATATATATTAGGATTCTAATTTTTACTATCATGTTTATATGTTAATCATACTATTTGTTATATTCTTTTTGAAAATATTTCTTTACTATATATCTTGTATATGCACATATATATATTTTTATCTAAGGTTTAGATTTATAAATTTTGATTTTCTTTTAATCCTATCATATATTTTGAACTTTAGTGATCCTTTTCTAAATTATCGTTTTCTAACCAATAGGCTTTTCAAATTAATTGTTTCTTCTATATGTGTAATCTAAGGCTGTTATAATCACTTGTAGAATTTTTTACTTGTGTTGCGAAATATTGTCTTTTATTGCCTAGAAATTTATTCATCTTGATTATTAATTAGTTGTGATTATGGAAGTTATATTTTGTGCCTCAAAATTTTATCTATAAGGATTCGAATATTTCAAATTATAACAGAATTTGTTTATACTTTAATGTTATTAAATCACGAAAAATCGGAGTGGCCTTTGTGACTTTTTCTCGAAGTTCTTCAAGATTCTATGTTATGATTTATTAATTATCATATTCAGGTTATCTAAAATTCAAGGGATTACAAAAACAGCACATGCAAATAAGCTTAATAAGTTAAAATTCCCACACGGTTACAGCTATGAGAACAAGAGAAAACATCAAGCAGAATACGTTGCCATTAAATAACTGATTCTAGATATACAAACTTAATCTATATTACATTATTCGATGTCCAAATACAATAAAATCGAGTATTTAAACAATGAAAACATGACTAAGATATAATCCCACTTATATAAATGTTGCATTTGAATTTATCCATCAATTTCTTTGTTATCATCATCTTTGCTATTAAATCTTCTAAATATATTTTAGAACATTCCGTCTTTATTATTGTGTGTTGGGATTAGCGCATAGTGGAAATAATAAAATATATGAGGCGAATAAACTGATTAATAACATACGAGGAAAGCAACAAGAAATAAATGGCACAAGAAATTTAAGGTGGTTCACCCTTAAAGTTTGGGATACGTCCATGGGACCAACTCCAAAAAATATCTCCCACTAAATAAACGGTAAGCTTACAAGAGAGAGACTTTTAGAAAAATATTCTAGAAGTACAATACAAATTATTGAGATAAATAAAAAATAGTGGCACAAAAGTGTTTCCCAAATCCCCTAGAATAACCTCACTATTTTGTCACTCACTACAAATTATCACCCTCTCTAAATAATTTCCTTCAAAGCAAACCTTGCTTTGGATTCGTCTCCTAGAATTTACATAAATAAGTGCACTCAGGCCAATGATTTCAATTAGCAAAAAATGCATATTTATAGGCAATAATTTCTTGCCATTCACGCGTCTAAAAGTTGGTTTTTAACCAACTGTGATTTCCCGGCATGATTAACCAACTTCAGAAATTCATGGGAATTCTATAAAAATCTCTAACTTAGCTTTTTCGATGGCTACCCACAACATCTTGACTCAATTTTCATGACGTTTGGCTTGTTCTTTGAGGTGTACCCTCAAAGCCTCCTCCATTCTTTTGAACTTTTGTGTCTCCATCGCCATCTTATGGCTTTGGTACCAAATGGAACAAGGTCACCCAATGAAAATGAAATGTGTATGACTTTGCTCGAATATAAGCAGCTGAGGCAAAATTTTGTATTTGTATTTTCTTAACTTTTTTTCTATATTACATATATATATATATATAATACCAATGCAATACTATTTTGTATAATAACTAACCACCCCTAAGAGAATATTCTAGCAAGTGATGGCATGTGATACAATTGCCAACTCACCTAAATTAATTACATAATATCTTTATGTAATTTGAAAACGTATCAAATTTCCTCAATAGATTTATTTATTAGTACTCTACTCTAGTATATTGTAGATCCAGTTTATTTATGTGCAAATGGGCTCATTGGCTCGTAGTTGTCATTGCAACCCAATTTGACTTTGCAGCCTAGTCCAATGCCTTTCTGCTCATAACACATTTTCAACTTAGAATATTCTCCAATTTCACTTTTGTCTTCACTTCACCACTTGGTTTTCAACTTAGGCTTCTTAGTTTCTTGTTCCACAATCACAAGCCCTATTTCGCTATCTTCTTTTAAGTCAAGTTCGTTTAATTGTGGGTATAGAGTGCTAAATGACAATTTATAAAAGAAGTAAATTGGGGCATCACAGAATGCGATGATGATAAAATTTTTTCTTTTTTTCAGTCACTTTTGGCCTAATAATAATTTTTTTTATAGAAAATAATGATGTTGTTTAGTTGAATATTTTCCCATATCACATTATATAATGTTTTATGTTGGGGCAAAAGCAAATTGTGGTGTTGTTAACATGAGGATTAAAAAAAATGGATATCGAATGATGAAGAGGACTTGGTTGGTAGTTCTTGCAATTTGCATGTGGCACATAATGTTAGTAGGTCCCTCCTATATTATGGTGCTCGCATAAAAAAATAAAAAATAAATAACGGGTAGCCAAGTTGGCTATGTAAAATTAACCACAAAAAAATGGAGAATTCTTTTGCATTCTCGTGATAATTATTGGTCATGAAAATTTAGCCAACATAGCCACCAAAAAAGCTAAGCCAAAGAATTTTATGGAATTCCCATGAAATTTTGAATTTGGTTACTCATCTAAGAAATCACAGTTGGTTAAAAACCAACTTTTAGACGTGTGAATGTCAAGAAATTCTTGCTTATAAATATGCGTTTTTTGCTAATTGAAATCATTGGCCTAAGTACACTTGTTTATGTAAATTCTATGAGACGAATCCAAAGCAAGGTTTGCTTTGAAGGAAATTATTTAGAGAGGGTGATAATTTGTAGTGGGTAAAAAATAGTGAGGTTATTCTAGGGTATTTGGGAAACACTTTTGTGCCACTATTTTTTATTTATCTCAATAATTTGTATTGTACCTCTAGAATATTTTTCTAGAGAAGTGTCTCTCTTATAAGCCTACTATTTATTTAGCGAAAGATATTTTTTGGAGTTGGTCTCGTAGATGTTCCTAAACTTTAAGGGTGAACCATGTTAAATTTTTTATGCCATTAATTTCTTGTTGCTTTGCACATATTTTATTTATCAGTTTATCCCCCTCATATATTTTATTATTTTTGCTGCACTCTAATCCCGGCAACTGGTGTCAAAGCTTTATTTTGTGGATCCTCCTCATAAAAAATAATTTAGATTATTATTCATTCATTTAGATCATGGAGGCGGGGACGAGCAAAATGATAAGTTTAAATGGCATAAAGCACCATATATGGAGAAGCAAGATGAAAGATCTTCTATTTGTGACAAAGATGCATTTGCTAGTGTTTGCTACTACTAAATCTAAGGATAAGACAGATGAGGAATGGGAGTTTGAGTATGAGAAAGTTTGTGGTTTCGTTCGATAGTTTATTGAAGATAATGTGTACAATCACATTTGTCATGAGACACATGCACGAACTTTAAGGAATAAATTAGAGGAGTTATATGCTTCTAAAACAAGCAACAATAAATTATTTTACTTGACAAAGATGCTCCATATGAAGTATTGAGAAGGTACATCGATGGCAGATCATTTGAATGATTTTTAGGAGATCATGGAGCAATTGTCAAGAATGGGTATAAATTTTGACAACGATTTGCCAAGTAAAATAATTTATTGTCGTCTGTTTTAGAAGCATACAACTCTTCTAATTTATTCCACAAAGTTCATGCATGAGTCTCATTAAAAATGTGATTATACACATTATCTTCGATAAAATGTTGAACAAAACCAAAAACTTGCTCATGCTCAAACTCCCATTCCCCATCTGTCTTATCCTTAGGTTTAGTAGTACCAAATACCGGCAAATGCATCTTTGTCACATATAGAAGATCTTTCATCTTGCTTCTTCAAATATGGTAATTTGTGCCATTTAAATTTATTATTTTGCTCGTCCTTGCCTCCATGATTTAAATAAATGAATAATAATCTAACTTATTTTTTATGTGGAGTATCCACAAAATAAAGCTCTCATACCAGTTGTTGGGATCAGCGCACAGTAGAAATAATAAAATATACAAGGCAGATAAACTGATAAATAAAATACGAGTAAAGCAACAAGAAATAAATGGCACCAGAAATTTAACATGGTTCGCCCTTAAAATTTGGGCTACGGCCATGAAACCAACTCTGAAAAATATCTTCCACTAAATAAATAGCAGGCTTACAAAGAGATACTTCTCTAGAAAAATATTCTAGAGGTACAATACAAATGATTGAGATAAATAAAAAATAGTGGTAAAAAAGTATTTCCCAAATACCCTAGAATAACCTCATTATTTTGTCACTCACTACAAATTATCACCCTCTTTAAATAATTTCCTTAAAAGCAAACCTTGCTTTAGATTCATCTCCTAGAATTTACATAAACAAGTGCACTCAAGCCAATGATTTCAATTAGCAAAAAACGCATATTTAAGGCAGAAATTTATTATCATTCATGCGTCTAAAATTTGGTTTTTAACCAACTGTGATTTCCTGGCATAAGTAACCAACTTCATAAATTCATGGGAATTCCATAAAATTCTCTGGCTTAGCTTTTTTGGCGGCTACGTTGGCTAAATTTTCATGACCAATAGTAATCATGAGAATTCAAAAGAATTCTCCATTTTTTATGGTTAATTTTACGTAGCCAACTTAGCTACCCTTTATTTTTTTTTTTTTTTATGTGCCCTATAATGTTGGAGGGACCCACTAACATTATGTGCCACATGCAAATTACAAGAAGTACCAACCAAGTCCTCTTCATCATTGGATATCCATCTTTTTTTTTTTTAGTCCTCATGTTAACAACACCACAATTTGCTTTTCCCCCAACATAATACATTATATAATGTGGTATGGGAAAATATTCAACTAAACAACATTATTGTTTTCTATCGGGGAAAAAAAAAATTATTATTAGGCCAAAAGTAACTAAAAGAAAATGAAAAAAAATTATCATCATCGCACTCTGTGATGCCCCAACTAACTTCTTTTATAAATTGTCATTTAGCACTCTATACCTAAAATTAAACGAACTTGACTTAAAAGAAGATAGTAAACTAGGGTTTGTGATTGTGGAACAAGAAACTAAGAAGCCTAAGTTGAAAACTAAGTGGTGGAGTGAAGACAAAAGTGAAATTAGAGAATAATCTAAGTTGAAAATGTGTTATGAGCAGAAAGGCATTAGACTAGGCTGCAAAGTCAAATTGGGTTGCAATGATAACTATAAGCCATGGAGCCCATTTGCACATAAATAAATTGGATCCACAATATACTAGAGTACAGTACTAATAAGTAAATCTATTCAGGACATTTGCTATGTTTTCAAATTACATAAAGATATTGTGTAACTAATTTGGGTCAGTTGGCAATTGCATCACATGCCATCACTTGCTAGAATATTCTCTTAGGGGTAGTTAGTTATTATACAAGACAGTATTGCATTGGTATATATATGTAATATAGAAAAAAGTTAAGAAAATACAAATACAAAACTTTGCCCTAGCTGCTTGTATTCGAGCAAAGTCATACACATTTCATTTTCATTAGGTGACCTTGCTGCATTTGGTATCAGAGCCACAAGATGGCAATGGAGACACAAAAGTTCAAAAGAATGGAGGAGTCTTTGAGGGTAGACCTCAAAGAACAAGCTAAATGTCATGAAAATTGGGTCAAAATGTTTTCTAAGACCCTACAAAAATAGTAGATTATGTTAGAGAATCAAAGTTAGATAATCAATGATCTTAAATAGCAACTAAATGAAAAGTAAAGGTTGGGAAAGGCGCCAATGATGCCTCCAGTGAGTGTTCAAGACGCATCACCGTTAATAGTGCAATTTAGCGCACTAAATCAGGGGTGCTAAGGGTAAAGTAGCTCTTTGCTAGAAACGAAACACCTAAGCAATTTAATGTTAAATTAGCTACCATGCATCTAGAAGCTAAACTCGAAACCCTAGTTTAGAGAGTAATATCATTTCATATAATTATTAAATAACAAACCTCTTCATACTCTTTCTTGGCTGCTTTCTTTAGTTTATAAAAACTAAGTCTACTTATAGTGTACCAATAAATATTATATCTAAAGAGGGCTTTAAGGATACCATATTTTTATGCAAAAGCCTTAAGAAGCTTCTTGTCCCTACTGATTCATATTCTATTTGTGACCACGCTACGTATGATGTGGAAGTTTATCTATAGAATTATGCTCTAACAACACCAATACGTACCCATATTACTTGATGTAATAATTATCCCTTGTTAATTATACACGGAGAATCTAGGTTTGATTACTTAGTCTTAACAAATTGTTGGACTTTTTTGTTTAAATTGGGTTGGAGGGGTAAAAAAAAAAAAAAAAAAAAAGCTTAGTGGGAGTTAAATCTAAGTTTCCATTTCCAGTGAATAGAATACCTGTCATTACACCATAAAATCACATGTTATGTTATTCTTACAATATTTTATTTAACTATTTTAATATCATGAAAGTGTTACGATATTTTCATTATTATTTGGGTTTTTTAAGTAGCCCTATTTTTGGGGTTTTTTAAGTAATATATTTCTTTTCTTTTACCTTCAAATCTTTACGCTGTTGAACTTGTCATTGTATAATGTAATAGTCTATATATTTATATCATGTTTTATAATACTTTCTATTCATATGTGTTATAAAAAAAATTAATCTTATAGTGGAATTGTTTTACCATGTATAGCCCTTTAAATAAAAATGTTGCTTTAGTCTTAAAAATAAAAATAAAAATAAATACAAAGAAGTACGTCAAATCCAAAAATAATTAAAAAAAATTATAACACAAATAATTTCATAATTTTGAAATAGTTAGATAAAATATTATAAAATAACATCACATATAGTTCCATGGTATAGTGGTAGGTATTCCTATCCTTAAGCTTGCTTTTTCGTACACTTTACCTTTCCAAAAAAATTAATAATAAAACAATTCATTAGGAACAAGAATCAAACCTAGGTTTCTAGTGTAAAATTAACAAGGGCTAACTAGGGGTGTATAGTGGGGTGGATCCAATTACAGTAGTCATGTATGTGCATCATGTGTCTGCGCTACATGTGACCTAGGAGGTATGATGTGGAAGCATACGTAAGAGACAACTAAGAGTAAGAAGGTAGGGAGGAGGAGCAGACAATTTCAGGGAGCTTAACTCCATTGTTCTTAGAGGAAAAAACTGTCCATTCTTCACTCTGAGCTCTATTTGATCTCTTGTGAGAGTATTTTGTCAGCATAACAAAGTTTCTATCCATTTTTGGATCCTCCAAATGAGGATGAGCTCTAGGTATTTATAGAATTTAGCTCTTGATGATATTGATGGATCGTTTTGACCATCAACAGATACAATTGGTCCTTCTATGATGTGTTCTTGCATGGGCTCTCAGGTTCGTAGATGGCTTCTTTAAGTGCATAAGCTCATTGAGAAAGGTTAAGTGTAAACATAAGTCTGGTCTAGCGATTCCTGCTCCAAGCCCGCCATGTTAAATCTTCCTTAGTCATCTTAATAACTGAACCAGACTCGCTAGGCCAGTCACTCAGCTTGCTAATCAAGCCTAAATATAAATAATAATATTTATATAATATTAAAGATCATTCACAAGGTGTAAATGAATCAAGTCGATTCACAAATTATTCAAGTTCGGCTTCATGTGTACTCAAGTTTGATTTGAGAGTAATTGAGTCAAGCTTAAGCTCAAGCTACTTAAGTAGCTTATTGAGTCGACCTCAAGTTCTATCGAACTCAAGATGAGTATAAATATAAACTAAATTTAAATCGAGTTTCGATAATAATATTATTTAAATTAAAATTATATTTTTAATAAATTAAGCTTGAATGAGTTTAATTAAGTTAATCTCAAGTTTATATAGTATTACTTTGAGCTTAACTTTAGCTTGAAATCTTAAGCTTAGTAGAGTTAGTGTCACGCCCCGAAGGGTACCCTAAACGTGGCAATCCGCCGTACACAATATTAAAGCCTAGGAATGACCACCTCAGTCATGCAAATGCTTCCATACTATGTACAAGGCGTCTAACACATGGAAGAGACACATCGGAGTGATACATTTCATATTAATATAACTTGAGTAACAATGTAAAGGAAATAAAATTCACTATACTTCAATTACAATTCATCAAAAGATTTCACTACATAAAACTATTACAAAGCAATTCACAAGACCTAGCTAATATCTTCAAGTATTCTTACTTCCTGCCGGAATCCCGAAGTCATTCTCAGTTCCAACCATCTCGGTCCCCACGTAGCATTTTGAGTTAACTTGTTTAATCAAACATCTATTGGGGTATAAGCTACACTAGCTTAGTGAAAGTTCCCTTAATTTCGAACCATAACAAGCAAGTTATAAATCATCCATATGCTATGCATGAACAAACACATGAGCAGACAATTATGTATGGGTATCCGGAGCCCATACACTTAACGGATTTACGCCCTCCGTATCAAGAGTTAGGGATAGTATTGTAAGTCTACACGACCATTGCTAGTCCCCGAAGCCCCCCAGGCTCATAGCACTCGACTCGGCTAGGCTCATACATGGAATGCATCCCCGGTGCACCTTAGTTCCCTATGAATGAGCTCTGATACCGAGTCTCATTATCCAAACGAGTCCTCGGACCATACCGATCGACCTACGTAGGAGTAGCACGCTACGAAATATAACTTTTCCAATGCGATGCATGACCAATTTATTTTTGCTTAGGTCAAATTATTCATACATTCTTTAGAGTGACCAACCAATATCAGATACATAAACAGAAATAATATGAACAATACAGTTATCCAATCGATTCATAGTTTCGATATGCTTTAGTATTCTTTAGCATACATACATCAAAGTCTCATCATCTATCCCATCCCCATTTATATCGGTTTTTATCTTGTTCCTATAATTCTAATGCAACTAGCTACAAGTATAAACAAGGTAACAAAATAAGAGGAAAACTTACTCGGCCATTAGATCACCGATCTCTTAGTAAAAATAATCTGGTGGTAATGAATCGTCGATTCGGGGTCACCTAAAAAGGAAGAAATACCCTAATAAGTATTTCATCACTTAACTAATCCAAACTATTTAACAAAACTAGAAAATTCGTAATTCTCGTCCTACACGGGGATTCTAACTTAAAACGGCCATAACTTGGTCGTTTTAACTCGGAATTTAGCAAATTATATACCGATTTCTATCTACTTCGAAATATCTATCTAATTCTAATATCATATTTAAGTTTTGAAAACTTTGAAGCTTCGAAAAGATCTGATCAGTTCAGATCAGTAGCGAAAACATTTTTGGAAAATTGATTTTGTGAAAGTTCATGAAGTTTCTATTATCCAAAGCAAGTATACATGCAATATGAACAAGTTACTAACATAAATTATATGTCATGGGATATATATGTACATGTTCTTGATGATATTTAATAAAAAAAATTTTAGAAAACTTTTTCCTTGTAAGATTTTATGAAAAATCAACTTAGAAAGGTTAGTCTTGTATTATTGATAATTCCCACTTGTTTTTAAAAATTCCTTGATAGAATTTATTTATTCTTGTTAAAATTAAGTCCTCATTATGTATATTCCTTAAGGCCTTTGTTTTTCAATAAAAATTCCCATTTTATACTTTGTAAACATGTTTTTAAATATGGTTCATCCCCAAATCCGAATTTGTAAAAATTATTCTTGTGGTGATTCTTTTAAGTAAAAATCATTTGATACTTAGAAAATTAAGGCTCAACCATACCTAGCCACCAAGGACTTCATTTCTTTAATAAAGCTTTTATTTTGAGTTTGAAAAATAGGGGTTTTTATACCATTACTTCATTATTACAAATTTATTAAAATGACAACAACTCAAATTTTCCTACTTTATTTCTACTCCTTGTTCTACATATTTTTCTTAGCAAATCCCATCTCAACTTATAAAAATCTTTACTTGAAGATATCTATGACTTATACTCTTCATTTTTCATATAAAACACAAGTTTTGGAGTTGATAAAAGGGTATTTAAGACATGGTCTTGAAAACATCCGAATTTCACAAAGTTAGAATAAAACTCAAATTTTATACTTTGTAATCTCTTCCTATTTTGAGAATCTCTATTAGTAGATCTACCATTTACTTATCATAAACATCTCCTATTGATACCTATTCCATAAGCCTTTCATTTTTTAAACAAATCATTCATTTTGGTGTTGAAAAATGGGTTTTAAAAATTGGTCTTTGTTGAGATCCGATTTATAAAAATTGTTTTTGGACATATCTTTTGATAAAATCCATCTAAACTTATATAAAATCATCCTTTACATATCTTATCTTAAGAGCCTTCCATATCTTGAATAAAAACTTCATTTTTAAGTTGAAAAACATGTTTTTAAACCATGCTTTGGCCTAAATCCGAAAATAGAGTTATGTTTTGAAAAATAATCTTTGAAAATCATCTTTAAACCATATAAAATGAAGTCTTGATGATATATATACATTAAGCCTTCATTATCTCAAGTAAAAATTTCATTTTGACACTTGAAAAGTGGTTTTTAAAAATGGGTCTTGCCTAGATACGAATTTCACCATTTTCGTTTGAGTTCAAAACCAAAATCTACACTTTCTATGAATATAAATATAAAAGAAATCCATGGTAGTGAACTATAAACTCATAGATCTAAATATAAACATAATTAAAGCTACAAAAAAGTTAGATCTACAAAATATAACTACTTCTAGCAAGAAAATAATAATATTATAAGAGAATAATCATGGATGAGAGGAGTGTTTCATTTTGGCGTCATCATCCTTAGCTTTTAAGCTTATGGAATGTCATTTGATGCATGAAACTCTCACTATACTTTATCTATATCCTCTATGGAAGCTTTGGACAAGAGTTTTATCAAAGGATCTTGAATAAATATGTGTGGGAGGTCATTTATGGAATAGGGGCAGCAAGTGTTCTTGCAAGAACAAGAACAAAAGAAGAGAGAAAGAGAGGAAAAAAATAGAGATAAAAAGGTAAGGAATGGTAAAGGTTTGAAGGTGTAAATGTGTGTGTGTGTGAGAGAGAGAGAGAGAGAATGAGTTTTAAGACACTTAAATGAAGTAAAAATAAATAAATGGGTAGCCAAGATATCCACATAGCAAGCATGAATTTAGAAGAGAGAAGGAGGGAATTTAGTTGGTTTTTAACTTGAAATTATAATGTGTAATTAATGTGTAAGTGTTTCTTATTAAAGAAGGGTTGAAAGAGATTTATTTTAATCAATTTGGGAGTAATTCAAAGGACAAAGGCAGCCAAAGAAGGTCAAAAATCTACCATGAAGTGATACATGAAGTGTAGAAAGAGTAAAGTGAAAAAAAAGTGATGTATGAAAAGTGTACAAAAGATATGGGTTTGTAAGTGTACTTTCATAATAAATAAAATAAACAATATAGAAAATGTATTCCAAATATTTGTAGCAGATTTTTCATAATTAAAATAAGATAATTAATTTATTTATTTTAGTGAACTATCAAATAAGTTACCAGTATGATCAAAATACGCGAATATGAGCTATAAATGATATTTTTATAACCTGAAAAATTATAAAAATTTATTTTATGAAAATAAAATATTTTTCAAATATTAAATTAATTTATTTTATTTTTACTATCGGGTCTTAAACAGAAACTGATCTTGTAAAAACTCGAAATGAACTAAATTTTGGAAAAAATGAATTTTTTATGATATATAAAATATTTATCTAAAAATATAAGGGTTTATAAGAATAATAAAATTATGTAAAGAATAGTAGTGAATACTGCAAAAGACTAGTTAATTACCCGCAGTATTGAAATACGAATATAATCACAAAATCAGATAATTCTAGTTATCGAAAAATTATAAAACTGATATTTTAGAATTCTTTATGAAAATACGAGTCTAACGGTGTTAATGGTATATTTTTGATATCTCAAGCCCCGGGACACGCTTTTCAAAGTATGTATCCGAACGGGTTAGAAATAGGTACAAAATTTACCAATCTGATATTTTTAAGCAACCTGATATTACTACGAGCTACTCTACACACTTAAACTACACCTCGGCCTCTAGGGCTAAGAGCGCGAGATTTCTGAACTTAAACTACTATATTCCACTTAGGGTTCCCTAGTGATTTTCTAGTTTAGATCTTTGCTGATTTGGAAACTGATGTTTTATATTTATACAACATATCTAGTTTGAGAAATTTATTTTAAATTTTATTTTTGTAAGTATTTAATATTTCTCAATGTTTTCGGAATTCTTGAATTGAGTTTTATTTCGAAGGTTTATCGTTATTTGCCTTTTTAATAATTTGTTTTTGGGTTCTATATTACTTGATTTTACAATTCAAGTCAAGTACGAAATTTGTCGTACGTAGTGGTTTTGAATTTGAAGACTGTTGGGTTCTTATTTTATTTTTAAGGAATCTCATTTTCTCAAGATTAAGAAATTTCTGGATTCGTTCGTGATTTAGGACTAGTCGAAGTTCGGTTTTAATTTGGAGCCATTTTTAGGGTTTATTTTCGAAGTTCATTTTGGAATTATTTACTAAAATTTTCTAGGGCTTACAATTAAGCCAAACTCATGTTTTGAAATTTCGATTCGAGCTCGAGCTCACATTGTACTATGTTGATTCGACTCATTTGCACTCTTAAGGCTGACTACTATACCATAGTGTGAATTTCTCTCTTCAAAACACAAATTTAATATGAAATGGAATCGTTATAATTTTTTTGTCCCTATGACCCTATTTTTGAGTTTTTTCCCCCTTAAATAATCCCTTTTATTTTATTTACCAGTTAGCAATGCAATAATGGAGGGATTATAAGAGAGTGATGATCCTTTAACTCTTTAGTAAGCCTTTATATACATTAGATACTTCCTTCCAGTGTTTACTAATTGCTTTCCTAATTTATCTTTATTTCTACTAATCTCATTTATTCCCTTAGTTGGGCTCCCTATAACTACTGTTAACATAAGAAGTTTTCCAAAACATTAATAATTATTAGGTTAAGATTTACAGTAATATAGGGGAAATTGAAAAGAAAATAAAAAAAGAAAGTTATATCTCCGGATATTTCATAACCCCTCCACATCCTATAAATCACGAGTCTCGCTAATTTATATATATTATATTTAATCTTTCGATTTATATTCATTACACATTTTGATAATGTCTTTTTATTGGCCCCTCTCATATTATTATCTACAACTATTCATTATCTCTCTCTCTTCTTGCTCATATTTTTTTATTTTATCATTCTTTATCCCATTATCTAGTACATTTATATCAATTTATTGTATTATTGCATTTAACTAGTAACTAGCATTTATGAATATTAACTAAGAATAATAATTATTTTATTAACCCCTTACATTATTATCTTTTCATTTTTGGATCGAGTACTATTAATTGATTTGCAACGGATTTATACTCTTTTTTTTTAGTTATTTTAACTGTTAGTTTCTATTTTAAGTTAGATAACTTTTATAGGTCAAATTGGTATTGTATATTTGAAAACTAATTACTTAGGAAGTGTTGATTGTTATCAATTATTATATTATAAAGGTTACACCAACTATGTAATGCTACTCCCTTCTTAACAAATTACGGGAAATTTTTTCAGGCCAATGTGTATATATCATCAATTGAGTGCGGTTTCATAATTAATGCAATAGAATTAATTAAAAAAAGGGCTAATGTCACAATTGGTACCTAAACTTTGACTAAATAGGCAATTAGCCATATGAACTTTTAATTTGATCAATTTGGTACTTAAAAAAACTTTTCGTATACAACAACGGAACCTCTGTTAAGTTCTTTGAAGTGCTAAATTGATCAATTCAAAGTTTTTTAGGTACTAAATTGATCAATTTCAAAGTTCAGATACTAAATTGATCAAATTAAAAGTTCAGGTAGCTAATTATATATTTAATCAAAGTTCAAGTGCCATTTGTAACATTACCCCTCACAAAATTCTAGGCATCTTATTTATCCAAATTTTTAAGTTCAATGTGGCAAAATGATATCAATGCCTTACTTAACCAGGAAACTATTTGCAATTTTTAAGATTGTTTAATCATGGAAGCCATTTTTTCACTTCCAATAATGATTAAAGCCACTATTGTCCACAAGGTAATAGCATCAAGCTTGATGTGTAGGCAAATGATAACATCCTTCGTGAAACAACTCAATGACTCTTGGTGTGTAAACCCCTAAATTTTCGGAATCGGTTTAGCATAAAACCCTAACCGGAAGTCAAACGAAACCCTAAAGGTCAACAAAACCCTAGTTTACCGTATCCATCTAAATCCGGCATTGCCGTTTTCTTTGGTCCTGAAAAACGAAGTTGGATAATTAGCTCGAATAGCTTGTAATAACCATATGTTTTATAAAAGTTTTAGTTTCGCGAATTTCGAGTGTCCTTCAAACCCGATCGGACACAGTTCTCGAAAAACGTGTCCGGAAACCCGGAATAGTAAAAATATTCCAAATATACCATTAGACTCGTAAAAATATAAGTTTTCTAAAAATATCAATTTCGTAATTTTTCGGTAAGTAAAAATAACAGATATAGCTATTATATGCGTATTTTCTTACTACCGGTACTTTAATTGTCATATCTACTTTACATTACACTATTCATTACTATTCTACACTATTCTTTTATCTCTACTTTTTCTTACACCTACTCTTACACTCTACATAACCTATAATCTTAACTTTTTACCTTTCCATAACTTTATATCACATCTACCTTACATATTACATCTTTTATTTTCCAAAAAGTCAAAAAATAAATCAACATCCCCCTCCTACAAGCATGGCCGGCGCCCTTGTCCCTCTCCCTCTCTCAAATTGTTTTAATTTTGCTTTATTTTAATCACACAAAAATCACTCCTCAATTTCCTATAAATACCCCCCTTCTCTTTACTTCTTTCACACATTCACTACCCACAAATTCATACCAAAACTCTCTCAATTTTTCCTCTCAAAGCTCTCTCAAATTACTATCTCAAAACTCTCTCAAAATAATCCCACAACAACTTCCACCAACAACAAAAACCCATAACCACATAACCATATCAAAGTCTTCTTTAGGTAACCCTTTATAATTCTTTCTTCTTCTTCATGTCATGTAACTTTACATGACCATAGTGTGAGTTTCCAAAGACTACAAGTTATGGAAACTACATTATGTTCATGTATTGTTCTTGTTCATGCCAATCCATTTGTTTTATTTATTTCATGCAAAGCAATTTATTTACTTTTCCATTGCAATTTATTTATTTATTCCTTGTTGAAATTAAGACTAGTCTCTAGTCTTAGACTTGTCCTCATCAAGTCAAAACAAGCTTTTCTTCTTTCATTTTATTTCATTATGGGACTAGTTTATTTCTTAGTCCCGGGAGCCTTGAAAAAGCTAAGACTCCAATACTTGATTTTATTATTTATGCTTTATGTTGTTTTGTTTATTATTATTCTCATAATCATGTTCATCTAGATTGTTGTCCAAAAGTCTTATTTTCTAAAGATAATTAAATAAAAGAAGGCTTTTTATCACTTGGAATAAGTTTATGTGAAACATAAAAATATAAGATAACAAAAATAAACTCATTCATTTTCAAGTTACAAAAAGAATTCACTATGAATTTAGAAACTATTTTTACTTAAAAAGCTACTCAAATCTTTGTTATTCTACCTTGTTTCCAAAAGAAATATTTGTTGATACAAAAATGGTTCTTTTTATAAGAAGATGGATGACTAAGGAAATTTTGAAGTAAAAGACCTTGCAAACAAATAGGCAAAGAAAATTTATGGTTTGGAAATAATAAAGTTATTTCTTTTCAAGTTACAAGAAGAAGTTAATAAGATTATAGAAATTAGTTTTTCTACAAAAAGTCCTTAATTGTTCCACATTGTTTTTATGAAGAAAACAAATTTTCATGCATGGATGATTATTTTTGAAAATGAGAAAAAGAATGAGAAATGTCAAGTAAGGAATTTTTGCAAAACAAGTAAACAAAGGAATTTATACAAGAAAAATGAAGAATAACATATTTCCTAGAAAACTTCAAATATAGTATTAATGTAACTTAGAAAGTAGAAAATTTTATTTTCAAAAGTTACTTGGAAAGAGATAAATAAAACCAACATAAAACGTTTTTAGAAAACAAAGAAAGCAAGGTATTTATTTCAAAGAAATTTACAAAAACAATTTCGAAAAGCTTCAACCCGACATTGTTTTACCTAAAGAAAAAAATAATTGGACAACAAGACACTTGAGCATGCTTAAATATAAGTTATGTAGTTATAAAAAGAGAATTTTTCAACTATATAGATAACTAAGTATTTATCAAACAAATTTTGATTTCTTGAACCAAAGTTGTTTTTACTTGAAAATCCGTGGTGAATTTTGTCGCTACTATTTTCGGAGCCTATATGGCTTTGTTTGTTGGAAATAATTTTAGAAATGGGTAGATCTTTTCGAGTAGATAGAAATCGGTATATTATATGCGCGATTCCGAATTAAAATGACCAAGTTATGGCCATTTTAAGTTGGAACACTCTTCTATACGAACTTTGACGTTCTTTGACATTGTTTTGTCAAAATTTAAGAAAATCTTCAAGAAAAACTCATTATGGGTATTTTCTTTGGTTAGGTGACCCCGAGGAATGATTTCTTCACCCCGAGAACTATTACATTTAAGTGGAGTGTGTGAACGACTCATCCGCTTAGAGGAATAGACGGCAATGGCATCGTGAGTTACTTCCCGTAATTTTCTCATACTCTTGATTGTGCTTGTAAAGTTAGTTGCACTAGAATCTAAGTCAAAAATCAAAATGAAGTGTATGAAAATATGTTGAAGGGATACTAAGTATATCGAAACTCACTTTGTTTGTAATAAAGTTGTATGTGCATTAATATCTTGAATAGTTTGAAATTGGTTGATCACTTGAAAGAAGCTAAATGTAATTACTAGACTTTAATTAAAGAAATTATTCATGCACTTCATATGTTGAGTCACATTGCATTCACTACTATACAATTGGTGGGACAAGTGTATAATAGTAGTGGTAGACATAACCGGTATATCATGTAAGTGGCGAGTAGGAGCCGGTAAGAACTACTTAAATTGATGGCTAGTAGGAGCCTGTAATAACTACAAGTTTTTGATGGCTAGTAGGAGCCTGTAATAACTACAAGTTTTTGTGGCTAGTAGGAGCCTGTAATAATTACAAATTTTTGATGGCGTATAGGAGCCGGTAAGATCTATAAAAGTGTTTTTTTAAAAGTTGTGGCTGTAATTGGCCTGAATACCCAACCCCGAATGAAGGGCGTAAATTCATTCAACATATGATTCCCGAAAAGTCATATGTCTTATATGCTCACGTGGTTGTTGCATTTCATACGTTTGAATAATAAACTTGATTGATAATCTACTTCGAGTATGAATTTTGGGAATTTCTTACTAAGCCTATTAGCTTATACCCCGATAGCTATCTTTTGCAGTTCCGTACTTATGGTTAAGGCCACGTGGACCATGTGGGCAGGTAATCCCTTTTGAATATTAGAAATCTATATAAAGTGTAGCTTAGCATTAGCAAGTTAATATGTACATAATAGATTAGTAATTTAGGAGTTGTCCCTATGTTTGTAAAGTTTATGCCATGGCTAAATAATTATTGTGATTCTTCTTTTCTTAATATGTTTTTATATCTCCTTAAGCTATATTATTCCATATATGGTCCTCTAAAATTGTGAAAGTAAGCCTTACACTTAATATAAAAGCTTTTGGAATGACTAAGGCTGTCATACTTAAGCTTTAATATTGAGTGTGGCGGACTGTCACGTTTAGGGTACCCATTGGGGCGTGACATAGTGTGTCATTCTATCTATTTTACATTAACATTTATAATATAATGTATTTTTATTATTTTCTCTTTTTTATAGTTTTCCATATAGCAATTTATGCCTGATTTTCTTTTTCTATTTCTTTTTTATTATATTCATGATCATGTATATTATAAAGTTGTTATCTTATATGTCTCATGTAGTGCCCTAAATAAAAAAAAAAAAAAGTTCTAATTCATCACATATCTCTTTAGGACATGCACATTAAACTGATGAGATCAAATTTTGATGAGGAAATACGTTATACAATTACTTACTTGATAGATTTAAGTTACACTTAATTGATATAATGAGTTTGTGATATGTTAAGTTTGTGATTGTGCAACTTATATGTTATATTTGTGTTTGGAGATAAAGTTGCAAGATCTAGGTATACTATTGCTAGCATTAAACATTAGACATGCCTCGGACATAACATCTAGAAGCTAGCATGATCAGAGGACTAATAATGTGAATTGTAAACTAGCATTCAGATGCTAGGTTTTTTTCACATAATTAGAAAATATCTATCATGTTGCAATAGGCTAGTGTTTAGCCATTAGGGTATGGTGTCTAGATACTAGTAGGGCTCATAACTTTCTATAATTTTTGCAAGTGGCATATGGACTATAGCTCGTGGCATCCTAAAGCTAAATACAAAATAATAGCTATTGAAGCATTTAACATAAGGGCAATTTTGGGGAAAAATGACCAATGGCTAAATTGTTTGAAGAAACTATATATAGAAGATGTTTTGCAGATTGAAGACGTCAATTGAGCCATTAATATTACAATTAATCCTTTGTTCCTCGCTCTTTCTACAATCCTCCCTTGTTCTTTATTTGCTTTATCATTCTGAGATAGAGAGTTGAGTAGTGACACTTGTCATATTATTTGCAAATACGTGTAAGACACTACTTTAAGGTGTCTTGTGAATTAGTGAATGTTTGACTTGTTCCTAGTATGAGAGGAAATTTCTTTTAAAGGCACAACTATTGTGACGATTTTTATGTAGGTTTATATTTGGAATGTGGTGTGGCTCCTTAGGAGCAAATTGTTGTGATTAAGAAAGTGTTTATAAGTCCTCCATTGGGAGGTATTTGTAGATCCCATAAAGACTGAGGTGAATCGAACTTCATGTAAATTGGGCTTGATCTTTCCATCCCTTATCTTTTACTTTATTGCAATTACTTATTATTTTTGTTTACTTATTGATTGTATTACTTAAATAGCATATTTAAAAAGGGGATAGATTAGTCTTAAAACTCAATTCCCCATCCCCCCTCCCCCCTCACCCCTCAATAATCACAGTCGCACTTGAGTTTTAGCTTAGGCATTAATCGATATTACAATTGGTATCAGAGCAAGTCTCTACGATTTAGTGTTTAATCACCTTGAGAGTAAAGATCATGGTTAGTAACATTGTAGGCTTTTTAGAAGGATAAGTTATAAATAGGCTACATATCTTAATTGAAAAAAATTATGCCTATTGGAAATGTAGGATGAAATTTCATGTAAGGTTAAAATTTATTTTTGTGGAACATAGTTGAAAATGGACCTATTATAATAGAAGGAAAAGATGAAAGCAATCATGCCAAAATTAGCTTATGAGGGAACCTCTAGAGTAAGGACACTAAAATTAGCTTATTATGCTAAGAATTTGAAATTTTCAAAATAAAATCAAATGGATCAATTGATGAAATGCGTGCAAGAATCATAAATGTCTTAAATCAATTGAAATTCCTAGACACTTGCTAAAAAATTGGAAATCTAAGAGGACCACCAAAGAGGAAGCTCATGATTTGAGCTTACTATCAAAAGGACAACTCCTTAGCACCCTTAACATGAAATGATCAAGAGGTAAGGAGAAGAAGCTTAAAGAAAGGAAATGACCCTTAAAGCTTCATGTTCCAACTTGAGTAATAGTAATGATGAAGATGATGAGGAGAAGGAATTAAAGCAATTAACAAGGAAATTCATAACGTTTTTGAAGTTCAACAAAATGTTGAAAAGGAGAGAGGTGAATGGGGCATCAAATTCAAAATGGGAGAAGAGGAAAGTAATTACATGCTTCAAGTACGATATACAACAATGTTATTGAAAACTCAAGAAGGTGATAAGAAGTCAAAAAAGGAAGCTGTGGTTGTCACTTGAAATGATGAGGAAGGAGATTTGTGCTTTATGGCTCTTAGTGATAGATTATGCTCCACTTCTTTTAACATCTCAATTGGTAAGTTAAGTGATATATTTGACAAACTTTATGATGAGATGATTATGTTGAAAAAGAAAATAGCATGCCAAAATCTATGATGGAAAAGGTAAAACAAGAATTAGATCTATTTAAAGACGGGCTTGGTAAGCTTAAGGATGAAAATGCAAAATTAGTTGAAGAAAATGAATATATAAAGTTAAAAAAAATAAAAGTTGACAAAAAAGAAATGATGATTTATTGAGGATTAATAAAAAGTTGAAACTGAGAATAATTTGATTCAAATAGATAATAAAACTCTAAATGAAGATAATGAGAATGACATATGTAATGATGCATGGTTAAAATAGCTAGAAAAACTTAAAAAGAAAATTCTACCTTGAAAATAAGCTTAAATGATTCGAAAGTAATTATAATTGAATTCACCGAGAGTAAAAAGAATTTAAACACACTTATTGGAAAGTAAAAAAGGGATTGAAATAGACGTAGAATTGGCTATAATGAAAACAATAATTGCAAGTCCTATAGGACTCACTTTTCGAAAGCTATGCATGGAACGTGGAACTATTGTGGTAGAGCTAGTTATATTGCACACAATTGTGCAAAATGGAACAATATGCATTTGAATCATAAGAGCAAATATATTTGGATCCCTAAGGGACAAATCCTTGTTACCACTAACAAAAATGGACTCAAGTATAAATGGGTACCAAAAAGATGAATTTTGGTTTTATAGATACCCATAAGGCATTACAAGTGCATCAAATGTGGTATGAGTTTTCTTTGAAATATGCCTTGTGTTTTGTGCTTGTTTATGTCCTTAAACTTATTGATATGTCTTAATATGCTTAGTTGAATAATTCTTGGTGACTTGGTGATATATATGGTTGAATAGAACTTATATATGCTAAAATGGCATATTAAATGCATGAAATTGGATTTACTTGATGGTCCAAGTGAATTCTAGCCTATACGATGTGAATCCCTTAGAGCAGCATTGCAAGCTAGTTGAGCTCACTAGGCTAGTTGTCTTTAGGCCTATAAGATAAATTTAAGTTAATGGACATCGAGGATATGCCCAACGCAACCATTCAAATGCTTAAGTCGGTAAGTGGGAGGGGATACGTAATTGTAATACAAAATAATGCGAATAAGAGTCGAGGGAGTCAACCTAGATCTTGGCCAATCAAACTTTGCTTATATAACAGTACCTTTTCTTGATTAAGAAGGTGAATCTTCCCTATAAAGAAAATCCATTTGGTTAACTTAGGAAAGCGCCCTTAGTTTATTTCAAACAAGTGTCAACAAATCACTCAAGATTCCTTTTTTAGAAGTGCATCACCTTATGGTACTTAAGGGGCCTAATCAAGCAGTTTTCTTTTCTAAGCACCTAAAGCGGCAATGGTTCCTCATAAGAACCCTATAGCTTAATTGAGTCCATTATCCTCTAGACTAAGGAGGTTGGCTTATATGATCATGAGGTTAGCTTAAGCCCATAAGGCCCTTGATGAAAAATATCCATCAACATCTATTAAAGCCGAGTTAACCTTGAGTGAGAAGGTCGCCAGGTAGGATATATGGTGGGTAATGCTTGCATTGTTAGAAGCAAGCCATAAAGCGATCCTAGGCATGGTCACGATTTGTATTTGGTGGTCTTGAGCCATAGACCTTTACACTTCACCCTGTTCTAGTTGAGGGCTCTTTAGGGACTTGTGTCATGCCCCAAGGTTTCTAGTAGTAGTATACATACCACACATATATACTATGACCAGTTTACCACCAGAGAATGACATATTTTCAAACAACAGGATCTTTCAGTTGCATTGATAAAAAATGATAAATACATATAAGCCATAAATTAGTAAAACAACTGTCCTCACAAGTCTAGAGTAATATAATATTACAAAACAAATTCCTATTTTATAAGTCTCCAAAATACATAAACTAATATTTCAAATACTAACTAAATAACAACTAGGAATTAAAAGTAAATAAGTTATCCCAACTATCCCATAATATCCTAGCTTCTAAATCTTACCGGAGTCATGCTTCTGGAAGTAACAAGCTAAGGTCGTAGTGTCAACCTAAAAGGTCTTTAGGAGTGTGAGTAAAACCACGGGCTCACTAAATAATCAGACATATTACATATCAAACAAGTTTATTAACAAATCATATGCAATGTAATCATCAATCATATGCATAGATATAAGCTTGGATGATCTATAATCCAAGAAAAGAAAAAGATTTACGCCTTCTTTTTAGTGTTGAAGAACATTTATTTACTGACCCACCTGCCCAGGAGAGACTAAGTACACAGGAAAATTAACGATTTCTCGTTTTAGGATTATCACTTTAAATTAATGGTATTTTAATTGACCATTTCCTATGTCAATCTTTAGAAACTCCTAAGTATTAGTAATTGCAAAGTGATACCATGGGTGGCATCCTTCATTGCCACTTAGTTCCCATGGAATCGATGGAACAAAGAAAATTTTAGAAGTGCTAACATTTTTGAAAAACCAAGCATTAATAAAGAACCGAAATATTAATACATACCAGACTGCAACGTTTTTAGAATATGAATTGATACAGTTCGTGTAATACATGACTGTTTTAATTATAAAGCCAATAATTTTTAGTCAGGCTTATGGTGATCATACATTATCACATAACATATAACATGCTTTTCCCAAATCTTTAGACAATCTATATTACCACTTTTATTATCTTGGTTTGTCAACCAAACAAACAACTCACAACACATACTCAATAAATTTTCAAAACAACCATATCGTTATCTTTACATTACATATGTCACTAATTACGAACACAAATAATATAATAGATCTGAGTTAATAACCTGCTCATGATGGCTAATCATAATAGTCTTCAAGGAGATCCACTAATTGATTAGTATCACCAATTGAATGAATAAATAATTACTAATCAGATATATATACACATATATCTGTATAAATAAATCCTATTAGTTGCATAACTATCATATATTGGTATTTGATTTAATTTCTATTACCCATATTGGTCTTTTAATGAGAACAGATTTTCACTATTTAATCTTTATTTTTATTTTGCTTGTCTTGATATTAAAATATTTTATTTTTATTGGGTAGTTATAGAGTTTGTATTGAATAACTTAGTACTTTATTATTATCATCATCATTATTTTTATATTATCTATTACTTCGACCACTTTATGGTAACTAATATTTATTTTCTATCATTTAGTTTTATTATATTTCTCTCAATTTTACTTCATATTATTATTTTATTATTTTTAGAAGTTACATTGTTCATAAATTTAACCTATCCTGATTTTCCATTCTTACATACTTACCTATATAAGATAGTTATCGGATAATTTTCGTAATCTAATTATTTTGTTTAATTTATCTAAAGTGTCTTTTATTTGTAAATGGTTATTAAAGTCTAACACTTAACAAATATTTAAGCTTACTAATCTTAAAATATTTATATTTATTTATTGATTTTATCTCTTGTTCTTTTATTTATTTATTTATATATATATACATGTATTATGGACGAACAGTTTTTGTGCAGAGAAAATTTGCATGTACGCTGGCATTTAACGTCGCTGGCATTGAACTCTAGGATGCCGGTGTTCGTGTAAAATTTTACATAGTTCTTCATTCAGTGTATGCTAGCTCAAGGCCACCATCGTTACAGCATACACCGCCGATGTAGAAGATATACGTTGCCGGCATTCATTGATTTTACGTTAAAAAAAATTTTTACATAGTTTTTGTTCTAGTGCACACTGTCTCAAACACTGCCGAGCTATCCACATACACCGTCGGCTTTGGGCACTTACACCATCGACGTAGGGCCGGTGTAGGTACTGTTCATCATCTTCTTTGTTTTTCTCTGGTTCGTATCTCATTTTTCTTGCATTATATATGTACTATATCTATGTTTAAGCTACTTCTAAGTGTTTTTTTTTTTTTTATAATCCTTAGCTATTATTTGAGATATATCAACACATATATCATTTCATAATCATCATTACTTGTGATTTCTAGCTTCTACATATGTCTTAATGTATAGCTAGGGTTTAAGGTTAGATATTACCTTGTTTAAGGTTGCTAAGGTAATGTCTAATCCTTCCTAGAGCTTGAAACAAACCTAAGTTAATAAGAATATGGTTTAAGCTAATGTTTGACATGTAAACTTAACTTAAAACTAATTTGCACTTACCTTCCTTTGTTATTTTCCTAAGCTTAGGCTTATGACTTGAAGCTTATTTAATGAAGTTGAGTTGGTGTATTTGTGTTGTTGTTTCTGGTGGTTTGTGTTACTGCTTTTGGTGCTTGTTTTGGAATGCTATAATTGCTTGTTTGTTGCCTAATTAATGTGTATATATATAGCAATGTAGGAGCTGCACTTTTCGGCCAAATGAAGAAATTTCTTCACCGAAAATCAAGTTGTTTTTTATGAGTTTCTTTGCATTTATTAAGTTGTCGATTTGTTTCATTTTAATTGGTTGTTGTGTGTTGAATTTGTTGACTTTTATGTGAATAATTTGCCAACTTGTTGATAGTTTTGGTTATGCAAAAATTGAGGAGATTTTGGCTGCATTTCTTCTCCAATTTGCACCGAATATGGTCATTAATTTATATAATATTAATTAATTAATTATCTTAGTTTTAGGTAGTTTATTAAGCTAAATGGGTATAAATATATTAGTTATTTAGGAGTTCTGTCTCCAAAAATTTATTTAAAGCTTCTATAAATTTTCTATATTATCATTGAGTTTAATTTTGAGTTTTTAAGTTTACGCAATTTATTACTTTTAGGGTTTTATCTTAAGCGATTAAGGTTTTTTAAGTTTAATAGGCTAATTTTCGTTTTAGTCTCTAAAAGCTTTAGAATTCACTAACTAGAACAATTGTGTGATCCGAATATTTATTTGAGGTCTAGATTGTTAGTTATAGATCTATTTTTCTTCTTATTATGTATTTATGAATAACCTTAACAGTTCATCCTTAAGTTATCGTTTTCTAACTATAAGCTTTGTTGATTATTTAGTTTCTAATATATTTGAAATAATATTTTAATTATTTCTATATTTTGAATTTTCGATACCAGCTACAAAATCTTATCTTTGGTATCTATTACTATCTAGAGAACTTGGATTTAGGGTTTGAAGATATATATAAGTTCATGACTACTTGTGGTCTTATTCTAGAGTCCCTGTTGAGTCCTACATTGACCTTCTATTTTTCTATATTTGTATTTCTATTCATTCTACTAGTTTGAAAATTCTTAGGGTTTACAGCTTGGATATGTGTCGTTCTAAGGTTTGGTAGTTAATTCATGCAATCCCATTTTTGCATGCATAGGATTTTCTAGCAATGGATTAGATGGGGTTCTTGCTCTTTAGTTTGTCCCATATCATCGCTTGTGTTCTTTGGAAACCGAATCATATCATTTTTCCTTGGTCAATATCATTAATGTAGTAGATTTGTTGTGACCTCTTTTCACAATTATGTGCCTTTTAGTCTCCCTTTTTTGCCTATAATAAGGTTTCACACCCTGAAGGGTACTCTAAACGTGTTAGTCCGCCGTACAATATTAAATCCTAGGAATGAATTTCTTAGTCATGTAAAGGCTTCCATATGATACACAAGGCATACATCACAACAAGAGAACACATAGAAGTAGCACAATTTATGTTGATAACAATTAAATAACAAGGCAAGAGTAATATAAACCATTAAGCATAAATAAGGTCAATTACAATTCTTAGGAGCATACCCTGCTAATGTCTTCAACTCTATATATATAGATTTCCTAGTGATCTCCAAAATAATAACATATCATATATTACTTATAAAGAAATTTTCAAGATTGAGACTTCATCTTATGCTCCTACTTCTTCCATAAAAGCTCAAAAATCCATAAATGATTCCTTGATGTTCCAATCCTCGAATGAAGTCTCATGTATTCCTATTTCAATAAAAATCTATAGGGGTATAAGCTTACAACATGCTTAGTGAGATATTTCCCATCATTCTCACTCAACAAACAAGTTCATTAGTCAAGCAGATGCCATGCAACATGTAAACCCCAGAAATTTTCCACATTAGTATACGACCTTACAATAGATTGTATGAACTAGATAATAGATTTAGATTCTAATCGAAGTCTAAGAATAGATCAATGCCTAGAATTTGGTTAAATAAAGAATTTAGAAATCGAATAAAGAATTTCTTTAACCCTAGTTGATAAAAAAAAAAAAAAAACGAGATTTCGTATCTTGAATGAATAATTCAAGATATGATTAAAAGGAAATCTAAATCTCAAACCCGAAACTTGTTTTAAAATAGATTTGAATAGGAAAATACAACTATAGAGATTAAATGATTGCTTTTGAACTTAGTAATAATTCGAGATTAGAACAACGAGTAGTAATGAGCTTAGACTTGAATTTAAACCCTAAATTTAAGATTCTTAGTTAAAATTAAACGCTACTAATAAGATTTCATGATCTGTATCAAAACTAAAATATATATATATATATATAGTTTAGCTTTTGTATCAAAAGCGTTATTAAGTAAATAGTTATCTACGCTTATAGACAGAGAACGATAATCTAAAGATAAACCGTTAGGATTATAAATACACAACAAAAACATAAACTGTTGTATAACTCAAAATCTGAATTCCAAATAAATAATCGAATCACGCTATTGTCCTAATGTTTTCTTAAGCTATTGAAGCCTGAAACAAAAATTGACCTAATGAGTTCAGAAAACCTTAATCGCGGGAGATAAAATTTTACAATTAATTAACTACGTATATATAAAACTTAAAATTGTATTATTTGATAATCTAAGTGTTTTGTATAATCCTATAAACATATTTTTGTACCAAAACTCTCAAATATTAGTTAATTTGTACCCATATAACTCGTAAATTATCTTAAAACTCAATTAAATAATTAGTGTATATATATATGTGTTTTTGGTAGAAAATTCAGTGGAAAGCTACAGGAAGGAAAAGAGAGCCGAATTGATCCAATAATGCACCCAAATAGTCAACAAAATCAACTTAAGAACCCATCAAACAATGCCAACTCACCCTAGCATTAATTAGGATGAAAACAACAGATCAAATGAGAGGAAAAATCGAAGGAATTCGGAAGAAAACAGCCGTAAACTTCATTCTTCATTCTTATATATATACGTATTCAATGCTCATAATGAGGAAACAAACAATCCCCTTTATTACCCAAACTTCCAGAACGAAATTGTTCCCAAATAGCAACCAAAACGAACGGCAAACAGAAAACAAACAAATCAAAACATTCAAATACGATTCAAGAGAAAAACTATACCGAAAACCCTTAGATACGAGTTCAAAGGTAAGTTGATGAAGTTCAAATGATTTTCTTTCAAATCTAAGCATTAAAACTGACTTATGTTAATCTTAGGAATGTAATAAACACAAATACAAGCTTCGAATTTCATCGGATCGACTCAAATGAGGTAAAAATCTAAAACCCTAGTTTTACTTCTATAAGATCGAGATCTAAGTATAGTGTGTAGAAGTGTTAAGAGTTGTTATATGACTATATATAATATATATAAACACTTACAAATGGTTTAAGCATGTTTTTAACATGGAAAATTTAACAAATTTGAATCGGATCATCGAGGAAGATGATGAATAATACTAACACTGTCTCAAAGCCGACAGTGTAGTCGCTCAACGCCGGCTTACATGGATAGGCCGGCCGCGTATAGACGCCTTGCACTGAACAGAAGCTACGTAAAGTTTATATTCACGTAAAGATGAGTGTAAGCCGGCTACTTGGAGATTTACGCCGACGGCATAGAGCCGGTACGTTGAAAGTCGACAACTTTCAAAGCTGGTGCAACTCCTATGAGATAATTTTCAAAACCAAGTCTACACCGGTACCTGGGTTTGAAAGCCGACGCTTTGAGCCGGCGTACATCCATTTTTCTTCAACAAAAGCTAGTTTTAAAACAAACAGAACATATATATATATATATATATGCTATATATATATATATAGTACTTTTTATTAGATAGATAAGCAAATACAAATATTAAGAATTTGGTGATTATTAGTTGATAATTCTTAAATCCTTAGAATTAAGGAAAAATATTTAGTATTAATAAAAGTTATAAATAGTCAAATAATTGTTTTAAATAGATAAAATAGGTAAGAATGGAAATTGAAATAAGCAAAATATTTGAGCAATGTGATTTCTAAAAATAACAAGATAATTATAAGAGATAAATTAAGAGAAACACGACGACACTAAGTAATAATAAATAAATATAATTTTCTACATTGAGTTCAATATAGGATAACACCAAATCAGCATTAGTCACTACCAAAACTTGATAAATATCGAGTCTAGGACACTAGTCACATATAGGAATTTAATTATATAATATATTGATGAATACTTTATTATCTTAATAGGTGACTTTGATACACTAGGAGATCTACCAGCAGATTATTACGACTGAGTCAGTATGAGCAGGTGAGTAATTTAGTCATATTGTACTGTTTGTGCTTGTAAGTAGTTGAATATGTAATGCAAGAGTAATCAAACGATTGTTTTGTTGAAAGTATGTTGTGATCTGAGTGTATGATTGATAAGATATCATTGCAAAAGTGATAATGCAATGATTTGATGTTGTGAAGTACTATGATGATGATGGTGTGTAATGTATGATCACCATAAAATTGAATAAGAATTCTTGACCTAAAGAAATAATATGATCATGCATTGCACGAATTGCATTATTGCATATATATATTGGGATGACAGCCTACTACGTATTAATATTTCGGTTCTCTGTTTATGCTTGGTTGTTCTAATGTGTTAGTTCTTCCAAGGTATTCTTTGTTCCGTCGATTCTACGGGAACTAAGTGGCACCGAAGTACGCCGCCCGTAGTATCGCTTTGAAATGATTAATACTTAGGGAGTTTCTAAGGTGAGTGTAGGAGATGGTCAGTTTAATTGATTATATTCAAAGTGATAACCCTAAAATGAGAAATCGTTGATTCTCCTGTGTACTTAGTCTCTCCTGGGCATGTGGGTCATGGAGTAATGGTTCTTCAACCCTTAAAAAGAGGGCGTAAATCTTTTTCCTGTTTGGATTCTAGATTATCCAAGCTTGTACCTGTACATATGGTTGAGTGTTTGCATTGTATATGAGTTGCTAATAACTTGTATGATGTATGATATGTCTGGTTATTCACTGAGCTGTGGTTTTGCTCATACTCCAACAGTCTTTTCAGGTTTACTTTACGACCCTGGTTAGTCACTTCCAGGAGTATGGCTTCGGTAAGAACTTAGGAGCTGAAAGTCTACGGTTATATTTTGGTTTAATGGTTATGTACTATTAGAATAGATTATCTAGTTGTGTACTTCAGAAGGACTATTTAGTTTGTAATAGTTCTGTAATGTTTATTCACTAATTTATTTCTTTCATGTATTTGTTATTTCTTATCAAGCAACTAAAAGATCCTGTTATTTTAAAAACCCGTCATTCTCCGAAGGTAATCTAGTGATAGTATTCAAGTGTGACTTGTCTACTGCTACTAGGGTACCCTTGGGGCGTGACACAACAACCACATGAAGCTTGCAATTAATGTAAGCTCATCCGTCCCTCTATGACAAGGATTAAGGAATTCAATTGAGGCTCGCTTCCTCTACTGCTAGTCCCCAAGCACTTACTCAAAGCGATTGGTCAGCACGGCTCCTTCCTAAGGATGCATTCCCAAAACATCTATAACTATATTAGGAAGGAATAGATCTATGCCTGTGGTAGGATTCATAATCTTCTGGCTTTTTATGCAGGAGGAGCAGCCCTCTAAATGTAACTTGACGATATGCAATGTATGATTATTTCTTTTTCTTAAACCAAACCTTTTTAAGGTTCTTTAGGGGTCGAGAAAACTATTTAACACTCATAAATAGCCATACATATAAGTAATCAAAGTAATTAAACAAACAATTCAAGATTTCGATATACTTAACATTCTCTTAATCACATAAACATAGAATCATATACATAACCCATGAGTTCCCTACACATATCCATTTTTATCTTTGCCTAGCATACTAGTACCACTATTTCTATAAGCACAAACAAGATAACAAAGTTAGAGAAAGAACTCACTCTTTCATTAGAGCAATTCATAGTCAAAACAATCCTCTGGAAGTGGTACGTCAAATCCTTCGTCACTTAAACAAAATAAATACCTAGAATGAATATTTCTTATCTGCTCCATTTTAACTTCTATCTTTATTTATTTTATTCATATCATTTTTCTCGGTTGTGGAAATTCCTATCATGCCCCCAAAGGGTACCCTAAACGTGATAGTCCGCCACAATCAATATTAACACTTAAGTATGACAACCTTAGTTATCCCAAAAGTCTCGATATCGGGTATAAAGCGTACTTTCATGATCGTGGTGGAACAAACTTTGAATAAAGTTGTTTAAGTAGTTATACATCATAACAATTAAGAAAGTAAATCATAATAATAAAATCAAGATTCCTAAAAGATATACAAGGAGTCTTACAATGTCACGCTCCAAAAGGTACCTTAAACGTAACAATCCACCACGCTCAATATTAAAGCTTAAGTGTGACAACCTTAGTCATTCCTAGAAGCTTTGATATTAAGTGCAAGGCGTGCTCTCACAATTTTAGAGGACTATACATGGAATTATAAAGCTTAAGAAGATATAATAACAATTTAAGAAAAGAGGATTCATAATATTTATTTGTCTAAAACAACAGTCTTACAAATCTTAGGGGCATTCCCCAGTCACAAATAACTATAATCTATTACAAGAATATTTCTATGAAGTCTATATCTCATCCAATACTAAAACTTTATCTAGAAATTCCTTAACCAAAAGGAAAGTACCTGGCTGTAGGGTCCTCGTGGCCTCAACCACAAATAGGTAAACTGCAAAAATATCTATAGGGGTATAAACTAATAAGCTTAGTGAGAACTATTTCCATAAATAACTTCTTGTGTAATGAAATTCAAACAAGTTATTTAAGCAGACAAATGAAATACAACATACACATGGGCAAACAAGGTATATAATTTTCCAAGAACTATATGTTGAATGGATTTACTCCCTCCATTCGGGGTTTGGTGATACATAATCTCAAAACAAGTAGTTTTAGTTAAAAAGATTTATGCTTTCGGTCAATATTGCTAAGCATATTAAGTCTACTTGAACTGAGCCATGCTTCCGGACTTTCTGCCAAGCATTGAATTCCATGTCGCCAAGCAATCGCTTTCGGTCACTTCGCTAAGTGTTGCTTTCGACCTGAGCTACCATCTTCTAACCCAGGGATAATAACCCAATGCAATGTGACTCACTTCGTGGTATGCATAAATCAATTTATTTATGATATCATAGCATCATTATTATTGAATTTAAGGTGATCATAGAGTTTCATACAAATCAAATGTTATACTAAAACAAACATTTAATCAATTCCATCCTCGATATTGTTAGGATTCTTTCAACAAATTTTATTGCATACATATCCATTTGTCTTTTCTTAATTCTAATGCGACTAGATTACAAGCACAATCAAGGAAAGCATTTTAAGAAAATAAACTCACGATGCCATGTCGACAATTCTCTAAACGGATGAGTCGCTCACAAAATCCAATTAGTTGAAATAGTCCTCGAGGTATGGGTATCTTTCTTTGGGATCACCTAGTCAAGGAAAATACCCAAAATGAGTATTTCTTGATGACTTTTTGAATTTTGACAAAACAATGTCATGAGAACGTCAAAGTTCGTATAAAGAAGAATTCTAATTTAAAATGGCCATAACTTGATCATTTTAACTAGGAATCGCGCATATAATATACCGATTTCTACTACTCAAAAAGATCTATCCATTTCTAAAACTATTTTTATCAAACTAGACCATTTAGGCCTTGAAACAGTGGTGATCGAATTTACCACGAATTTTTCTATCCTAAAAATAATTTTGTTTTAAACTTTAAATCATTCAAAATTTGTTTGATAAATACTTTTATCTATATAATTGAAAAATTCCTTTTTCATAGATACTTAGCTCATATTTTGTCCATGCTCAAGTGTTTGTTGTCCAACCATGTTTCTTGGTAAAACAATGTTTAATTAAGAGTTTAGAAAACTATAGTTTACAAGAAATCCGTTTTGTAAATCCTTTAAAATGAATATTTTGATTCCTTTGTTTTTCAAAGAATTGCTTTATATTTGTCTTACTATTTTTCTAAATGACTTTTTGAATAAATTTTTTCTTTTCTAAATTCGCAACATTAGTGCTACTTTTTCCTATTTGCTTTCTTTGACTATTTATTTGAAAAATCTTAGTTTCAGAAACTCTTATTTTTGTTTCAAGGGATTTCCTTATATTATGAAAATTATTTTAGTATCAAAGTCATCTTCTTTTTAAGAAAATAAAGTAATATAAAAAGCTTTTTTTTTTTTAAAAAAAGTAGCTTTTAAAATTGTAGTGAGTTATTCTTAAAGCTTTGGAAAAGAATTTTACTTTGGTTAAACCATAGGTTTTATATGTAAAACTATCCTTTAGGTGATAAAATCTCATTTTTATCAAGTATAATTAGAGCTTTGAGAATTTTGACAACAATCTTAATAGGCATGATTATGAGAAATAATAACAAGCAAAAATAGCATAAATAATAAATAAAGTCAAATATTGGGAGTCTTAGCTTCTTCAAGGCTCCCGGGACTAAGAAGTAGACTAGTCCCAAAAGAAAAATAAAAGAAAAGAAAGAAAAATTGCTTTGACTTGATGAGGACAAGTCTAAGACTAGGGATTAGTCTTAAAACAACAAGAAATAAATAAATTGTAATGAAAAAAATAAATAAATTACTTTGCATGAAAATAAATAAATTGCAAGTGAGCTTATATGCTCTAAAGAACATATATATATAGATACGTAATAATACTTAGATATAATAATAACAATAATATGAACAAAGTAAAATAACAACATAAACATAAATAGATATTCATGAACAATAACAACACATGAACATAGTATAACTTCCATAACATTTTGTTTTTTTTTTTTTTTTGAAACTCACACCATGGCCATGTAAAGTTATGACATGAGAAAAAAAGAATATGTAAAGAAAAATTTACCTAAAGAAGGTTTTTGAAGTATTATGTTGTTATGGGTTTTGTGTATGTAGAAGGTGGTTTGAGATAACTTTGAGAGGATTTTTTAGATAGTTTTGAGAGAGTATTTGGAGAGAGTATTGAGAGGAAAATTTGAGAGAGATTTGGTAGTAAATTTGTGGGTAGTAATTATGTGAAAGAAGTGAAAGAGGAGGGGGGTATTATAGGAAAATGTGGAGTGATTATTGAGTGATTTAAATAAAAGAAAAATAAAACAAAATTGAGAGGGAAGGGAACAAGGGGGCGCCGGCCATGGGAGTAAGAGAGAGAGGGAGTTTTATTTTTTTGTATTTTTGTTGATTAAATGAAGTAATAAGTAAGGTTGATGTGAAATAAAGTTATGGGAACGTAAAAAGTAAAGATTATAGGTTATGGTATTGTAAGAGTAGGTATTAGAAAAAGCAGAGAGAAAAGAATAGTGTATAATAGTAATGAATAGTGTAATTTAAAGTAAATATGACTAATAAAGTGCCGGTAGTAAGAAAATACCCGTATAATTGCTATATCTGTTATTTTTACTTATTGAAAAATTATAAAACTGATATTTTTGAAAACCTTATATTTTTACGAGTCTAACGGTATATTTGGAATATTTTTACTATTCCGAGCCCCAGGACATGTTTTTCGAGAACTGTATCCGTTCGAGTTCAAAACGATTCGTAGTTTTACTAATCTAATCTTTTTAAGCTTCCTTAGGTAATTACAAACTATTCTACATACTAAACTCTTACTTACTTTCTCAGCATTGCTTATTCGAGATTGCCGGATTTAAACCATTACGTCTAACTAAGGTTTTGTTGACTTTAGAGTTTCCGGTTGACTTTCAGATTAGGGTTTAAGTTAAATCGATTCCAAAACTTTGGGGGTTTATATATAAGCTTTAAGGGTCATTCCCCTATAAAACATCTAATTTTTATCAAGTTCATTTCCATTTTTGAATTTCTACTTGGAATCTATTTCTACTTCCAATCTTGAATTCTAACCAAAAGCTCTTGGCTCCAAAAGGCATTACCTGGATGAAGTACCCCTGGGCTCTAACCAAAGATATGAGTACCATAAGAGATATCTAAGAGGGTATAAGCTACGCACTTAGTGAGAATTATTTCCTCAATTAAACAACCAACAACAAGTAATCAAACAAGTTTATTTAGACAACCATATGAGATGCACAAACACATGAGCAAACAATACATATGTTTTTTCGGGAATCATATGTTGAATGGATTTACCCCTCCATTCGAAGTTAGGGGTTACGGATCGAATAGACCGATTTTTATAAATATAATTCCTCTGTAGTATTGTTTGAGCCATTACCCAGCTATAAAACCTATTTTTATTCGGGTATTTTATTCACTGTAATTTAATCCAGACAATCTCTCGTCATTTTATAGATCTTACGGGCTCTATGAACCTCCTTACTATGCCTTTGTCCCACTAAGGGTATAATAATAAATGCAATGAACTCACCCAATAATATGCATGAATTAATTTAATTAAATACTCATGGCATAATAAAGTATTTTACAGGTGATCATAATATTTTAGACAATCATTCGTATACTAGATCAAATATTCATTATGAATAATTCCCACCTCGATATACTTAAACATAATTTCACCCATATATGTAAAGCACATGCATCTTTCCATTTTATCTTTTCCTAACTCTAATGCTACTAATTTACAAGCAAAAGTATAAGTGCAAAATGTAAGAAATAAACTCATTCGACCATTTGTGTGGAAACTTCTAGTCAAAGTCATCCTTAGGATACAGAAACTTGGTCTTTATGTCACCTATACAAGAGAAATACCCAAAATGAGTATTTCTTAGAAGTTCTACTTAAACTTGCTAATTCCATCTTTCTATTTTATCTTTTCCTAATTCTAATGCCACTAATTTACAAGCAAAAGCATAAGTGCAAACTATAAGAAAAAAACTCACTTGACCATTTGTGTGGAAACTTCTAGTCAAAGTAATCCTTAGGTTACAGAATATTGGTCTTCATGTCACCTATACAAGAGAAATACCCAAAATGAGTATTTCTTGGAAGTTCTACTTAAATTTGCTAATTCTATTTCACTAACTTCGTCAAAAATCGTATAAAGGGAAATTCCAACTTAAAATGGCCATAACTTGCTCATTTTAACTTGGAATTTCGTATATAATATACCGTTTTCTACCTACTCGAAAAGATCTATCTATTTCTAAGGTTATTTTTGTCATAAAAAGTCTTTTGAGTCATGAAAAAGGTCAATATAGATTCACTACGAAAATCCCAGCCCTTGAAATACAATTTTCCAAACTTTCCTTTATCCAAAAATCCTTTAGCAAAAATATAGATATTTATATAGTTGAAAAATCCTTTGAATACATATATATAGGCTCATATTATATGTAAAATTTAATAGTGTTGTCTCAATGATTATTTTTCTAAAAAACAATTTGTCTTATGGTGTTAAAACTTGAATTTTAACAATTTCTTTTATAATTGTTTTTTAAAGAACTTTATAAACTCTTGGGTTATTATAAATGAGTATATTCTTTTTTTTTTCCAATTTCTTTTTTAAAATTAATTAATTTTAACTTTGATCTTCTATAAATTTTTCTTCTATTGATAAAAATGAAGTTTCCAAAATTGTTATTAAGTTGCTGATAACCTATAATAATTTGAGTTGTTCATAATTTCCTTTTTAAAATGGTTTTGATAAACAAGTATTTTTCTTCTTATGTTTTCATTTTCTAACTTCTTTAAAAATAAATTTTATTTCTAAAACTTGGTCTTTTAAGTCTTTTACTAATTTTACTTAGAAGGAAATCACATTCCAATATTTTTTTAAGTTGTTGATAATATCTATTGTTTTTGGAACTTATGATGTTTATATTCTTTTTATTTCTTTGGAAATGGTTTATCATTTAAAAATTTGGAAACCTTTATTTTTCTATGGGGGTTTATAAATTAGTGAGTTGATTTTATCTTAACTTTAAAAACAATTTAGTTCTTGGTTTTTATTATGGAGTTAGTAAAAATCCTCAAGTAAGCTTTTATGAAAAATTTGCATACCAAAGAATTATTAATACTAAGTTTTAATAAACTTCATGTGATTTATCATGAAATGATAATGTTTATTCCCTTAGCTCATTTCTTTGATAAAATCATCTTTATCGTCATTTAGGAAAAATCTTAATGAGTTTGAAAAGAAGTTGTAAAATAATTTTTCTATATGTTTGATAGCAAAATCTTTATTTAATGACAAGAGTATATATATTATAAGAGTTTGATCTCATTTTCCTTTATTAAGCATAACTCATATATACCCCAAAAGTCAAACTTAGGATAAATATAAGTCCCAAATTTAATCAAATAGAGCCTCTTTTAGCAGCCCAAAAAATTCATACTAATTTTCCACTTTTCTTTTCTTTCTTTGTTCCTTCTTCCTTCAAAACATAAGCCTTAAACCTTAGCCAAAAACAAGCTCTTGGATTCAACAATTTCTTGAAGCCAAAGCCTCTTCATGTAAGTTAATGCAAGTGTAAAATCTTGTTTATTCTTTCTTGTAACACAGATATAGAATCCATGTTAGGATGAGTTTAATGTCATATGAGCTTGAATGGTTTTATGTATTGATAAATGTTAGGTTGTGTTTTATTGTTACATGAACTTGTTATGGGTTATGGAAGTAGTGAGAAGTTTTGGTGAGGATTGAAGTTGATTTAAGTAGTTAAGTTTGAAGTGAAGAGTAGGAGAGGGTTTAATATAAATGAAGTAGTTTAACGTGTTGAAATGATGCTCAAAGTTGCTAGGATTGGTTAATGTAGATAGAAGATAGTGTATGAAGCTAAATATGTGTTTGAAGAAGGATTAAAAGTGTTATATGTTATAAATTTTCAAAGTGCAAAACAGGGGAAATAAACACTTTTCGAACAAGTCTGTTTTTTAATGTACGCCGGCGTAGAGGCGGTATTGAATGTGATCAGAATCAATTTTTCTAACGCTACTTAAAACGCCTCCGGCTTTTGTAAAGAAATTAACCAACTTTTATATTTCAAATCGTACGTCGGCAACTAGGGTTTCAATGCCACCGACCTTTAGTCAGCGTTGAATGCCAACATAACCGATTTTCTTAACGCTGGGCTTAATGCGTATCCTTTGAGTTTTACAATTTCAACCTTCTTCAATTGTCCTTCTTTACTTCATATATGATCTTCCAACGGATCTATAAGCTATATAACCATGTTTTATGTATGAATTAAATGATAAAACTATATATTAAGTTCATTGAATCTCCTTGTATAGTTAACTTAGGATTGTGTTGTATATATATATTCTATGTTCGATTATTGATTTGTTTTGATATTTCTTATTTCAGTTAAAGGTTCTTCAGTTAATTCCCCTCTGAGTGAATATAGTAATACATTATTAGATACAGGTACGTAATAGCTTGCTTGTTGTATACTAGGAATAGGCATTATTAAATTTGACTTAATTCAATTCGATTTAATACTTTGATGAACTGGATGTCTATTACACCGTTTAACCTAGTCCAAGGAGCAGCAAACCTGTCATGATGCAATGACATGTTAGTTAGGCTCTTAACCTAAGTCATGATGCAATGGCTTTACCATGATGCAATGGTACGCTATGATGCAATAGCGATTTGTTTATGGTTAAGCGAATAGCTGATGGGGATAATAGTATCCGAGTAAAGTTTGCTTAAACTTAGGGGGAAATGCCATGGTTTAGTTCAAAGTTTATGGGGACTTGTGAACTAGATTCATATTGTGGATTGAGTTTAAGTAGAGTCAGGCAACGGCTTTTGAGCCCTAAAAGAAGCTATTTCTTTATGGAATAGATATAGGAGACATAAGTATTCAGACTATTTATATCAACCCCATGAGCAGCTGCTATTACTCAGGACCCCTAAATTCCAGAGCGTGATTTCGAGGTTTGAATGCCCTACTATTGCTTTGTTAAAAGAAAACTTAACAAGATAATGACTTGACCATTGATGCTTTTCATTTGAATTAAGTTTGCTTGATAATTTGTTTTTGTATTTGTTATTGCGTACTATGCCTTTGGCTCACTTTTGCTTCTTTGCAGATATTAAAGATGAGTTATATGATGATCTGGGTTACGGGTCAGATTCTGAGGGATTCATAGACGAGTGGAACGAGTAGGACTCGAATGCCCTTGGTTTTTGGGAGAAGCTTTTGCTTAAAGCATATTTCTCTGTATATGAGGCTTATTAAATAAGCCTAGGTTGTAAAAGACTTTAAGATTCGTTTAGGTTATTTTTTGTACCAAGAACAATTTGTAATTTTGTAGTATCTTATATTGACACTAATCCTTGTACATATAATGTATATATGTATGGATTCCTTTTATTAGCAATCTTCTTTTGTTTAAAAATTTTTTATAAAGTGTTAGTAATTTGATCAAACAATTCTCATAAACTGTTAGTTTTAGGACAACCTCACATATAATGTGAAAACGCTATATGTGGTTGGGGACTCGGTACTCTAAATCTAGGGATTTAGTGGGCTGGGTCTTTATAGTTACAATCATCTTTAATTATGAACATATAATTATTTATGATTATTTTGGAAAGTTACTTGCTAGACGTTTTGTTATTCTACGTGTTTGATGAATCTAGAGATATTTCTATCTTTATTTGTTGAAGTTAAGGTTTTGCTTAGCGATTTATTACACTATTCTTATTTGAGAATTTTCAAGGTATATTTATTGTTTTTCCTAATTATTTTTCAGAATTGATTGATTGTTCTTTTAAGTTTTGCTAGAGCCTTAATAATTACTTCACTAATTCTTTGATTTATCATCACTCTGACAATTTAAATTTCTTAAACTATAATTAAAACATTCATATTTTAATGTTCTTAAATCGCAAAAAATTGGGAGTGATTTTTGAGATTTTTGTAAAAGCTTTTTCAAGATCTTATATCAATTATCAAAATTAGCTTATGAAAATTAGGGGGTTTACAATAATTGAGTGTTTTCTTTCAAATTCTTTATTCATAAAGAAAGGGTTTAACAAAATTTTTATAAAATATTTTGCATAACAAATAATTATCAACATTTTTATTTTAGGAAAAACTCATTTGATAATTTTAAATTTAATTGTGTACCCATTTTTATTCTTTTATTCATATTGACAATTTTCCTAAGTGCTGAAAATTTAAGTTTTTGAAAATTTAATTTATAAAATAAGGAATTACCAACATTCACATCTTTGAAAATTTCATCATGGCAACATCACTTATGACGATGTATATGCATGAATAGAAATATAGTAGTTATACTAAGAAATAGATGATTAGCATAGACTCATGTAGAAAATAAAGATAGAAAATCAAATGAGAAAATATTGAAAATAAGGATATGGAAGTCTTAGCTTGCTATCAAGACTTCTCGAGCCTTGAGTAAATTCCAGTCACCATAGAAATTAAGAAAAGCATAAAGAAAGAAAAAAATAGAAGTCTTAGATTTATTTTCAAGACTTTTAAGACTTGAAATAATTCCAATCTCATAAATATGAGCAAGGTAAGTGACAAGAAATTATGGGAGTCTTAAATTATGTTCAAGGCTCTCCGAAACTTAGATTATGGACAAGTCCTTTTTGTTTGGACTTGATTAGGGATAAGTCTAAGACTAGAGATTAACTAGTCTTATTTATTAACATGAAATAGATAATGAAAGCATGAAATAAAGTATTAAATAAAAGCTAGGTTAGTGAGCATTTAAACTTTAGAAAATATACATATTACATATACTTAGTAATATATACAATGTTAGAGTTAGAAATAAAAAACATCATAGAACATAAATGTGAAGTTAAACAAGACATGAACAATATGTTATTTCTATATTTCCATTGTCTAGCATAAGGCTAATGGAGATTTCTTATGGAAATAAAACACACGTATTTTTCATATTATATTTATATGAACTAAGGAGAAGGTATAGTTGTTTACCTAAGATGGAAGATGGATGAAGGAAGAAAAATTTAGAGAATTAAGGGGATAGGTGTGTGTGTGTGGCATGATTCTTGAGAGAAGAGGGGAGAGAGTTTTGAGTTTAAAATTTGCAAGAGTTTGGTTATGTGAAGAGAAAAGTGTATAAAATGAGAAGGAGGAGGGGTATTTTTAGAGTTTTGAGATGGAAAATTGGAGTTAATTAAATAAATGAAAAAGAAAAAGAAAAAGAAATAGATAGATAAGAGGGAAGGAGTGGCCGGCCATGAAGTGTGAGAGAGAGAGATTAAAAATTAATTTTAGTAAAGAAAAGTAAGAATAGGTAGTAAGAAAAAAAAAGATAGATAAATGGTAATGAATAGTGATTAGATAGTAAACAAGATAAATAAATTACCAATAGTGATAAAAATACGCATTACGAGTTATATTTGATGTTTTTAGGAGCCATAAAAAATGTATATGATATTTTTACAATTTCTTACTACATTACGGGTCTAGATTGATTGCCAAAATATTTTTCTCATTTTGTATGTTGGTATCCTGATTTTAGAAACCGATCTCGTTCGTTCAAAACAAATGAAATATTGATGAATATGATCTTTTAGATTATATGAATTTTTTTAGATTATAATATAGGGTTAACTCGTTTTTATTGTTTTAGGATTTATAGTGCGGTCTTGTCCGATCTAGATCTTCTAGAACTTGTTATTCACCTACACTAGCTTTTAGGGTTCTGATTTAAATTTCAGCTTTCAAATTTACTCGTAAGATTATATAATCTAGGGGGTTTAAACCCTTCAGATTTAGGGTAAAATTAGAATAAATCCTACCCTAGTCAAACCGAAACTTCAAAAGTCAACAAAGATCAATGCATACTAGTGGTTTCAACTTCACCAATTTTACGCTTAAAACCTGGGAACAATATAAATGAATTAATGGTAGATTATAGTTTGGAATAATATAAGAAACTTAAAAAGATTATATTTGTAAAAAATTTGATCATTTCAAACCCAAACAGGATCAGTTCTCGAAAAAGGTGTTTCGGTGCTCAAAATAGTACAAATTATTCGAAAGTATGGTTAGAATCTTGATTTAATAAGGATTCGTAAAATATCAGTTTCGTAATTTTTCAATATCTAAAAATATCACATATAACATATTTATGCGCATTTTTTCTACTATCGGTATCTTATTTGTTTAGTAAACTATTCATTGTACTATTTCTACTTTTTCTTACTATTTACTTCTTACAACCTATACACCTATTTCTTACATTTACTTTTCCAATATTACTTTTTGCTAAACTTCTCTTAGATTTTACCTTTTTTTTTTTTTACTAAAATTAACTTTTAATCATATTTTCTCTTCCTTCCTCAGCATTGTTGTTCACACCCTCTCTCTCTCTCATATCTATTTTATTTTATTTTTCAATTTATTTTATTACATCTAATTTCCCTCCACATTTATCTATAAATACCCCATCTCCCTCCATTTCTTTCACACATCTCATTTTTTCTACCAAAACTCTACCAAATTCTCTCTCAAAAAATTCTCTTCCCAGCTCTCTTTTCTTTCCATAAAACCATCATCTACCCACAACTACCAACACTTCATTTATTCTTCAACTAACATATAACATTAGGTAAAAATCTTAATATCTTCTTCGTCTTCATGTTAACATAACATGACCATAGTGTACGTTTCCTAAACCCATCGGTATTATGGAAGCAATAATATGTTCATGTCTTGTTTAACAATGTTCAAGTGTTATTATTTTTGTTGATATATCATTATTTTTTATTATTGCTCTTAATCTAACTTCTATATGTTATTAAGTATAATAATGTATATATATTCTTAGAGCAAATGAGCTCACTAACATAACTTTTATTTATGTCCTTGCAATTTATTTATTTATTTCATGAAATCTATTTATTTCATGCAATTTATTAAGACTAGTTTTTCTAGTCCTAGACTTGTCCTTATCAAGTCAAAACAATTTTCTTTTCTTTCCTTTTCTTATATGGAACTTTTCCATAATCTAAGTTCGGGGAGCCTTGACACCAATCTAAGACTCCCATGATTTTCTTGATATATTTTCTTTTTTTTATTTTTATGGGACTAGTCTACCTCTAGTCTAGAAACCTTGATGCAAGTTAAGACTTCCAGTACTCGACTTTATTTAAATGTTCATTTGCTTATCTAATTTACTATACCTCTTATATTCGATATGAGTTATTTTTCTTTATATAATATAATTATATGTGCATGTTCATGCATAATCATAATGTTGTTGTCTAAATAAAACGAATTCTTTTCTTTTATTAAAATTTAAAGATTAAACCTTTTATAAAAATAATTTTGGCACTTAGGAAATTTTCCATTCAAAACTTAGGAGTTATAATTCCACAATATCCTCTTAAGAATTTAAATAAGTTCAACCTAGAATTTTAAGTGATGATACTATATAAAGTTTTTCCAAGGCATAGTTAAGTAATTCATTTACTCTCTTTTTCAAAACACCAAAATAAATTTATTATTAAATCTTAATATTGATAATCCTTTGCTATGCAAGTTTTCTTAAAAACTTATTTAAAAGAACTCATACCAACACTCTAATAAACACTAACAACTAGACAAATTTCTAAATCAAGTTAAAAATCAACTCACCAGTAAAAAAAAACTTAAAAAGTAATATTGATAAACAACCTAAAGTAACAAGTTTTCAAAAACGTAAAAGCTTATTTTTATGAAGTCTATGAAGAAAGAAATGGTACTTATGATATAAAAAGTACTCATTTAAGATAAACTAAAAGTCTTAGTTTTCATTTCAATAATTTACAAAGGAAACTTATAGATTCCAATCTTTAAATTCCTAAAGGAGATTGTTTTATGAAAAAATCATAGTTTTGACAACAATACTTGAATCATGCATGTAACGTGAGTTTATATATGTATACAAAGGATTTTTCAACTATATAATATCTATATGCTTGCTATGAGATTTTTTATTGATGAAAAGTTTGGAAAATTTGCATTTTTAAAGGCTGGAAATTCTGTAACTACTCTATACAGTACCATTTTGGAAGCCAAATGGCTTTTTATGTCAAAAATAACCTTAGAAATAGATAAATCTTTTCAATTAGGTAGAAAACAACATCTTATATGCAAAATTTCGAGTTAAAATGAGCAAGTTACAGTCATTTTAAGTTGAAATTTCCGTAATCCGAATTTTACCGCGAATTTCAAAATAGACTAGAAAGTTTAAGTAAAGCTTCCACAAAATACTCATTCTGATATTTCTCTTGTCTAGGTGATGAGGAAAGAGAAGTCCCATACCTCGAAGGTTACTTTGACTAGAGGAGCTATTATCGCAACATGGCCAAGTGAGTTTACTTTCCTGAGTTTCGTACTCATGCTTATGCTTGTAGTGTTAGAAGGGCTAGAAGTAGATAAGATTAAAATGGAAAGTACATGTGCCTTATAATGTTTGTTGAAATTATGTTAAGAATATCGAGGCATGAATTGTTGTTAATTAAAAGTTTGATATATTACCATGTTGATGTGTCTGTAAAATTCTATGATCACCTCTAAGATATTTTAATTAGATGAAAGAATTTAATAAATGGATTCATGCATATCACGTAGTGAGTCGCATTGAATTCATCATTATACACTTGGTGGGACAAGGGTATAATAGTATTGGTTGGTATAACCGGTAGTATTTACGTGTTGGAGAGTAGTAGCCGGTATAATCTACATGTTTTGTGTTGTTGAATAGTAGCTGGTATAATCTATAAAAGTTTTATTTATAAAAAGATAGGTTAATTGGTCGGTATACCCAAGCCCGAATGAAGAGCACAAATTCATTCAACATATGGCTCCCGAAAAGCCATATGTCTTGCTTGCTCATGTGTTTGATGCATGATAAGTGTTAAAAGACCCATATTTTCTATACTCAATTCATGTAATTTTGCATTAATTTTATGTGAAATTATTAAGATAAAGATACTTAAGTGTTGAATATTTGTTTTTTAGGGTTCAAGTACTCATTTGGAAGATTTATGGATGATTTGAGCAAAAACAAGGAAAGATTTAACAAAGGCTACAAAGTGATGATTTTCGAAGTTGCACAACGTTCATACATGGCCATTCAAATGCTTGTGCAGAGGGAAAAAAGGTGACCAGCAAGTATCTTAATTCATGCCCTAGTAGCTACACAAAGAGTGCACAAGGTAGTGAAAAAGCATATAACTCGATCCAAGAAGAAAAAGAGGATTTGGAGTGCTGCACAACCCCGTGCACGGTCGTGCAGAAGGCTGCGCAGAACTTAAAGATGTAAAAAATCCATTTTTTCTCATTGTGCATAGCCCCGAGCACGGCCGTGCAGACCCCCCATGCACACATGACTTTTCCCTATACTATATATAGTCGCCTTGTTGATTGACTTGGGATCTTGGACTGTACATTGGGAACCCTAGGAGAGAAAAGACGCATTTGGAAGAGAAAGATTGTTTGGACATCATAGATTATCACAAGATCATTCAAGGGTTGTATTTCTACATCACGTTTTTATTCTAGTGCTCTAGATATTGTGTTTTTCTTGTAAACTCCATGGAGGAGTAAACTTCTAACCCTAAATCTTATGAAACGCTAAACTCAATATGAATTGAATTGCCTTGATTAATGAGAAGTTTATACTTTTGCATCTATTCATGTCTTATAATTGTTTTGTGATTGATTTATGCGCAACGTTAATTACATGCATGATTCTTATTAGATGGAAGAGTTTTTATCTAGTAAGTTAGATCTTCATGAATAGGAAAGTCACATGTTTCATCTAGAGATAGAGAAACTTTGATTTGCTATAATAAAGATTTGATCTTTGCTTATGAACTAGGATCTTTAATGCGATCTTGTATTTATAGTAGTTAAGAAGAGGTTTCTATTAATTCATGCAAGATTAGAAATTGATTAACTCGATGGAGTAATTAGTTTAATAGAAAGTTCATGCAGTATAAGGTGTGAATGAGTCATTAATCAATATATTATTATATGAAAAGTTAGGGTTTAGGGTGGAACAAGATGAGGGGTATGTTGCATATCTTGTGATTGATTATAATTCTTAAAAGCTTTCATAAGGATCTTAGGGTTAATTAAATTAGTTAATTAGTAGTTGATGATAATGCATATTAATTTAAGAACTAGACTAAATAGTGGAGAAAGGGTAACACTAGTAATTACTTCTTAGATTCCTGAGGACAATACCTGATTTTAATCATATACTATTTCGAAGAGGTATACTTGCCTTTGCTCGATCGTAGGATTAATTCTAGGTTTATAAATTTTAAAGTTTGATATGATCGGTTTTAAGCGCATCAATGCATCACATATGTTTGTCTAATTATAACTTGTTTGATATTGTGATTTGAGTATGATAACCCAGGAATATTCTTACTAAACTAGTTGAGCTTATACTCCCATAGATTTTATTATCGCAGGAACATCTTTTAATATACCCGAGGTCCCTTTATCCTGGTTAAACCATACTTTTGGGAAGCTTTTTAGGGAAACTCGATCAAAGGCTTTAGATAGGAATTCCTTAAAATCTTTTGGCTATAGAGATTTATGTATGTAAGACTTAAGTTGTATTACAGATCCTTGGAAATGTCGGGGGAATGCCCTTAAGCTTATGTAAAGACCTTATTATGATTAATCTGGTGGATATATGTTTATTAGTTCTCGTATGCTTTATATTACTACTTAAACCACTTATCTCACTGGTGTCTTTTATTGCTGTATTAGACGCTTTACATATAATGCCGAGATTTTCACATGACTAAGGTAGTCATTCTTAAATCTTAATATTGTATGTGACAAACTGCCATATTTAGAGTATCCTTTGGGGCATGACACTTATAATATATATTTGTTTCATAACTGGAATTTACTCTATTTTAATAATTTATTTAATATTCTAGGATTCTTGAGATTGTTTAATCGAGTCAAGGCTTCTAGTGTTAAATATCAACTCGATTTGACTTTTGATATTAGTTTTAAATTTTGATTCTAAGATTCACTTATAAGATTACTGAAGACTGTAGGGTTTTATAATTTTTATCATTAATTGTTATCTGGTGATGTTGTCTTGATTTATGTGCCAATGACTAGGTATGGAAATGGTTTTGGCCTAACGAGTGAAATTTCAACTTGATAAATTATTATTGTACTATGGAAAGTTATTCTGGGTTATTTTGTCATTAAAAATTATTTGGACTTACTATCTCGATTTACGTATTAGAGATCAGATAAATGAATTGTTTAGTGTCGGGATTTCGAGTTGGACAATTATTGGATTTTTATTTGGTTTTTGAAGGTACTCTTTTTCTTAAGATTATGAAATTTTTTATTTGATCTTATTTAGAATTTCTAGAGCTCAATTTTAATTTGGGTTGGTTTCAAGGTTTTGGTTTCGATATTTAGATCTAGGATTATTTCTAAGAGTACCGAAAAATTCAGAACTTACATAAGGGGCTATCTTAACTCCTTGTTCCCCAAGTTTTACATGTACTTTTTCTAAGTCATGTCATTCCACTTCTGAAAATGAATGGAGAGCTTAAAGACACAATGGCGCTCCTTGGTACTATGAAGGGTGTTGTTTTGCTAGGTTGAAGAACTAAAAGCATAGTTTGGCTCTTTTTGATAGGAAGGGGGTCATTTTTACAACTCTTATCCTATAGAGACTTAACTTCCTTGTAATTTTGAAGATTGAAGGCACGTAGATCCTACTCTTCCCAATTGCTTGCATGCACACAAGTGTAGAAGGGATAATGAAAGGGGTTATCTTTGATTCTTGTTATTACGGGATGTTAGGAGACCCAACAACATTGGATCCAGCCTCTCGACTATGTAATCTACTCTACCTCTCTTGGGTCTTTACTTTAGGGTTAATGGTAACTTGACGATCTCGTTTCTTTATCCTTCATTCATCCCTTCCTCCCATCATAGTGTCTAAGCTCTTAGGGATGCGATTAGGCTAAAGGGATTATGTTATGGTGCATGTAGTCTCATCAAGTTGTGGTAAGAAGTTTTAAAGCTCCTTTAGCTTCATCTTACTTTTCTTGGGATAAGTCAAGATTAGCCAAGCTCTTTTCTTTATATGAAAATTTTGGTGAAGTAAAACTTTTTAAGTATTTGGGTTACTTGACGTAATGTAATTTTCGAATGTAATCAGATTGCCTTTACGATTAGGTTTTTTTCTTATATTGTGCTCTTGTAATCAACTGGATGTATCGACCTTAATAGTGTAAATGAATATGAATGGAATCGAATATTATCTTTTTATGTTGTCCCCTCTCTAGTTACTACCTCGTTGTTTCTCTTTGGTGACATGTTATTTTTTGACCTGCTCCTAGGTGGATTTTACTTTTTACTCTAGAAATGATATAGTGAAGAGTCACTTTGGCTTTCTTTGAGCATTGTTTTTATTTGTATGCTTCTTTGGGAAGGTATGTGCTTTTGAATTTTGTTGCATCTCTATGGATTTGTTGATTCAATGTGTGTTAGTTAATATCTTTATTCATATTGAAACGGCCTAACCCTTAAGGTGATTAAGGGCATAGTTGTTTTATTGCACGCATCACCACCAAGCAACATGTGCAAGGCTTCTTTTAACTAGGTGAGTTACTAATCAAGTTTAGTTATGAAATCATAATTAGGCTCTTTAGTAAGGTCATAACGCATCGACTGACAATTTACTAACAATTTAGAAATAATATACCAACATATAGAAAAGTACTTTAAGAAAGAGTAAAACAAAAAAATTAATTTCTAAAATAGTTTAAGATAACAGCTACAAAAGGGGAGTTACGATCAACCTTGATACAAAGTTTGGCACTCAACCCTAGCTCACAATCATTCATTTAAAATAAGAAACATAAACATTCAAATAGTTTTTCTCAAATTCCATGTGGTCTAAGTATCTATGTCACTCTCCATGCTCCTCCATCTTGAGACCCATGGAGTCATAATGAAGGTCCACGAATTGATCATTCTCGATAACTAAAATAATGAAAAGTGAGTGGCAATGCCCAGTATAGAGTAATAAAACATATACACGCATGTCATGCAAGCCTAGGCTAATGTACCAAACACAAATTTAGTTGATTAAGTTTTAAGGTAGTAAACAGGTATTCCCAGCATCCCAGAGATACAAACACGCACAAGAGTACTTAAGACTCCCGCTAAATAATAGAGGTAAGATTCCCTAGAACTTACCAGAAAAAAAAAAAAAGAATTAGTAGTCTCGTATGGATCAATCACACATAAACAACCATTAATAGCACAGCCTACTACGACATTTTATGTAAGAGCTCATACTCCCACATAACTCCAATACAACTTCGTACCAGCTCCGAATTATCGTTTAGTTTTGAAATATCCTCGATTAACTATCTATTTGTCCTTACCACTCACTCCATGAGGATCTAGATGCCTACTGTTACCAAATCATCCTAAAGTTGCGATCAAGCTTGTAACCCAATCCAAAGGTGCCTCTTCTGGAGTAAGCGACCAAGCAGCAACCAACACTTTGAGTTTAAATTCTTAGTCTTGTTATCAATACTATCTTAATAAGCAACATGTAATTACTGCGTACCTGTCAATTAGTTTGAGCTTTCAAATCCTTTTCCCAAGCTCGATATGCAATAACTGTTCATGATTAAAATTGAAATCAGTTTATGATAATTATTTTTAATCCTCTTATATTGTTTGTTATATCTAGGTCACTTTGACTTAACCATTTTATTTAAAGATCATGTTCAAAGGGTTATTTAATTTTGAGGAAGAAAATGGGTTAAGTTTTGTTCAATTTGATAAGGTTTGTAGAAGGAAAAAGGGACTGGGAAAGAGCATGATTGGTACATGGGGAGACGTATCACCCCATGTTCTAGTACACGATTGAATATGTTAGCTATATTTCTATTGTGCTCTTCCTTTGTTTAGGGGGTCAAAAAGGTATGCAGGAAGAAACATGGCCCCGTATATCCCTTGTGCTATTCTTGGATTAAAAGATGATTAGATCAAAAAGAAGCACGGGTAAAACACAGGTATATGCATCTTCCCATGTTCTTTCCGATTTCAAGGCATTTTTAAAACATAGAGAAGCACGAGCAAGTACACAAAATTCTATACATGCCGTGCTTTTCTAGGAAACTCAATCCTTCGAGTTTTCGAAGACAGCGAGAGCATGGGTAAGTTCACAACCTCATGTACATGCTGTGCTTTTCTGGGAAACTTGGTTCTTTGATTTTTTTTGAGAATAGAGAGAACCATAGGCAGGTGCACGACCTCATGTACATGTTATGCTTTTTTGGAAAACTCTATTCTTCGAGTTTTTGATAATTAGAGAATAACATGGGTGGATACACCACGTTTTATACTTGTTGTGTTCTTCTGGGTTTGTAATACTTCGTCTTCATACTTGTTATTTCATCAAAAAAACATATTTTGGAACGATTTTTGGTGACCTTAAAGGCATTAGATGGTCATGTTCATGCCTAATTTATTTATTTTCATCTCCCATTTGTTAAAACATGATTAAACAAAATTAAAGGCCTTAAACACCTAGTTTTGATAGCAACCACCGAAATTATCATGTTTCTCTAAAATTTCTAAAACATTTCGTATACAAATCGTCACGTAGCTTCTTCTATCATCAATAATATCAAACCCCTTGTTGATTCTATGATCTTATCCATGGTTTTAAACATATATCAACATTCATTTTCTCTCAAGGTTGATCTCTAGGAGGATTTCAACTTGAAATGCATTTATCTTTTCTTTAACATTTCAAACTTGTCTTATCTCCTTATTATCGCATCTTTATAACACTGAGAGTTGATTTTAAGTCTTACCTTGTTGCAGCTATAAGGTGGTACTTCAAAGCTCAAAACACCTCCAAAATCAACTTTCTTGCTACCTTTTCATCACATCAGCACTCCTATGTCAAAATTTACATCTAAAACACCATAAACTTTGCATTTCAAAGCTTAAAAATCTCAAACTTATATTATCACGAATTTCACTAAGGTTACTGCCCTTCTCTTTCTCCTAGTTCGTGTCCATTTTCCTCATTTCCTAACATGAAATACATAACCTTAATTGATTAGTGCTAATAATTAATCATTAAGTGGAGTCTAAGGTCTAGGGATTCTCACCTTAAGGTTGTAGTAGGTTTCCTAAAGAAGAAAAGGTAGAAAAAAAGATAAAAGAGCATTTATACGGGGGCTAGTAGGGTAAGATCTACAGTTTGTGGGGTTTATATTAGAGTACTACTTGGCATGATCTCAACCCTCCATCTTTACTAGATTTTATTTGGCAGATTTTACTAACCTGGATCCATTAATTAAACTAACCTCAAATCTTGTTTTTAATTAACCTACTATTAATTTGTCCATTCATTCAGGTTGAATTCATAATTATTTTTTTCCAGCTATTATTTTTGAATTTTTAAATTTTATGGGTGGTGTTTGGATCATTTTACAATTCTTGTCTTGTAACCTTTAGAGAAGTTGCCTTTTTGTTGCCTTCTTCGTCTTGTTTTTTTATGAGCTCATAGGTTTTGAGCACACCAAAAAGTTCTTCTTTACTTAAGGTACTAAGATCCCGAGCTTCCTCTATTGCTATCCTTTTGGCTTTCCGATCTTTTGAAAGTGACTTGAGAAGTTTAGAATTGATTTCCAAATTAGTAAAGTTCTTCCCAAGGACGCTTAGAGGATTTATAATGTTAATAAATCTATTGTGCATTTCATCGATAGTTTCATTTAGGAGCATTTTAAAATTTTCACATTCACCCATAAGAGACTTATTTTAGTGTCTCTGACTCTGGACATTCCCTCATAGATCTTTTCAAGCATTACCTAGATTTCTTTAGTGGTAGAACATGTGCAAATTTTGTTGAAATTGCTTTCATTTAAATCGTAATGTAAAATATTCATGGTAATTTCATTTAAATCTAATTTTTCCCAATCCTCTTCAATATAATCAACTTCTAATTTTCTTTCAATTTTAAGAGGCCCATTTTCAATAACATTCCGTATTAATCTATTTTGGGCTTTTAAAAAGATTTTCATCCTACATTTCAAGTAAGGGTAATACCCCCACTTAGAAGTGGAGGTATGTTTATAGCTTGCCCTCTAGAAATCCTAGTACATTATAAGCCATGATCTTTACTCTATTAGGCAATTAAGCATAGAATTAATAGAGATGGGCTCTAATACCAAATGAAAATGAACTAGGATACTCTAAAGGGGGGAAGGGGAATTGAATATTTGCGTTAATAACTACAAATAAATATTTTTCATGTAGGGAATAGATGGAGCAGCATAAATAACAAACTAGACATTAATATAAAATATAAAATATAAAATATAGGGATAGAGAAGACTGGGTAAGATTTAACAAGGAGTTCAGCCCACTTTCTATTCTCTACAGTCCACAACTGCATCCAACAAGGACTTTACACCCACTTTTATTAAGCACCACAAAACAACACTCAAGATGAGCAATACAAATTTACTCTACTTTAGGAAATAGAATATTTCCTTTACTTCACTAGATGGTCTTCTATAGATTTACAAATAGAGAACAGAGCACTAGAATGATTTTCTCTCTTACTCGAGATTTACAAATTTATGAACAAGAGAATAGAAAATTAAGTAAGAAGATTAGTTTGTTTACTTTCTTGCAAATGAAAGCCCTAAAGAATGTCAAAAGTTCTATGAATCTCCAAGCCAAAGAGTATTTATAACTATAAAAAAAATTAAATATCTGTTGAAGATAAAATCTATCAGGTGGCTGTAATAAATGTGCATAACAGTTGGATTTTTAGTAGTATCGGCTTGCCGGTCTCAAGACCACTTGCTCGCCAGTCAGAGTCCTCTAATGTCTTACCTTAATCTTTCTTTGTCACGTCTTAGTTGCACCTCAAAATTATAGGACTTGACAACTATAACTCTTGGAAGAACTAGACTGGCTCGCCGATCCTTGTGTACTGGCTCGTCGGTATGATTTTTCTTGTGTCACTCCCTACCAAGTTCTCTTTACGTCTTAAGTCTAGCCTTTTTGGTTTGTTTGTGAGGTTGTGTTTGACAAGGTGTTTTTTGTGTCATTATCTGCAAAATAGAATAAACAACATAAATTTCTAATTTAAACTTCAGTACATAGAATTGATAGAATACATTTCTGCCTTAATTTTCGATTGAAACTAAATAAGATGTATTAATCATGTTTGAAGAATCAACTCAGAGCATTCATAGTTTTTCTTAAAGAATTTCAAACTAGTTTTAACTACATTTTTATTTTCTAACTTCGTATTATTATATTTACAAAAGAATCAAACTTAAAAATAATTCTAAATAGATTAAGTTCATTTTGAACTTTTTAGAAGATGGAAAGTCTCAACAAGGTTTTTGAAAATTAATTAGAAAGAATCTTCAAGCTTTTAACAAGTTAATGTAAGAAACTATCTTTTGAACCTATTTTAAATCATCAAGTAAGCTTCTTAACATCAGACATAACAAATACTTAATCTCTGTAAAAATGAAACCCTAATCTAACAAGATTGAACTTTTATCTATACAAAAATAAATCAAAATAATGATATTAAAGTGAAAGAATGTGCTTACCTTATCAGTTGAATGCAAGGAATGATTCTTTATCGAGTTCGTCTAAGCAAAAGTATTGAGGGTTTACAGAGAGTTTATCAGGTTCATTAGATTTTTGAAAAGGATAATGAATGAGAGGGAAACAACAATATTAATGTTTTTATATTACTTGAGTCGCAGGTTCAACTACAGGTGCGGTCTACAACACAGTTGTTATTTTATTCGAAAAGAATTTAGGCTTTTATTTAAGTTGTGGCTAATATTTAAAGAATAAAGAATAAAAGAATTGATGCCCAGATCATAACTTGATATATTAAACCTGCATAAAAGAATAAAGAATCGTGTCCTTTATTGAGTTGTGGCTGAAAGAACTAAGAATAAAGAATTAAGGTAAAAGACAACCATGGTCATAATCGTAGGCTCGATTAAAGCTATGGAAAAAAATTAGTCTCTTTTCTCAAACTGCGAGTTTACTCAAGGCCAAAATTATTAGGTGGATTCCTATAAAAACACTTGAAAACAAGCTTTAAAATGTGAATTAAACCGTGGGCTTGGTTGTATCCTTATTTATTCATTCTCTAGACAAAAAACTTAAACAAAACATCATTCTTAAACTTCAAAACCATCATCATCATTCAAAAAATTCTTAGGACAAATTTATTTAAAAGTCTTACATGATTTCATCCATTGTCAAAAAGCTTAAACAACAATTATTCATCCAACATTCATTAAAAGTCTTCAAAAGAAGCTTAAGGCATTCATGAAAGTTCTTTAAAAAAATTAACATAAGACAAACAAAATGTAGAATCAATTATTCTAAGAGTCTCAGTTCTTGATTTATTTCCTTCAATTGGCTTTTGTATTAGCTAATAGGGTTCCTTGAGGTCTTTCTAAAAGTAGCTTTGAAATTTAGCCTAGTTATGTCTCTAGGTTATGAATTACAGCTGAATGGTGTCTCAAGATGGTATTACTGGTCTGTTTCTTAGCTTCAAAGGCCATAATATACTGAGGAATTAATTCCTTTAAAGAATTCTTGCTATCCTGGGGGACATTTGACTCTTGACCCTAGCGTTTTTGAGAATTAAGTGAGATAAAACCAGATTAATAGAAGTTATTGTTACTCCATCTAAAGTTTGGATGGTTCCTCTAGCTAAGGTTATAAGTATTGTTGTAGGGTTCATTCTTACGTCCATTAAAGTTGTTCACATACTCCATAATTTTAGAAGTCATATCCTCAACATTTTGTCCAAACTTGCCATCTACCATGTGCACTTGTCCCATTCCCATGGTCATGCTATTAACCTTCCTAGTCAGGGCCTTTATCTTGGAAGTCAAAGCAGTCACAGCATCAAGTTCAAACATACTTCCAGATTTCTCCTTCCAGACCCTACTAGATGACCATTTATAATGGTTCTTAGCCATGTCCTCAAATAAACTCAAGCATTCATTGAGGAATTTGTTGTTCAGGCTTTCTCCTATTGCTGCATCAATAAGTTACCTAGTGCCATGGTTAAGCCCATTGTAAAAAGTTTAGACCTAGGTCCACTAGGTAGTCCCTGGTTTCGGCATCTTTCTAGCAACTCCTTCCACCTTTCAAAAGCTTTATAGAGAGTTTCACATTCCAATTGGTGGAATGAAACTATTTCTACTCTCATCTTTACAATTCTAGAGGGTGGGAAATACTTTCTCATGAAGTTCTCAGCCATTTGTTGCCAGGTGGTTATAGATGCTTAGTAGACTATTGAGCCATTTATTTGCATTACCCCTTAAAGAGAAAGGAAACAACTTGAGTCTTATGGCATCATAAGAAGATCCATTGATTTTAAAGGTATTATAGATTTCTAAGAACTTATGGAGGTAAATATTGGGGTCCTCATCTTGTAGTCCATCTAATTGGACATACTGTTTCACCATCTGAATCACATTAGGTTTTATTTCAAAGTTATTTCCAGCAACCCTAGGTCTAACTATACTTATGTTAGCTCCATCAAGAGTAGGTCTGCAATAATTTAGCATAGTTATGGGATAGTTGACTCTAATGGGTTCATTCTTCTCTTGTATCCCCCTCCATTCTCAGGATTTGTCTTATTAGCCATGTTTTCTAGAAAAATCCCTTGTTCCCATCTAGCTAGTCTCCTATTGATTTTGCTTACACTTGAGGCTCTAGAGTAAAGGGAAATAAAGGGTGAGAGACTCTTGGTCATAATCCTATAGTTTTATTATGAAAGAATTAGTCTACAACATACTTATTTTACAGCAGATAAACAACATAACAACTATTTACAACAACAATAGAATTGAAATATATAGCAATAACAAAATATACATGAAAAGAATTATGAACTAGAGAATTAAACAAAAAGATAAAAGCTAAACGAATAAAACTATACAAAAAGTTTTAGAAAAACCTAACATTCATGTTTACAAGCAGGGTATGTATAACAAAAAGCTGTAAATAGAGTAAAAAATATACAAAAATTTACATATGTATAGAAAAACAAAAAGGGTTATACTATAAACAGAAACAAAATATTTATATAAAGAAAATAAAATAATATTTATAGAAAAAGAATAAGAATATGTACAAAGAAATAAAAACAAACAGAAAGCAGAAATTATTTATACTATTCACAAGATCAGTAACTAGTCTAATAGATTTTAAGCTTTCATGTAATGCTTTGTTGAGCTTCATTTTCATGAATTCAACGTCGATTCTCTGCAATGGCACCAAAAAAACTTGCTTGATTGCTGTTAAAATCATTAAGAACAAGCAAATACAAAACTAAAGTTTTTCAAAGATTTGTAAAATGTAATAAGTTTTGTTCAACATCGGTTGCATTCACTAACATAGGCAAGCGCACCTATCGAAGTAGCATAGAAAGTATTAGGTTGTATTCCTTAGGGATCATTAACATATATGCTTGTTGTCTTTTTTTTCTTTTCTTTATGGTGTTATTCGGTTGGTTAAGTTGGGTATGGTTATAAAAACTGCCTTTTAAAGAACAACTCGAAGTAGAAGCTTTTTGAAAATTTGTAAAACTAATTAGTGTTGTCCAACTTCGATTAGCAACTACCAACAATTAGGGAAGCGCACCTACCAAAGTAGCATATAAAGATTAGGCCGAAGCCTAAGGGAGATTAGTGGCAATTACCTTACTCTCATTTCATCTATTATCTAGCCAAAGAAAATCAAAAGATCATACTGGAAACAAAAGCTAAACTAGGTTAATGAATATTCACAAATGCTTTTAGGGCAAAATTAATGATGGTTTTGTAAAATTGCAAGGCAATAGCTCGGGGTTTATTTCACCAACTCCTTATCATGCGATTTTAAATCAAAACTCTAAGAGAGTTGTTGCTGATGTATTTGTACTGTCGGATTCATTGAGGTAAGCTAAAGTCTCTCTTGAAGTCAGTAACTCTAGATCTAGACCTAGACCAAACCATCATAAATATTTATTAAGCTATCAACGGTCTAGACCAGCATAAAGCTTAAGAATTCTTTGTCTTAAAACCAACTTTGTGAATTTTAAAAACAAGAGATAGAAAGTCTCACATTTTCCTCTCTCAAGGTGTTTATGACCAACTCCATTAGTAGCTAAAATCTATTCAAAAGAATGACTCTCAGCCTATTCAGTTGAAATCAAACATAGGTCTAACAGGTGCACCACACAATTAAACCCATGCAATTAAATTCAAGCTACTAATCACAAATACCCAGTTAATTTACTTGAAAGCACATTTGAAATCACATGAATCGGGATTTAGATTCACTAACCCTAAGCTATAGAAGATTATTTCTCCATGGATTTAGAACTTAAGAACGTAATCTGAAGAAATAATATGAAAGTAATCAAAGAATATTTCAATTATGATCAAAGTCTCACAAAAATCACAAACAATAAGTTTAATTGATTTTACCTTCTAAAGCAAGAAGAAAGAGTTCTTTCGCTCTAGAAATTCTCTCTCTATTCTCTATGTTAATTTTGTACACTATACACACAATCTCTCTACAATGCTGTGCATGCTTTTTTATAAAATCAAGGCATAAAAATCATGAAGAATTTATTGCTGACATGGCAGATTCTTTATGACGGAATGCAAATTCTATTGGTTTCCCTCAACATAAGTTTTGATGTTAACAAAAAGAATTAAGTGATTACTAACAAATTTATTAAGTGTGCAGTAAATTTAAGAATGATCAAAGTTTTATAAAAATATTCTTCAAAAGAGATTCAACTGAAAAAGTAATTTAGAAAGCTTTTTCAAGAAAAATTGAATAATCAAAAGGTAATTTGCTGGTTGACAAGACAATTACAACGGTCAGAAGGTAGATCAGAGAGTAAAATTTCCTATGAACACAACAAACAAGTTTCGCGAACAGATTTCAAGAATTTGGATTTTCTTTTATTCTTTGTGGATTTGAAGACCCAGCTCCAAAATTGAATGTATTTGGGTAATACATTCAATTATGTTCCACAAAGTTGGTTCATATATCTAAGGGGATTCAAAATTTCAAGGATTTAATTTAGTATTTTGACAAGTGAAGTTCACGACAGCTTTTTCATGTTCAAGTATCTTCAAGACATATCCAAGATTCGATGTAAAACTGTTATAAGGAAATCTCTGATGTTTGTATCAAGGACGTATTTCTCAAAGGCCAGAGGAATTCAAATTCAAAGTAGATTTTCAACAGTAAGATACGATGCTAATTTTATGGGATATTATTTTGAAGCTAATAAGGAACAACACAATCTGTTTTACAACATTTGCTCCTCAAAAGATTATTCATGACAAGATGACGATAAGTTTTTATCTTCATCAAAATGCAAAAATCAAGAACAATTATCAATAACCAAAGCTTATCCAAGTTTTATTGTTGAGGAAGACTCAACAGCAGATCACATCCGAATGACACACACAATATCAAGATTTAATCTCATCAAGTTTAAGTTCTAGCTGTTGAAGAAAAACAGATAAATATTATAAGCATAGAAGAGAAAGATACAATTATAAATTACTTGAAAAAGTACAAGCACTTAAAGCTAAAAAATTTCCAGTTTACTCAAGCGAATTTATATCATATTTATATTGTTTTTCTTGAACTAAAAACTAGAGGATACGTTATACTTCTTTCCTCTCTTAGTATTTGAATTTTTTGGGTTAGAGATAGATTAGACGTAGATTTTGAGTTCAGAGATAGCTAGTATTAGCGTGAAGTCTGACAGAGTGATTTATGATACTTCTTTGTAATTGTTTTTTTATTGGATATAGTGGAATATACCGATGTGGAATACTAGGTCCCCGGCTTGGTGCTAAAGACAGAATTGACGCTCGAGGCAGAACCTCTATAAATCGACTTTGCACTCCTCTCTACCTCATCTCTTTAATTTTGTGCATGTTTACTTATTTGCTATTACTGCATTTCATGTTCAAAGACTAAATCAGAAAGTAACTGGGAGTTTAATTTCTAATCAAAGAGTAAATTGGAAGCTCAACTTTAAACATTTGCTTAACTTAAGTGAACTTGTTTTATCCGAATTTTGATTAAACTTATTGGTGGTTAAGTTGTTTTTAAGTGAGTTTAAAAGCCATTATAATTTGATTAACTAAGTGGTGTGAATTTAGTTGAGTTTTTGAAAAAGTAAAATTTTTATTAAATAACCAATTCACCCCCCTCTTGGTTATTCTTTTGGGACCAACAATTGGTATCACCACATTTCTCTTTTGTTTAAATGAGTGTTCCAACAATGGCTGAAAATAACATTACAATCAATAGAGCCTCATATTTTGATGGCACAAATTATCTTTACTGGAAGATACGGATTTCAACTTACATAAAAGCTAATGATTATAGTTCATGGTAGGTAATTGCATTTGGAGATAATCAAGTAACGATGATTGATGAAGCTGGATTCACTGATGTCGAATTAAAGCTAATAGAAAAGAACAACAAGGCTAAGAATCTCTTACTATCTACAATAGCTCCATCCGAATTTTACTTGATTTCCTCTTGTGAAACAGCAAAAGAAATTTGGGATACCTTGTTTGTAACTTATAAAGGAACTGACACTATTAAGGAAACTAAAATCAATGCCTCACTTCAACGTTATGAATTGTTTAAAATCAAGTCTGATGAGAAAATTAAAGAAGCTTTTAACCATTTTACTGCTATCACTAATAAGCCAACATCTCTTGAAAAGAAATTGGATGATTCTGATCTTGTTAGGAAGATGCTTCGAATCTTACCAAAGTCGTGGGATGCCAAGAAGACAGGTATAGAAGAAGCCAAGATCTATAAAACCTCACGCTCAATCAATTAAGGGAAAAACTGATGGCATACGAATCTCACCTTAGCACAACTGAGGAACCCGAGAATAGTTCAAAAGCAATTATGTTCAAAGCTAAAGAATTGTTGAATCCAACTCTAATGAGGACAGCGATGACAAGAACATCAACATGCTTGAAAGAAGATTCAACAAATTTTTAAAGAAAAAGAAAGGTAAAAAGTTCAAAAAAATTAATAAATTTAACAAGTATGATGCAAGAAAAAACTATAAAGATAAAAAAGAAAAGAAAGAAAAGAAGGAGATTGTGTGCTACGAATGCAAGAAACCAAGACACATCAAATATAAGTGCCCTGTTCTGATCAAGAAGATGGAGAAGTTTAAGAAGAAAAGTCGAGCAATGATGGCAACTTAGAGTGATTTGGACGAATCAGAGACTGACTCAAAAGCTGCAAGTGACATGAGGAAGAAGCAAATTTGTGCTTGATGGCCACATCAGAGGTATATTCATATTCTGAACCAGATACAATTGATAATGAGATGTATATGGAAATAAAAAAGTTCTAAAAACTCTCAAGAAGGCTGATTTAAAATTTTCAAAATTAGATTCAGAAATTAAAGCTTTAAAAAATGAGAAAGATGTTTTGAGTCAAACAAACAAGTTACTAGCTGATGAAAATGACATTCTAAAAATTGATAATGAGAAATTACATGTTAATTCTGATGTCTTAAGAGAAGAGAATGAAGTTATGAAAAATGAAATTGAAGATTTGAAAATAAGAGTGGAGGATCTGTCACAATCTATTAAAACACGTTCAATAAATTTGATGAAAGTGACAAAAAAATAAACATGCTTATAAATAATCAAAGACCTGCTGTAAACCCTTGGTTTTTAGAGTAATCCTAAGCCTTAACCCTAAGTCGAGAAGTCAACCAGAAATCTTAAGTCAACAAATATCAAGTTAAACCCTACAGTTTAGATCAGGAAATTCCGTGTTTGTAAACCGAGAAATCGAAAATTAAGTAAAGTGTGTAGAATAGTTTGTAATAATATTTGATTTCTTAAAAACATCAGATTGGTTTATTTTCGGCTTATTTTGAACCCGATTGGATACTATTTTTGAAAAGCATATCCCAGGGCTCAGAAAATTAAAAATATATCTTTAATATTTTTAGACTCGTATTTTTATAAGGATTTCAAAAATATAGAGTTCATAATTTTCCGGAATCTAAAAATATCATATATAGCTTATATAAGCATATTTTGACCGTACCGGTAACTTATTTGTTGAAATACTAAAATAATTCAATTGATTATTTAATTTTATTTATGAAATTTCTGCCACTCATTTAAAAATATTTTTATTAATTTTATTTTATATATTTTCATAATAAAAAAGCATTTTTTCAACCCATGCTTCAAGTACACTTCAATTGTCACTTCTACACATTATTCATGTTTTCTCAGTCTTTCTTACACTCAATCTCCCATGCATGGTTGCTGCTACACTCTCAAAATCATCCACTTTTCTTTTATTTTATTTAATTATTTAATGATTTAAAGTCTCTTTTAGTTAGCAAATTGAGTAACACAAGTTACACTTTCAAAATTCAAGTTATAAACTAACTAAACTCCTCTCACTCTCCCTATGAAGATCACGTCCAGCCTCCCCCCACCCACACCCCAACCACCGAAATCTCTACCATTGATTTTTTTTTTCTTTCAATTATTTAACACACTTTTAATACACTCCTCTCTCTATTTAAAAACTTATACACTTTCTCTCTTTGCAATCCTACCTCATTTACTCTCTCTTTTTCCTCTCTTTATCTCTTTCTTAGCCTTGTCCTTGCGAGAATACAAGCTGCCCCCATCTCAAAAAAATTACTTCTATATTCCATTCTTGAAGATTATTTAAGTAAACGTTCATCTTAAGCTTCCATAGATGCTATAGGTTGATTATATGGAGGTTTCATGCATCAAAGGACTCTCCATAATGCCTAACCGCTAGAGATGATGATGCCAAAACTTTGAAACACTCCTCTTGTTTATGATCTATATTGATATTGCTATATTTGTTGTCTTTAAGACTTTATTATCTTCATATTTATATTATACCTTGTAGATCTAATTTTTTATGAAGCTTTGGTTATGTTTATGTTTAGATCTATAGGTTTAGGGCTTACTACCATGATTTCTTTTATATTTATGCTCATATTATGTGTAGATCTTAGATTTGAACTTGAATAAAAATAGTGAAATTCGTATCTAGGCAAGACCTATATTTAAAAACCCTCTTCCAAGTCTCAAAATGGAAGTTTTGGTTGAAAAAATAAAGGTTTAGTGGATGTATATCATCAAGACTTCTTTTTACAAGAATCAAAGGTGGTTTTCAAAAGTTACTTTCAAAAATAAAAATCTTATTTTCGGATTTAGGCCAAGACATGGTTTAAAAACATGTTTTACAACTCAAAAATGAAGATTTTATTCAAGAAATGGAAGGCTCTTAAGATAGGATATGTAAAGGATGATTTTTCATAAGTTTTGATGGATTTTGTCAAAAGATATGTTTAAAAACAATTTTTGAAAATTCGGATCTAAGCCAAGACCCATTTTTAAAACCTATTATCTAACCTCAAAATGAAGATTTGGACAAAAATATAAAGGGTTTTTGGTATAAATATCCTAAGGATTGGATTTTCATAAGTTTAGAGGAGTTTTCCTAAAAGGTATTTCTAAAATAGAGAGTTTTGTAAAAGACAAGTCTAGGTCTTATTTTCATTCTAAAACTCAAGGTTCGAATCTAGGAAGATATGAATTTTGAAGACCTTATTTTAGACTTCAAAATAAGAGTTTTATGTGAAAAATGGAATGCTTAGATAATGGGTGACATAAGAAAATTATTTTAATTGAGTCATGTTAGTTTTAGCAAAGGATTTTTCTCAATCTCAAAACAAGAAAATGAGTTTCAACTCAAAATTTCGATTTTTACAAAAGTAGATTCTTGAAATTTTCATTTGGATAATATCATTAGGATCATATAAGTATTTAATCCTTTAACTTTGGTTAGAAGTTCTCTTTATAAGTATAGAACCAATATAAGTTGATCTAAAAAGTTAAATGGAACAAAAGTAACAATTTTTAATAATAACTAAAAAATGGAATTTTCGTAACCTTTCTGTACAGTAGCTTTTCGACCCTCAAATGACCTTGAATGTTTGATTTAACTTAGTAAATGGATAGATCTTTCAAAGTCGATAGAAATTGATATATAACATGCGCAATTCCGAGTTAAAATGAGTTAGATATGATCATTTTAAGTTAGGACTTCAACTTAGGCGAAAATTGACGAACATAGTAAATAGAATTGTTAATGTAGCCCCGGAAAATTTCAATAAATAATTTCAAAATGAACTTCAAAAATAAACTCTAAAAATCACTCCAAATTAAAACCGAATTTTGACAAGTCCTAAATCACGAACGAATTCAAAAACTTCTCAATCTTGAGAAAATGAAAATCTTTAAACAATAAAATAAGAACTCAGTGGTTTTCAAATTCAAAACCACGACGTACGAAAAATTTCATATTTAGCTCCGGCTTGTAAAATCGGGTAATATAAAGCCCAAAAACAAATTATTAAAAAGTAAATAATGATTAACTTTCGGAAATGAAACCCAATTAAAGAATTCCAAAAACATTAAGAGTTATTAAATACTTACAAAAATAAAATTTAAAATAAATTTCTCAAATTAAATATGTTATATAAACATAAATATCAGTTTCCAAATTGGCAAAGGTCTAAACCGGAAAATCACCCGGAAACCCTAACCGGAATACAATAGTGTAAGTCCGGCAATCTAGTGCCCCTAACCCTAGAGGTCGAAATGTAGTTTAAATATATAGAATAACTCATAGTAATATAAGTTCGTTTATAATTATCAGATTGGTAAATTTTTGACCTATTTCGAACCCGTTCGGATACAGACTTTGAAAAGCGTGTCCCGGGGCTCGAGATATCAAAAAATATACCACTAGTACCGTTAGACTCGTAATTTTATAAGATTTCTAAATATATCAGTTATATAATTTTTCGGGTTATAAAAGTTACAGTTATAACCTTTTTACCGTATTTTCATTTCTACCGGTAATTGATTATTCTTTTGCACTATTCATTTTATTTCATTACACAATTTTATTATTTTTATAATGTATACCCGGTTTTCCTAGTAATCGAGTAAACTTCGAAAACCAGAAAATGAAACCCTAAACCGGTTTAGTTCAAAGCGTTATGAGAAAGACCTAGAAACCCTAAATCCGGCTTTTCCTTGATTTCCAAATAAGAAACTTTTATAAGCAAAATTAATTTTGAATATAGTTCTTGATTATATTTCAAACCAAGAAAAGATCAGATTTTGAGAAAATTTCAACTCCGGGTCATCCCGAGACCCATTATAGAAAAGCGTGCCCCGGAACTAGAATTTCAAAACTTTCTTTATGAATACTCATTTGAACCGAAATAAAATAAGAATTTCAAAAATATATTTTTCATAATTTTCCGGCTTACGAAAAATACAGTTATAGCCTTTTTATTCGTATTTCATTACTACCGGAAATTAAATTGTCTTGTCAACTATTCACTACTATTCAAAAAGTACCACCTATACCACCTAGTCTACCTATTTGTACACTCTACAATTTCAACACTTACCATCACTCAAATCACCCTCTTTTCTAAATACTTTTTGTCCCCTTAAAATCAATACAATTTATGACATTTGTACATAATTCAAATCAAAAGCAAATCAATCAAAAAAATCAAAATTTTCCCTTCCTCCACAAGCATTGGTTGGCGTGAAATGGCCCCCCACAAGCTTCATTTTACAATTTTTTTAATTTATTTTAACCCCATTTAACCTAATTTCATATGCTATATAAACTACTTTTTCTCTCTCTCTCTTCATTCTTTCCTTTTTCCAAACTTTCAAAGGTAAAAGAAGCTCCCTTTTCCTCTCATTTTTCCTTCTATGCCGTGACCTTCATACCCCATACACACACACACACAACTTTCTTTTTCTTTCATTCATCTCCTATTTTACTCTAAGTAATGAGCTTCTACTCCTTCTACTCATGGATCCTTGTTATGGCAAGGATATTCTTGGATATTTCAATTAAATGTCCCCATGATCTTTTGGTAGGGACAATGAGATATCAAAACAAGAATACCAAACCATCACAAAGTAGATCTAACCTTTAAAGGAACTTTCATGCTAAAAGCTTTATGTTTATCATCAAAAAGTGTTTTGAACAAAAGATCTTTTACAAAAATGTAGTTTTTATGTTTTCAAAACTCATTTAAGCATTTGAGATAATAGATCTATCATTTTACTACTTATATTCATGTAGGCATTTAAGATCTCATCATTTTTGTGTTTATGTGCATTAATAGTCTTTAATGCTTTTGTATTTAGTAAATAACCTTCCTAGTATATAGATCTATAGGTACATGAGTTAATAAAGTCAAAAAGGAAAATACTTTTCAAGAAATAAACTTGTGTAAATTCGGATGACTTTAGAAACCTAGGTTAAAAACACTTTTATCAACTTCCAAACATGTATTTTTCAAGAAAAATGAAGCCTATAGGTGATAGATAATGTTTGATGATGTTTTTCATGAGTTTAAATGAGTTTTTACTAAAGAAAATATTTAAAACAAGAGAGGAAGTCTAAAAGAAATTTTGGGTGAAAAGTCTTGAAAGCCAAATTCGTAATAATGGATGTATGGTTAGAAAACACTATTTTTCCAACTTCAAAAATAGTATTTTCTTAAATAAATGAAGTCCTTAGGGTATAGGTATAATAAATACTTAAAGTTTTGAGTATAAAATACATTTTCCTTAAGGGAATCAACTTGAAAATAAAGTTTTCTAAATTCGGATTTTTGGAAACCCTCTAGTAGAAGACCCACTTAAAAGTTTACAAATGAAGATTTTATTAAAGAAATAAAGGCCTTAGGATATAACTAATATAAGGGTCAAAATTTCTTTAAACAAAATGGAGTTTTCCCAAAGAAAATCCTTGTAATAAGTAAGTGTGACCAAGTGTGGTAATCTTACTTGTTAAACAATAGCATGAAATGATTTTCTAGGAAAAAGTTTATTTAAATTCTTTAAGTCTAAAAAGTTATAAGAACTTAGTCTCATTAGAGTTCATATCATGACATTCATGATAGGGAAAATCATTACCATGGCATTTAGTTCCATTTTACATGTAGGAATCTCAAGTGCATTCATGAAAACCGCATTTTCGGAATCAACACAACCGCTGTACAGATCTGATCCCTCATTTCCGAGGCTTAGATATTTTCAAAACTTGATTTAAACTTCATATTTAAAAAGCTCTTCCGAAGTAGATAGAAATCGATATAAAATTTGCGAGATTCCGAGTTAAAATGACCAAGTTATGGCCATTTTAAATCGGGACATCGAAAATGACGCGAATTTTGATTTCGCTAAGTTTTCTTAGAGTTTTAGTATCCTTAGATGGTAGAATACTCATTAGAGTATTTCTTATGTGATTAGGTGAACCCGTGAACGTTGACTCTTTACCACCGGATTATTACTAGAAGACCGGTGATCCAATGGCCGAGTGAGTTCATTTCCTGAGTAATTATGCTCATTGAGTGTGCTTGTAATTGTAGTAGCACTAGATTTAGGTAAAGATAAAATTGTTGATGAGAAATGAACTTTTCATGTTGAATGAATGATAAGTATATCGAGATGAGACTTGTTGAAATAATATTGTATGAGTTAGTATAGACTTGGATTGTTTGAAATACTCTATGATCGCTCTTAATTTGCATAATGAACTTGCTACGATTCTATAAATAAACTGTACATGCATATCATCTGTGAGTCACATTGCATTACGAGAATGCTTTTGGTGGGAACAAAAGTATGATCGGGAGGCAGCGGGCCTTCGTTAACGTTAAGGATCTGCAGGGTCGCTTAAGTTAACGGGCAGTGGAGTAGACACTATAAACCAATACATATAAACAGGTGGAGGACCACCTTCGTTAACATCAAGGGCCTATGAGGTCGCTTATGTTAATGGGCAGTGGAGCAGACACTATAAACCACAAGAGAAAATATTGGAATTGTGGTTGCATGTTCATGGACCACCCCAAACCCTGAATGGAGGGCGTAAATCCATTCACATATGGCTACCGGAAGGTCATATGCTTGTATGCTCACGTGTTTGTGCATTCATATGATTGTTTAAATAAACTTGTTTGTATATTTTACAATTGAGTATATTATTGTGGAAATGAATCTCACTAAGCTAGTGTAGCTTATACCCCAATAGTTATTTAAATGAGCAGGTTATTCCAAGAATGCTAAGTGGGGACCGAGATGGTTGAAGCCGAGAATGATTTCGGAATTCCGGCAAGATATAAGAATGTTTGAAGTTTTGGCTAAGCTTTACGATTTGCTTTGTAATAGCTTTATGTAGTGAAGTCTTAGGATGAATGTAGTTGAAGTTTGATGAATTGTATCTTGAAGTATATGGTTTTGTATTTGGAGTATAGTAAATGTATATTTCCTTTACATTGTTACTCATTTGTATCAACATAAAATGTATCATTCCGATATGTCTCCTTTATGTGTTAGACGCCTTGTACATAGTATGGAAGCCTTTGCATGATTGAGGTGGTCATTCTTAGGCTTTAATATTGTGTACGGCGGACTGCCACGTTTAGGGTACCCTTCGGGGCGTGGCAGTTAAGTTTATTAAAAACTTTGTGAGAAATACTCATTGAGGGTATTCCTTGTACTTAGGCATTTGGAGGACGGATTTCCACTCCTCGAGGACTACTACGACTAGTGGATTTCTCTCTATGGCCGAGTGAGTTCATTTCTTAAATAGTTGTGCTCATGTATGTGCTTGCAATCATAGTGACATTAGAATTAGGAAAAGATAAAATCATGATGAGTGGTAATCTAATCTTGGTTGAATGAATGATAAGTATATCGATACGAGACTTGTTGTAAAATCATTGTATGAGATAGTATAGACTTGGATTGTCTGAAATTCTCTATGATCGCACTTAACCTATATAATTAACATGCCATGAGTATATGAATAAACTGTACATGCATATCACGTAGTGAGTCACATTGCATTGGCTAATATACCTTTGGTAGGACAAAAGTGTATTAGCAGAGGCGATGGGGCCTATGTTAATATTAAGGATGCGAGATCGCTTAAGTTAACGGAAGTGGGATAGGCACTTAAAACTACCACAATAAAACAACAAAGGTTGTATAACTAAGAGAAAGAGATCGGGATTATGGTTGCATAACTTATGGACAATCCCACTCAAGATTGGATTCATGGTTGCATCACTTATGGACCTCCCCCAACCCCGAATGGAGGGCATAAATCCATTCACATATGGCTCCCGGAAAGTCATATGCTTGTATGCTCATGTGCTTGTGCATTTCATATGGTTGTTAATAACTTATCTGTTATATACTGTTGTTGAGCATTAAATATTTGGAAATAAATCTCACTAAGCCTGTTAGCTTATACCCCTATTATTTTTGTTGCAGTGTTCCCATTTTTTAGGTTGTTCTGAGAGAACACTTTTCACAAGTATATCTTTTTGGATTAAGGAACTTTTGAAGAAGTCGGGACCTAGCTATAGGCGTGGACTTCTAGGAAAATCTCTTTAACATAAACTTTAATGTTTGTAAGATGGATTTAAACTGGATAAACTTCTATTATTTTGGCGGGGGTATGCTCCCTTGACTTAATGCTATTGTATGCCTTCTTAAGACTATTCGATTCAAAGTGTAATCCTAAAAATTGTGCAAGTACACCTTACACCCGGTATATAAACTTATGGGATGATTAAGGTTGTCATACTTAAGTTTAAATATCGAGTGCGGTGGACTGTCACGTTTTGGGTACTCTTTGGGGCGTGACACCTGCAAGTGTTAAACATGGACTAGGATATGATCATGGTAATTCATCAAATAATGTGAAAAAAAGACTGTGTTTGTTAAAGGAAGTGAGCCCATAATCTTGAATTTGCCAAGAATAAAGAATCAATTAAAAAGAGCTTGAATAGTAACGGCAGAGGATACTTCTACCACGCCTTAAAGGGTAACATAAACGCGACAGTCCGCCACACTCAATATTAAGGCCTAAATATGACAACCTTAGTCATCCTGAAAGTCTAGGTATTGAGTATAAGGCGTACTTTCATGATCGTAGTGGACCAAATTTTGGACCATGTCGTTTAAGCAGTTATACACAATAGCAATTAAGAAAATAAATCATAGCAATATAACCGAGGTTCATAAAAACTATTAAGGAGTCTTTGCAACATTAAGAGGCATTCCCCTATTAAAGATAACTAAGTCTAGTAAAGAGTCTACCATAAAACGATTTACACTTTTGAAACTTCTCTTAGAATCCGTATCTACTTCTAGCTTACACTTCTATCCATAAGATCTTAGCTTGAAGGCATTACCTGGATAAAATAACCTCTTGGTTCCAACCAAAGGTATGAGAACTACAAAAGATATCTAAGAGGGTATAAGCTACATGCTTAGTGAGATTTATTTCCACAATTAAATACTCAACATTCAATAATCAAACAAATTTATTTAAGCAATCATATGAGATGCACAAGCACGTGAGTAAACAATACATATGATTTTTTGGGAATCATATGTTAAAAGGATTTACTTCTCCATTCAGGGTTAGGTGTTCAAGATCGTATAGGCCACTATCATACAACATAATTCCATGATAATATTTATTTTAATAACTTCCTTGCTAAAAAAATATATAATATAATATAATCCAACTTATTTGTAATTTATTTCCGAGCTACTACATAGCTACCGAATATGTTTTATCAAGATGTTTTCTCATCGTCAGTTGATTCGGATGATGCCTCTTCGCTTTATAGAATTTAGAATCTACGAACTCTATGAATCTCCTTACTAAGCATTTGTCCGACCAAAGGTATAATAATAAATGCAATGAACTCAGCCGATGACATGCATGAATCAATTTAATTAAGTACTCATGGCATAATTAAATATTTTGCGAGTGACCATAGAATTTGCAGACAATCATTCTTATATTAGATCAAACTTTCATTATAAACAATTCCGCCTCGATATACTTAATTGTAATTTCAGCTAAGTATGTAAAGTACATGTATTTTCTGTTTTTATCTTTTCCTAATTTTAATACCACTAACTTTTACAAGTAAAATCATAAGTGCAAATATATAAGAAATAAACTCACTCAACTGTTTGTGCGGATACTTCTAGTCAAGGAAATCCTCGGGACACGGGAACTCGGCCTCCACGTCACCTAAACAAGAGAAATACACAAAATGAGTATTTCATAGAAGTTCTACTTAAACTTGTTATTCTATTTTACTAAGTTCATCAAAATTCGCATAGAGGGAAATTCCAAATTAAAATGGCCATAACTTCGTCATTTAAACCCAGAATTTCGCATATAATATACCGATTTCTACCTATTCGAAAAGATCTATCCATTTCTAAGGTTATTTTCTACATAAAAGGTCATTTGAATTTCTTAAATTTACGGTACAAAACCAAAACGAAAATCCCAGCTTTTGAAAAACAATTTTCCAAACTCATCCTTATTCAAAAATCCTTTTAGCAAAAATATTGTTGGTCCCGAAAAGATAACCAAGAGGGGGGGTGAATTGGTTATAAAATTTATTTTTCAAAATTTAAAACAAATTCCACACCACTTGGTTATTCTACTAAAATGGCTTTAAAACTTTCTTAAGACAATAATCTTAACAAATAAAAGCTTTAAGCAAAAATTCGGATCAAAAGTGAATCAAGACTTTCACACTTAGAAACCTTCTGCTTAACTCTCTGAGTAAGAAAAACATGAATGATTTACTCTCTGATTAACCTTCTGAGCATATATCACACATATACAACATCAATAATAAATCACGAAATTAAAGAGAGATAAGGAGTAGAGAGTGCAAAGCGATATATAGAGGTTCCGCTTCGAGCGTCAATCCTCTCTTCCAGCTCCAAGCCGGGGTCTCGGTATTCCTCACCGGTTGTGTTCCACTATCCAATCAAATCAACAAAGTTACAAGAAGTTCTTGCCAATTCTCTTTGGCTACAATTCACTTAGCTTAATTCTCTCAATCAATCAATCAACTAAGCCTACTTGTAACTCTCAACTTATACTAAATGTGTAACAACAAATTAGAGGAATAAAGTATGGGTCCTCAAGTTTTTCGAACAAAGAAGACAAATAGAATGATAGTAATTTTGCTCAAAATGAAAAGAAATTCGTGGCTCTTTGTTTTCTCTTCTTTTTCATGTGATTGTTCTTCTTTTTCTCTGTCTTGGGTGAGCATACTTATCCTTGTATCTTCCAACGGCTAGGAAATCAATTGGATAAACTTTGCTCCTTATTTTGTGCGTAATATTAGCTTTTCTCTTTCGTCAAAATCTGCAAATTTTGAATAACTTGAGATCTTGTTGTTGTAATCTCGAAATTCTTGCTCCAATGGATAAGTTTAAATCTCCAACAACTTGTATAATTATCTTGAACTTGAAATTCGAATTTGAAATCACCGTTGTTGACTTGTTCCTTCGTCTGGTACTGTTCATGCAACAAAAATATCGTATTTTCCATAAATTTCGACTTCCTTATATGGATAAATAATCACTAGACAAGTTCATTGCATATTTAGATCATGTTTTCCATATTTCCAACTAAAACTTGAATAAACTATTGAAGATAAATCCTTGTAAGTCAGGTTCTTTTTCTTTGTTGTCAAAACAGAATTTTCTCAAAAAATGAGCATTAATCCGACGAAATTCGAATCCCCATAGATATTGAACCAACTTTGTAGAACACATTGAGTATATTACCCAAATATACTCAATCTTTGGAGCTGGGTCTTCAACATATTAAATCTAAAAAGAAAATTCGAATCTGGAGCTGAAACTCGTCATTTTTTTTTGTTGCAGTTCACCTTCTGATGTACCTTCTGACGAACCTTCTGACGAACCTTCTGATAGTTTAAAAAGCCAGCGGAGAACTTTCTGATTAACCTTCTGACAGCTCATTTGTTCTTGAAATCTTCTCCAAATACTTTCCAAAGTATTCTTTGCATGGAGTCTCTTTTGAAATCATTCTCTTAAGTTATTGTAAACCACTTTGATTATATTAAATCCTTGCATACTTAATAAATATGTTAGTAATTATTTACTCCTTTTTGTTATCATCAAAATCATCATTTGAGATAAACCAACAAATATAGATATGTATATAGTTGAAAAAGCTTTTGAGTATTTATATAGACTCATATTATATACAAGATTCTAATGGTGCTGTCTTAACGATTATTTTTCGCAAAACAATTCATCTTAAATGTGTTGAAACTTAAATTTAACAAATCCTTTTCTAAGTATTTTGGAGAAACTTTATAATTTCTTAGGTTATTATAAACAATTATATTCTTATTTTGTTTTCTAATTTCTTTTATAAAACAAATAAATTTTTCCCTTAACTTTGGTCTTTTACAAATTATGCTTCTAGTGATAAAAATAAAGTTTTCAAAGATTTTCATTAAGTTGTTGATAACCTATTTTGAGTTATAGATTTGTCCTTAAAAGTGGTTTTGATAAATAAGTCTCTTTCTTCTTATGTTTTTATTTCTTAACTCCTTAGATTTTATTTCTAATACTTAGTCTTTTTAATTTCCTTTATCAATTTTATTTGAAAAGGAATCATCTTTTTAAGTTATTGATAAAATCCATTGTTTTTGAACTTATCATATTTATATTATTTTTACCTCTTTGAAAATGAGTTTATCATTTAGACACTTGGAAATTCTTTATTTTTCTATGTGGGTTTATAAATTAGAGGGTTGATTTTATCTTAACTTTGAAAACTAGTTGTGTTTTTTGTTGCTATCATGGAGTTAGTATAAATCCTACAAGTAAACTTTTTATGAAAAATTTGTTTACCAAGAAAAAATTTATGCTAAGTTTGATAAACTTTATGTGGTTAACTATCAAATAAAATGTTCATTTTGTTTGGTAATTTCTTTTATGAAATCATATTTATTATTATTTAAGAAAAATCTTGGTAAGTTTGAAAAGAAGTTGTGGAATAATTTTCCTATAGGTTTGGTAACAGAATCTTGATTTAGACATAAAGTTATATATTAAAAGAGTTTAGTTTCCTTTTCCTTTATTAAGGAAAAGTCTACTTTAAATTTTTGTTGAGACAAGATTATTATGATGATGCATGCACATGAACATGTAATATGAAAAATGATGAAAATATATAAGAAGCAAATTAATAATAAGCAAAATAATAATATCAAGAATTGATAACTTTAGCTTCATCAAGGTAACCCGGTCAAGCATTGGGAGCCTTAGCTTCATCAAGACAACCTTGATCAAGTATTTGGAGCCTTAGATTCATCAAGGCATCCCGGGACTTAGTCCCACAAAGGAAAAAGAAAGAAAAAGAAAAGCAGTAATAAGAGCAATAATAGTAATAGAAGCAAGATGGCAAAGGTTAATGAACATTTAGGCTTTAAGAAATATACAGATATATATATAGTTAAGTTAGAAGCATAATAACAATAATCACAATATTATCATAATAACAAAATAATAAAATCGGAATTCTTGGCATGTGCAAGAACGAAACATGAATATGTTATTACTTCTACAACTCTCATGAGTTTTAAGAAACAACACCATAGTCATGTTAAGTTACATGACATGGGTAAGAAAATATTGGTAGGAGTTTATCTTTAAGTGTTTATGTGGTAAGAAGTAGATAATGAATGTGTGATTATATGGTTAGTGATATGTGGTAGATAGTTTGTGTATAGAGAATGATTTTTAAAGAATTAGTTTAAGAGTGTTTTGGTAGAGAGAAATTTTGGAGGGGGATTCGTAGAGAGATTTTGATAGAGTTTTGTTATATAAAGTGAATGTGTGAAAGAAGTGGAGGGAGATGGGGTATTTATAGTTGAAATTGGAGAAAAATTAAGTGTAATAAAATAAATTGAAAAGAAAATAAATTATAGAGGGGGAGTGTATGCGCCGGTTCTAGGGGAAATAAGAGAGAGAGAGAGAGTTGATTTTGTTTGTATTTTTGTAAGTTAATATGTAAGATATGATTTGATATAAGATGTATTTGAAAGGTAAAAAGTAAGAAAATAGGTATATAGGTGGTAAGAATAGGTAGTAAAAAAAGTAGAGATAGGTGAATAGTAATGAATAGTATAGAAGTACAATGAATAGTAAACAAGACTAATAAGTTGTAAATAGTAAAGAAAATATGCGTATAAATGCGATATCTGTAATTTTTAACTACCGAAAAATTACGAAAGAGATATTTTTGGATTTCTTATATTATTATGACTCTAATGGTATCAACGGAATATTTTTACCGTCCGGTGTTCCCGGGCATGGTTTTCGAAAACTGATCTAATTCGGATCCAAAAGACACTAGAAATTGGCGAATCTGATATTTTGATACTTCCCTATATTATTACGAACTATTATAAGCCATTAACTCAATTTCGTTATCTAAGGTTTGAGAGTGCGAGATTACCATGTCTAAACTCTAGGGTTTTGGCATAGGTTTTTACTGACTAGGGTTTCTGGTTGACTTCCGGTTCTAGGATTTGAACTCAGGAATCATTGTAAAATCTAGGGGTTTACAACTTCAGAAGGTACCCTCACCAAAACATCCAGTCAGAAGGTATGGCAGAAACTATAAGTATGGATATAATAGATGGTACTCAAGATAAAATTATTATCAACACGTAAATCAAAGGTATAATACACATTCTTATGTGTGTTTCTTTTACAATAAAGTAGGTCATATTGAAAAATATTGCTTTTACAAAGGAAACAAGCTCAGTACACATCAAGTTAAGAAACAAGATAGGACGAGCTTGACTTATCAAGACCTAAGCTTGTTTAGGTTCCTAAAAAGTTTGATTACCTTTTTGTGCATAATTGCATGAACAAGGAGCAAAACTAAAAGGAACTTGGTATTTGGATAGTGGATGTTCAGGTCATATGATGGGTGATGAGTCCTTGTTCACTAGCATTATGTGGAAAGAAAAAGGATATGTAAGGTTTGGAGATGACAGCCATGGTAAGAGAATCGGGTCAAGTACGATTGGTCATCATCCATATATGATTGAAAACGTTTCTATAGTAAAAGGATTAAAACATAATCTTTTGAGCATAAGTCAATTATGTGATAAAAACTATAAAATGACTTTCGAGAAAAACAAATGTTTTGCATATAATTATGAAGGAGTAAAATTATTTGAAGGATTTAGGAAAAGAAACATATATCTTATCACACCATCTGATATGAGTATTGAATGTTGCTTTTTGACCATGAATGATAATATACATATATGGCATAAAAAGCTTGGTCATGTGAATTTTAATCAACTGGAAAAGCTTTCTAAAAGGAATCTTGTTGTTGGATTGCCTAGAATTAGCATAAAGCATGATATGAAATATGCAACCTGTTTAAAGAACAAAATGGTTTCAATTTCTCATAAAAGCAAAAATATGATTTCAATAAAAAAAACCTCTTGAGCTTTTACATCTGGATTTGTTTGGACCTACAAGAACCATAAGTCTAGGAGGAAATAAAATGGACTTGTAATAGTTGATTATTTTTCAAGACATACGTAGTTATTCTTTTTAAAACACAAATCTGATACTTCTGATATGTTTCAAAAATTTGCTAAACAAGTTCAAAATCTAAAAGGATATTCTATTGTGTCCTTGAGAACTAATCGTGGCAAAAATTTGATAATGCTTTGTTTACTACTTTTTGTGAAGAACATGGAATAAATCATAATTTTTCAACACCTTATACATCTCAACAAAACAGAGTAGTTGAAAGAAATAACAGAGCTATACAAGAAATGACACGTTCTATGCTAAATGAAAGTAAAATAGTTGAATATATTTGGGCTGAAGCTGTTGCAACTGCTTGCTATATCATGAATAGAATGTATGCTCGACCACACACTACAAAAACATCATATGAATTGTTTCGTGGTAGAAGACCATCTGTTTCATATTTTCATGTGTTTAGATGTACATGTTTTATGAAAGAGAATGCAAATAATCTTGGAAATTTTGACGAAAGATCTGATGAACAATCTTTTTAGGATATTTTCAAAATAGTAAAGCATATCGTGTTTTTAATAAAACAACAAAGGTAGTTAAAGAATCTATTAATGTGCATTGTCTTGATGAAGTAAAGAATGATGTTTATGCGTTTTTGCCTGAAAAGAGAAAAAGAGTTTACTAAATTAGAAACTATCGTAGAAGGTAAGTTTGATAAAACTCAAAAAGTTGTTAAGTCAAAAAGTAAAGCAGAGAGTAATTCTGATGAAATCCAAAAAGCTGCTAAAGCAGAGACTAAAGTAGAAGATAAGTCTGATGGATATTTAAAATCTAATAACTCATAAACTAGGGCAGAAGGTAATATGGAAAATAATTCTAATAATGTCAAAGTTTAAGGCTTGGAAATTTAAACCATCTTACCCCCCCTAACCTAGTTATTGGTGATATACAATTTGGAACAAGAACTAGATCTAAATTACAAAATTTTGAAAATCATTTTGCTTATCTGGAATAGAACCAAGTAATATCGATGAAGCTTTAAATGACAATAATTGGATTAATGCAATGCAAGAAGAACTAAGTCAATTTCAAAGAAATGATATTTAGAATCTAGTACCTAGACCTCAAAATAAATATGTTATTGGTACTAAATGGGTGTTTAAAAATAAATTAGATGAAAATGGAAATATTGTAAGAAATAAAGCTAGGCTTGTAGTTAAAGGATATTCACAAGAAGAAGGAATAGACTATGATGAAACATATGCACCTGTTACTAGACTTGAAGCTATACATCTTTTGCTTGCCTATGCTTATTTTAAAGACTTTAAATTATTTCAAATGGATGTAAAAAGTGCATCTTTGAATGGTTATATTAAAGAAGAAGTATATGTTGAACAACCACCTGGATTTGAGGATCCTTTTAAACCTGATTATGTTTTTAAGTTAAGAAAAGCTTTGTATGTACTTAACCAAGCTCCTTGAGAGACTCAACGAGTATCTCATCTCAAGTAGATATCAAAGAGGTATGATTGATACAACTTTATTTATAAAACATTATAATGATGATATACTATTGGTAAAAATATATGTTGATGATATAATTTTTGGATCAACTAATGAAAAATATTGTCAAGAGTTTGCAAAGTTCATGCAGGCTCAATTTGAAATGTCCATGATGGGTGACCTAAATTTCTTTTTAGTCTTACAAGTTAAGTAAGCAAAAGAAGAGATTTTCATTCACCAAGATAAGTATCCTAAACAAATATTGAAGAAATTTGGATATGAAAATTCAAATGAAGTTGCTACACTAATGAGTTCTTCGACCAGGTTAGATCTTGATACTCAGGGTAAGAAAGTTAATGAAAAACTGTATAGAAGTCTAATTGGTTCTCTTTTATATTTGACTACTTCCAGACCAGATATTTTGTTTTCTGTTTGTATTTTTGCAAGATTTCAAAGTAGTCCAATTGAAACACATTTACAAGATATAAAAAAATTTTCAAGTACATTGCATGAGCTGCAAAATTAGGAATCTGGTATCCTAAAAATCAAAGTCTTAAATTAGTTGGACACTCAGATGCTGATTATGCAGGATGCAAAATGGATAGAAAAAGTACTTCTGCTACTTGTCAATTCTTAGGAGATAAACTAATTTCTTGATCTTCTAAAAAGCATAATTCAGTTGCTCTATCAACAGTAGGATTTGAATATGTTTCAATTGGAAACTATTGTGTACAATTTCTTTGGATAAAACAGTAATTACAAGATTATGGATTAAATTATAAAAATATTTCTTTAAAATATGATAATAAGAGTGCAATAAACTTAACAAAAAAATCTTGTGCATCATTCTAGATCAAAACATATAGAAATTAGACATCACTTTATTAGAGATCAGTTGCAAATGGAAATATAAAGATTGGATTTATTTCTACTGAAAATCAATATGCTGATATTTTACAAAACCATTAGGTAAAAATCATTTTGAATTCTTGAGAAATGAAATTGGTATATGTTATCCATTTTAAAATATATTGTTACGCGTACTAAATAAAAATGGGCCTTTTATGGAGAATACACATATAGAAATAAATAAGATGTCTTCTTTTCATGCTTTTAACAAACCACACTCCTTTTTACACTTGATTTTATCTCGTCTTTTCAAACAAAAACAAACCCTTCGTCTTCTCTTAATCATACCCTAACAATGGCACCAAGAAAATCATCTCGCCGAGCTTCTAAGGGTTTCAAAACCAAGAAAACCAAAGAAACAATTTCTACCCAAGATGAACCTTTAGAGTCTGAGGATATTTTTCCAACTATAACTTAAGAGGGAAAAACAAGGGAAATACGACGAAAAAGATGTATCATGAAATGGAGGATGAAAAGGATGATGAAACACAATCAAAAGAGAAAGTTAGTAAAAAGAAGGAAGAATCTAGCAAGAAAAGAAACTCTAAACAAAAGGAATCAGAACCCAATACTAAGTTAGAGGGAGACTCAAAAAGTTTAGTGGAAGAGAAAGTCACAAAAAGGAAGAACTTTCCACTCGTTCAACCATTAAGACAACGTCTGCAATGCAAAGCAGACGTCTGACAAACAAGGTATTAACTGTGCCTACGTTGATTTCAAGTTTTTCAAATTAAATGGTTTCTATTGGGATCATTGGCTGAATAGAATAGGATGCAAAAACGTATGTAATGTGACTGATTTAGTTTATGGAAGTTTAATCCGAGATTTCTATGACAATTTGATTCAATTAGAAGATTTCTCTTTGAAATCAAAAGTTGTTGGGAAAGATGCAAAAATTAACAGAAAGGATCTAATATAATTCTTTGAAATGTTGGATGAAAAAGATGATAAGAAGTTGATAAATTTGCAAAAGAATGATCTTTATAAAGAACTCAATGATGGAGTAGGAAATTTTGTCGAAAAGGATATTTTCTCTACTGATTTTGAATTGTTGGTTCGATTATTGCATAAAGTAGTAATGGATTGCATTTTACCCAAAAATGGAAGTTCCACCACTATTTCAATGGAAGAGGCCTTAGATGTTTTGGCAATTAAGAAGAGTTAAAGGTTTATATGCCTAGTATGATGCTAAAGTACATGTGGAGAACTAGAGGAAATAGACCCTATGGAACTCTATTCATGAAGTTTTTTAGATTTAAGAAAATTAAGTTGCCCAAGCATTTCAAAGCTTTAATCAGTTTAAAACGAATTGGGAAACTTAATTTGAAATGTACGGGCATTCTTGTTTTTGGAAAATTTTGGTTCTCTAAAGATGGTGCTTGGTATTGGCATTCAAAGTTTAACAAGATTAAATTTGATTGGAAAAGGATCAAAGCACTTGCTCAGGGAGAGGTAGTTGTTGAGGCAGAGAGTGGATCAGAGGAAGATGAACAACATGATAAAGTTGAGAAATTTCCTTCTAGGAAAGTTAGGAAGGAGGAGATGAATGGGAAACCAAAGAAAAATTATAAAATCAGAACTGGTGAGAAGTTTGAAATTAAGGAAGGAAAAACAATACAAGAAGGGAGTGAGTCAGAGAGTGACTCACAGAGTCTGCTAATCAAGCCATCTGGAGAAACTTCAAGATATGGTTTTGAATCCGATGTAATTGAGATTTTTGATAAGAAATTTGTTGAATTGAAAAAGGATTTAACCGGGTCAATCTTTGTTGTATTCAAGAACTACAAATCATCGGATCAAGGTTCTCAAGCTCCTCAAGATGAACTAGCCTTTGATGCAACTTTCAACCATTCTCCTCAATCTCCGATAAATTTTTTAGAGGATTATTCTGCTTCTTCAACCAATATTTCAATTCCATCATCCACAATTCAAGCTTCAGAGGCTCTACAGCTCGTCTTTGTTGCTCAACCACCTGTTTCACAGCCAACCATGAGCCCTATTGCAATAGAAGTTCTTGAAACTATCACGAGTCTTCTTCAACAACAACCCATAATCCATCATTAGCCCCATCAAACTTTTCGTCAACGCAAAAAGATGAAAGTAAGAAAATCTGTCAAATATATAGAGTTTAAGAGAAATTTTTTTTTTTTTTTTTGGACTCCTTTCTGTTAATGATGCTATGGAGACTTTGCAATCTTGCTTATTTCAGTATTAGATTCAATATTAATGTTGGCTTTATTCAATTTTTATATTAATGTTCATATTTTTTTTATGATGCTAACAAAAAGGGGGAGGAAAGTAAACAAAATATTACATGGAAATGAATATTTGAATTGATTGAAATGAATATTTGGATATTGGTTTAGGACTTATGAATATTGATTTGAAATTTAGACTTTTTTTTTCATAAAAACAAGTATTTTGTTTAAAAAGGTTTTGTTATCATAAAAAATGGGAAGAATGTTGGTTTCTCTCAATATGACTTTTGATGATAACAAAAAGAATTAAGTTATTACTAACAAATTTATTAAGTGTACAGTAAATTTAAGAATGATTAAAGTTTTATGAAAATATTTTTCAAAAGAGATTCAACTGAGAAAATAATTCAAAAGTTTTGTCAAGAACAATTGAATAATCAAAAGGTAATTTGCTAGTTGACAAGATAATTACAATGTTAGAAGGTAGATTAGAGAGTAAAATTTCCAATGAACACAACAAACAAGTTTTACGTACAGATTTCAAGAATTTGGATTTTCTTTGATTCTTTATGGATTTGAAGACCCAGCTCCAAAGTTGAATGTATTTGGGTAATACGTTCAACTATGCTCCACAAAGTTGGTTCACATATCTAAGGGATTCGAGATTTCAGGGATTTAATTTAGTATTTTGACAAGTGGAGTTCATGACTGCTTTTTCATGTTCAAGTATCTTCAAGACATATCCAAGATTTGATGTAAAACTGTCATAAGGAAAGCTCTGATGTTTGTATCATGGACGTATTTCTCAAAAACCAGAGGAATTCAAATTCAAAGTAGATTTTTAACGGTAAGAGACAATGTAAATTTTATGGGATATTATTTTGAAGCTAATCAGGAGCAACACAATCTGTTTTACAGCATTCGCTCCTCAAAGATTATCCACGACAAGATAACGATTAGTTTTTATCTTCATTAAAAAGAAAAAAATAAGGAACCATTATCAATAGCCAAAGCTTATCCAAGTTTTATCATAGGAGGAAGACTCAACAGCAGATCACATCTGCATGACATGCACAATATTAGGATTTAATCTCATCAAGTTCAAGTTCTTGCCATTGAAGAAAAACAAATAAATATTATAAGCACTGAAAAGAGAGATACAATTACAAATTACGTGAAAAAGAACAAGCACTAAAAGCTCAAAAATTTCTAGTTTACTCAAGCGAATTTATGTCATATTTATATTGTTTTTCGTGAACCAAAAACTAAAGGATACACTATACTTCTTTCCTCTCTTGATATTTGAAATTTTTGAGTTAGAGATAAATTACAAGTAGACTCCGAGTTCAGAGATTATAAACCTCAGTTTTCCGACTAATCAAGTAAACTTCGAAAACCGAAAACCAAAACCTTAAACCGGATTAGTATAAACCTTGTGAGAAAAACCTAGGAACCCTAGATCCGCTTTCCTTCGGTTTCAAATTAAAAGAACTTTTATAAAATAATTTAATGTGAAATATTGTTTTAAAGTATATTTCAAACTACAAAAAGTTTTAATTTCAAAAAAATTTCTATTCCAGGCCGTCCCAGCTCCATTACAGAAAAGCGAGCACCGGAACTAGAAATTTATAAAAATATTCCGGAATACTCTTTAGAACCGAAATTTAATAAGGATTTCAAAAATATAAGTTTTATAATTTTTCGGGTTATAAAAATTACAGTTATAGCCTTTTCCCGTATTTTCTTTACTACCGGTAAAGTAGTTGTCTTGTATATTATTCATTACTATTCACAAGTACAACCTACTATACACACAACCCATACCCTAGTCTTACATCCTTACAAACACTCATTTATATTTTCTTTTCTAAGTAATTTTTGTCTCTTAACAAATTGTTACATTTAATACTTTTTATTACTTAAATTACAAATTAAAACAATTTCAACTCTCTCTCTCCTCTCCACTCCCTCAAACCGACGCACAGCCCCCTCCCCTATATTGCCTCCATTTGTTTTATTTTATCTCCTTTTTATAATTAAAACAAACCCTAATTCACTTACTATAAATAATCTTTTACTTTTCTCTCTCCTTCATTTACTACATTTGTTTCAAAACTCATAAAAATCCTCTCTATTCTCTCCCTCTAGCCATAAGCTCCCACCACCACCACACACGCACACACAAGATTCATTTCTTATTCATTTTTCCACTTGATTCAACTTTAGGTGATAAATCCTAAGCCTTTCTACCATTTAATCTTGTAATGGCAAGATTATGCATGAGTATTTTCATATTAAGTCCCCATGAGCATTTGCTAGGGACAAGAAAATACTAATACATGAATATCAAGCCATCACAAGAGTGGATCGTGTGTTTAAAAGTGTTTTCATCAAATGATTTTCATGTTCATGCATATAAAGTAGAGATCTTGCATAAAAATCCATGATCATACTTTTAAACTTCTTTTCATGCATTATAAGTAATAGATCTAGCATTTAGATACTCATAATATACTTGACATTTATGATCTCATGAACATTTTGTGTTTTATGCATTAATGCTCATAAAGGCTTTGTCTTATGTATATAAATGTTGTAGTTAGTAGATCTTTAAGTAGATAAGACAAGGAACTTAGAAAGGAAAAGTTTTTGTTTGAAATGTTCAAAAAAAAATTCGTATGACTTCAAACTATGTTTTAAAAACCCTTGTATCAACTCTAAAACTCATGTTTTATGTGAAAAATAAAGGGTATAGGTAATATATCATTGAGTAATGATTTTATCAGTTGAAATGAGATTTGATGAGATTAATGTGTAAAACAAAGAGTAGAAACAAGATAGGAAATTTTGAGTTACTAGTCAACTTGTGAAATTCATAATTTTGGATGATGGCCATAAAAACACCTATTTTTCAAGCTCAAAATGAAAGTTTTATTTAATAAATGAAGTCCTTAAGGGATAGGTATAATAAAGTCTTAAATTTTAATGCATTAAACAAGTTTTTCCCAAAGGAATCATTCAAAAATTTAATTTCTAAAAATTCCGATTTTTTGAATAAATCCTATTTGAAAACATGTTTAGAAAGTATAAAATTCAAATTTTTATGTAAAAATGAAGGTCTTAGGTAATAGATGTTATGAAGACTCAATTCTAACAAAGATAACTAGAAATTCCTAAGAATTAATCCCAAAACACAAGTGAGTTATCAAAGTTAGGAAACTAGATTTCTCAAAAGTAGTTATTCTTGAAGTCTTGCAAATTAATGAGTTCTAAAATTTTCTTTTAGTTAATGTCATTAAGATCATGCATACATTAAACTCATAACATGCCATTCATGATAGGAAATCATTAATAATGCATGTATAGCTGATCTATAAAGTAGAAACATTTCAAACATTTACAAAACTATCTTCGGAATTGGTAAGGCGTTACTGATCAGAACTGATCCTACTGTTTCATGACTGAAACATTTTCAAAACTTGAAAATAATATTAGAATTAGATAGATCTTTTGAAGTGGAGAGAAATCAATATATAATTTTTGAAATTTCGAGTTAAAATGATCAAGTTATGGCCGTTTTAAGTCGAAACTTCCACAAATAGCGAGAATTACGAATTTTCTAAGCTTTGATATATAGTTTGGATTAGTTAAGTGATGAAATACTTATTAGGGTATTTCTTCCTTTTTAGGTGATCCCGAAACCGACAAATCTTTACCACCGGACTATTACTACTAAAAAACTGGTGATCCATGGCCGAGTAAGTATTACTTCTGATTTCAATTATTGTTTGTGATTGTAATGGTAGTTGCATTAGATACTTGGCAAAGATAAAATGGATATGCATGATGGGGATGAATGGGAATTATATATGATTATTGTTGATATGAGAAATCAAATATAACAATATCGAAGCCAGGTGATTAACCATTGCTTGTATAGATGGAATAGGATTGACTGTCTGCGATTATTAATTGATCACTTGAAGAATTGGTATAATTGAATATTCAGAATTGATAATAAAAATGAACTCATTCATATCATAATGGGGATGGAGCATTAGCATTTGTTGGTTTTCCGTGATCCTAAACGGTGTAAAAGTTGGTTAATCGTGATCCATAAAACGAATTTATAAGTTAGTTGACCGTAAGCCTAAACGGCATCGTATCGCAGGATTCATTAATCTGCTAACCGGGGATGGAGGGCGCAAGTCCATCTACATATGATTTCCGGCTAGTCATATGTTTGATGCATATCACTTGCCTGATTAATCACTTGTTTGATTGATGTGTTATAATTGTGATCTTGGAAGTTCTCACTCACTAAGCTAGTGTAGCTTACATCCCTACAGCTTTATTTATTGCAGCACGAATTCATATGGCTTAGGCCGAGACAAGCTACAGCTCAGGTATAGGAGCTAGAAGTTTTCTCTAGAAGTTGTATTCAGATTTGATTATACTTCCATAGGAAACCAAGAGACTCTGGATGACTATCTCTAATTAATATTCTTTTGCGGGGGAATGCCCCTTAGATTTTGCAACTATTCATATATGTTTTTTTATTTATATTCTATTGTTAGTGAATGCCGAATTAAACTATTAACTCCATCGGGTCGAGTATTCTATTGTCGTAAAGGGACGCCTTACATCTATACAAGACTCCCGAAGGACTTAGGTAGTAATTCGAGAGTCTTATATGGCATGTGGCGGACTGTTACGTTTAGGGTACCCCTATGGGGCGTGCCAGTTTATGTTAGTATCAAAGCACTAGGTTATAAAGCAGGACAATAGAACTAAAAGAAAGTAAACTTGAGAGAATTGTGTGAAGACTTTGCATTGGCAAGGAGTCCCCGAACCTTAGGGGAGGTGTTTAAACTATGGAAAGAGGGATTGAGGTATACGAGATGGACAGCTGTGGTTGATCAATTGGGATATGATCCTATAAGGAGGAGGAGCTGGATTAAACTAAAAACCATATACACTCTAAAGAGAATTATGGTGGAGTACAGGCATGAGCCCATGACTAGGGAGGCCACCTTTTTTTTGAAGAACGAAGGGAACTCGACCCCTCCAGACTTTAGAGTGTGGATCACCATAGAACCCTTGTATGTATATGCTCATGACAATCTTTCAGGCCATTACGATTGGAACATCGCAGATGCCTGGAACCATATAGTGTGGTATGCTGTGTACCTAGATATTCTCCCACCTCACATAACCATCCCATCTCCACCAGCTAGAAATGCAGGCATGCAATTGAACAATGCACCTATGCTGGGACAAGGTAATGAGATTGAGGAAGTAGAAGAGGAAGAGAAGAAGAGGAGGAAGAAGAGGATCCCGAGGAAGACCGTAATTGGGCCGATAATGTGGCACCAAGGACCCCTACCCCTCCCATAGAAATGGAAGAATAGATGAACCCTGATCCTGATCAAGTCATTTGGAATTTCAACCAAGACTTAGAGATTCTCGATAGTGGAAGAAGAGAGCCTGAAATAGATCCCCTTGCATGGAGAGATATCTATATTGAAGGTGAGCGTCCTCCAATGACCAATGAGGTGGTTCTCAAACCCATGGTCCTTGAGCCCTTGGAAGTAGAGACTGAGGATGTGAGGATTAGGAGGGAAGCCCGGGAGATAGTAAACCGGTTATGCGCAGAGCAGGAAGGGAACTTGGGATAAAGGAGAGTCAAGAGAATGAGCAAGGGGTGAGAGTTGGTGAAGAGGAAGTGACACCGGAGGAAGATCATAGAGTGGAGAGAAATGAGGAAAGTGAAGAGCATGGCCATGAGGCTTTAGTCCGACCCACTAGGAGGAGGAGATTGACTGTGAGAGAGTATCTCAACCAATTTGTTCGTCAGGATGACGATAGTTCTTCTAGTAGGGGACAGCTCCCTAACCCGACTCCCAACGAACCAAGTAAAGATTGAGAAGTGGGAAGCTAGTGTAACCCATAGAGTCCAAACATAATTTCTTTTGTTGTTTTGTTTGTAGTAGGCAATGCGGGATGCCAATTTGCCTTAGGTTTCCTTAGACGGCTTAGTGTTTTGTTCCTTTCTTTTCTTGTATCTTCGTTTTGTTATTGGCTAGGAAGATGATGTCTAGGACCAAGACTAGATTAGTAGGTTGCCAAATTTTGTGAACTGAAAAATTTCATTGTAATTCCTTTTATGGCTCGCTAAAGTAATGAAGGATTATGCTTTATTTCAAAGAAAGGAAATTGTTACTCTTTGATGAATAAGCATGTTGTGCATTAGCTATAAAAGGCATTAACCACATATAGTCGCATGAGCACTTATTCATTCACGCCATTATTCTGAACTAGTGAATTTATTTCTATATATGAGTTCTTTTGTTTTATGATTTCCTTATGATTATATGAAGTTCCATAAGATTGATTTACATTTCAGAAATTATGATTTCTTGAACTTTCTTAAAGTCACGAACCTTGTTTGATGAATTAACTTTACATAATTAAAAACATTAAGAAGATACTAAAACTTACTAAATAATGTGTAAACAGACGAAGCCAGCGGATTTGCAATTGGGCAGGAAACCTCTCCCGAATGAAGTCGACCAACCCGCCATATCCCAATCAAACCAACAGGGAGTAGCACCCTAGAATCCCCAAAATGAGATGATGAATGCGATTGGGCAGTTGGCCAATCTTCTAAATACATTCATCCAGAACCAAAATCAAAATCAGAACCCGCAGCAAAGGCAAAGTGTCAGGGATTCTGCTCCGCCACCACCACCACCCGCAGATCACCAGGAAGTGACTGCCGAGGTCCCCGCTCCACAAGAGGAGCATTCTTACAACGCACCTTCACCACCACCCCCACCATATCAAAGGTCTCATCGAAGCTCCTTATTGGACTTTATAAGAGGTAACCGGTATTTTGACGGGGCATTCGGTAAGCCCGATGAAGCCGAGGACTGGATGGCTCAAATAGAGTGCTCCTTTGTTGCTTATGAGATTCCACCATACTTGCAATTGGAATATGGGACATATATGTTGAGGTATAATGCAAGAGTCTGGTGAGACCCCAAAAGAAGAAGCTTAGCTCCACCCGTTACATGGGAGTTCTTCCGCCAAGAATTCTTGGAGAATTATCTTCCCTCAAGTTTAAGAGTGAAATACAGTGCAGACTTCTTGCATGTCAAGCAGAGAGGTAGAACTGTGGAACAATATGAGACTGCGTTCACCCATCTGCTACAGTATGCACCCGAATCCCTCAGGGATAGCGAGGAGTTAAAGAAACAAGTATTTTTGGGAGGTTTGGATGAGGATTTAAGGATCAAATTGGAAGAATTTGGGATGAAAACCTACCCAGAGCTGGTAGAAAAGGCTCGAGTGATTGAAGGAGCCAAAAGAAATACTAGGAACCTGACAAAAGAGTTTTGGAAGGAGGCCATTTGATGCCTCGAGTTCAGGGTTTCAGGGAAAAAGGTACAAGCCATATCATGGAATCAAGGACAATGCTAGTGGGAGGCTAAATCAGTCAAAGGTCGGTGTCACTTGCTAGAAGTGCAAGGAGGCCCATGTTCCCAGGCAGTGCCCGTAGCTGAGGAATAAGTGTTACTTTTGTGGCGAGTTTGGCCGTCACGTTACATAGGGGTATCCTAAACGTAATAGTCCGCCATATGCCATATAAGAATTTTGAATTACTACCTAAGTCCTTTGGGAGTCTTGTATAGATGTAAGGCATCCATATACGACAATAGAATACTCGACTCAATGGAGTTAAGGAGTTTAATTCGCCATTCACTAGCAATAGGTAATAGATCAAAACACATAAGTAATTAGTTACAAAGTCTAAGGGGCATTCCCCCGCAAAAGAATATTTGAAGGTCCATTATAGTCATCCAGAGTCTCTTGGTTTCCTGTGGAAGTCTAAGCAAATCTGAATATAACTTCTATACGAAATGCCCTCCTGTACCTGAGCTGTAGCCTATCTCAGTCTAAGCCATATAAACTCGTGCTGCAATAAATAGAAACTATAGGGGCGTAAGTTACACTAGCTTAGTGAGTAAAAACTTCCATGATCACAATTACAACACATCAATCAAATAAGTGATTAATCAGATAAGTGAAATGCATCAAACACGTGAGTTCAACAAACATATGACAAGCCGGAAATCATATATGGATGGACTTACGCCCTCCATCCTAGGTTAGCAGATTAACGAATCCAGCGGTACGACGCCATTTAGGCTCACGGTCAACCAACTTATAAATTCGTTTTATGGATCACGATTACTCATTAATTCGTTTTATGGATCATGATTAACCAACTATTACACCGTTTAGGATTACGGAAAACCAACAAATGCTAATACTCCATCCCTATTATGATATGAATGAGTTCATATTTATTATCAATTCCGAGTATTCAATTATACCAATTCTTCAAGTGATCAATTAATAATTGTAGACAGTCAATCCTATTCCATCTATACAAGCAATGGTTAATCACCCGGCTTCGATATTCTTATATTCGATTTCTCATATCAACAACAATCATATATAATTCCCATCATCCCCATCATCATATCTATTTTATCTTTTCCAAGTATCTAGTGCAACTACTATTACAATCACAAACAATAATTGAAATCGGAAGTAATACTCACTCGGCCATGGATCACCGGTCTTTTAGTAGTAATAGTTCGGTGGTAAAGATTCGTCGGTTTCGGGATCACCTAAAAAGGAAGAAATACTCTAATAAGCATTTCATCACTTAACTAATCCAAACTATATATCAAAACTTAACAAATTCGTAATTCTCGCTATTTGCGGAAGTTCCGAATTAAAATGGCCATAACTTGATCATTTTAACTCGAATTTCGCAAATTATATATCGATCTATATCTACTTCAAAAGATATATCTAATTCTAATATTATTTTCAAGTTTTGAAAACATTTGTGTCACAAAACAGAAGGATCGGTTCTTATCAGTAATGGTTTCCGATTCCGAAAAATAGTTTTGCAAATGCTTGTAATGTTTCTACTTGACAAATCAATTATACATGCAATACGAATGATTTCTTAACATGAATGGCATGTGATGAGTTTAATGTAGGCATGATCTTGATGATTTTTGCTAAAAGAAAATTTTAGAACTTTTTATTTTGCAAGACTTCAACAATAACTACTTTTGAAAAATCTAGTTTTCTAACTTTGACAACTTACTTATGTTTTGGGATTAATTCTTAGGAATTTCTAGTTATCTTAGTTAAAATTGAGTCTTCATAACATACACTATCTAAGACCTTCATTTTTACATAAAAATTTGCATTTTACACTTTGCAAATATGTTTTCAAATTGGATTTACTCAAAAATCCGAATTTTTAGAAATCTAATTTTTGAATGATTCCTTTGGGAAAAACTTGTTTAATGCATTAAAATTTAAGACTTTACTATACCTACTACTTAAGGACTTCATTTAATACATAAAACTTTTATTTTGAGCTTGAATAATAGGTGTTTTCATGGTCATCATCCAAAGTTACGAATTTCATAAGTTGACTAATAACTCAAAATTTTCTATCTTGTTTGTACTCTTTGTTTTACATATTAATCTCATCAAAACTCATTTCAACTTATAAAAATCACTACTTAATGATATCTATTACCTATACCCTTCATTTTTCACATAAA